>WFKH01011581.1:67545653-67608536 GCA_016163765.1 Magallana hongkongensis | reverse complement strand
TTTATATAATGTTACATGTCTGTACTACGCGTGTCACGTGACATCATATCGGTAAGCGTGTTCGATGTGACAAAATATGCCATTTTTCTTCTTTTATGCGAATGCATTATTTGTAAATTGTATTTTCAACGGATGTTATTTCTGATCGCTAAGTTTTCACTAAACTGGTGAGATTTTGGCGATAAACAATGTCACGTAATATGTAAACCAGTCTTGTTCGATCTGCTTAATTTCCTTTAATGTACTAGTGCCCGCCCATGTTATTCATTTCATTCAATGCAAGGATAAATGGTCACAAACCAGAACGAAATTCACTGTTTGTCGGTCTACAAAATCATCGACAATGCGTCAATTATTTAAATACAAAGCAATCAAAGCCATTCAAACTAATCAAGACGTGTCACTTTTTTCACTTTCATTTTAAAATTATATCAAAATCACGGCTGATTTTTCTATAATTTAACCAAAAAAATGGGGCCGTTTACATATGTTTAGGAATATCATCCTTTCAAAACAGGCAATAAATACGCATCATATGGTAACAGTAAATTACAACTTTTATTCCCTTATTAGACAAATATACCAGGTATAAAATTGCTTGAGAAATATACTGCAACTAGTAATCTAAAAAAAATCTAGTCAAAAGTCCCACATTCACCGTATTGTCAGTCGTGGTTGTCTCATATATATCTGCATATATAAAACTTTGATTTATTATTTTTTTTACATGTATTTTCTTCATTCTTTGGTATCTGTTGCTCAGCTATGTTAAGGGCGTCCATAAAATAATAGCGGTATTTATCACATATAATGTGATGCCTTTGAATAATCTTGATATTATATTCCAAAAAATTGTTACAAAAAGTGATTTTTTTATTAATATATAAATTAGATAATTCTCTATCGCATGAGCAATTTTTGTGTCTCTTGGGAATACCCTGTCACGTGATACAGCTAAAAATAGATGAACCAGGAATAATACGAAAAATTGCATAGTGCAGGGGCTTAACATAAACAAATATAATTATTTCTGTTTCTAACTTGTAAAATGAACATCTACAATTTCGAAAAGTGCTGGGAGCTTGAAATATTCAAGTAAGAACAATTATTAAATTCAATATAAACAGTGGATAAACAGAAATTTGCAGGGAGTTCCCACAATTAATGCTTATTTATGTAAAATGCGTAGCGATTTCATACAGCTCCCAGCACTTTTTGATATAATGGGGATATAATGGTAACACATGTAAAATTTCAATATTTTTGATAAAGTGTATGCCCTTGCACTACTGCATTTTATCTGACCCATTTCACTTTCGTCGTCATTTGCGTGAAATTCAAACGCAACACTGACTAAGATCATGATTTTAATTTTTACTCATAAAATAATTAAACGCTGTGAATTTCATTTAAATAATGTTAGAATGTTGTTTCTGTTCACACCAGTTATCATTACCAAATTGCTAAATTGGGAAAAATTAATTCATCCGTTGCCCTTACCAATAACTATTGATATAAGGGCGGGGGGGGGGGGGGGTTAAGTGTAAGTTTGTAATTTACACATTTATGTTTTTTAATGTTTATGTTACTCTGCTGGTAAATAAATAAGAAATACCTTTAGTATATGATCAGGGTTACTTGTAATTATAATTAATATTTTTTGTAATAATTAAAGAAAGCAAGAAAAATCAATCTTTTTCAAGAATTTATTATAATAATCAACTTGACAAATACAATGTACTTTTGAGATTGCTTTTCTGTGACAAACTGTTCAACAAGACTAGTGTTTTCTGATTTTTAGTATTATTCAGTCATGATGTGGAATTTATGGAAATTGACCATTCTTCTTGCACACTACATGTACTTCTCCTCAGAGTCTGTCTTTTTGATGTAAGGTGGCAGTGCAGTTTATAAGAAAACCAATGCCTGAAATGGTGAATATTTATCAATTTCAAATTTAATTTTAATAGATATCAATGAAAAATATTATAATAGGTTACATTATAGTAATATGATTTAAAAGAAAAACAGACCAAATATACATGAAGTTAGTGAGTAAAAGAAATATTAGAGTACCTACTTTTTTATCAACACCCCAAGAAAGTGTCTCCAGTGGACCATTTACTGCTTTAATAACCCTAAAATTGAATAATGTGTTATAATTAGCAAACTATTGTGCTGAAGATAGTTCATGAAAATAGAGGGTTACTTTATTATTGTACATACAAATGGCAGTTTTAATTTCATTAATATTACAACAGCCATAATCAAATGTTTACTGTTTAAAATATTGTGTGGAAATTCAGTTCAATACTGTAAATTTGTTTATTCCTACATGTAATCTTCCTAAAAGAAGGCTAAATGAAATAACACATTTCGATTTACATAAACAATAAACTATCTTGTCTATATTCAATCTAGATCCTCACAGTAATCTTTGTAGTGCTAGCACAGTGGTTGGACTTTCCATTGTTTACATTTTCTTTGAACACGGAGGAAATGCGAGCTAATATTATTGCGATATAAGAGACCGGTAAAAAGCTACAATGAGCCTCAATACTCTTAATGATCAAAATAAGGGAATCGCAGATCATTTGCTTTGCCTGATCGAGTCACCAAACTGATGTTTAAACACAATATTACATGAAAAACAAATGTAAACAAGTAAACAAAATCGAAGCCGAGGAATTTCCCTTCGTTTCTGTTTCATCTTACAGTATTAGACAATATAAAACAATATTTAGGGGAAGTACAGATAAATCCTACCTTGTTCAGTTGAATCCTCCACCGATTTCCGTTTACGCTGGTTGTAAATGAGTTAAATTCCCAGATATATCACTGAAGTCCACATGTTTATTCTGATCACAGCTGCAAGCGCTGATGTGACGTAGTCAATCTCGACACGTCATCAGACGACTTAGAAATTTCATAATTTCGCGAGACATAAAGAATATTTGAAGTTTTTATTTCAGTACACCTTTCTTGATACAATCAAACCTAATAATTAATCATATTCATTTTGGTAGATGTTTGTTAATTACCGAAATACAATATCTCGTAGAATCTCATGAATAAGGGGCGGGGCATATGCAAAAGTGATGTTTATGTTTGTTTTTCAATCGCTACCTTCATGAATTTTCAAAGAAAGCATTTTATTGCTTATATTTACATCTTTCTTCTAGTTTAACAAATTAATTGAATGAACGTATAGAGTAAGTAAAATACTAAATTACTAAATTATTGTTAATGTACATCAGTACGTTAGATAAAAAAAAATAGCCATGTTGTCTTATTTGGGAATTTCAGTGAGTCTGACATCATCATGATTATTTTGTGCAGTCCATGATTTTTCATAGGTTGCTGAATGTTTCGACCGACCGATAAACTGGTAATAACTGGATAGTGTAAAGTTCAACCCTGTCAGTTTCTATAGAGCTATAAATCACAATCGGTTTTCTTAAGAAGTAGAAGAGAAAATACTCGGTAGATGTAAGTATATATGTACTGCACTGCTCAAGATGGGGATAACCAGGGACGTATATACGTCCCTGGGATAACCATTTCCGAGAGCACTAGTCCGTAATCTGGTATAATGCCTCCTACTGACTGGCGACCAGTGCCGATCAGTGATCTAACGTTATCCGCAAAATAGTTTAACCCGTATTCCAAAAAACAATGATGAAATTTTGAGCTACTTGTCAACATTATGAATGGATCTACGCATGTAGCCTTCTCCTATTACTGGGACCAAGATTTGCGAAAACTCTATATTGTACAGCAATTTATGGCAAGTTCATTTTAGGACATTCATATGATGTGTTAAATCAAGTGCACCTTTTCATTTCCCGGAAAATCTTATTCCTTTAGCTATGGTTTTCTTTTATAATATTTCAAAATGGCGTCACCCATATAGTTTACGATTCAAAATAAAACTATCTTTTGTTTTATAGAGGAGAGTGTTGAATTATACGGGTCAGGATGTCGCAGATAGATAGCGAAATTCCTAGTCAAGCGATGGCAAGTGAGACAAATTCTGATTCTTCTATAGGAATCAAGAAAGGTAAGAAGTACTGGATACGGCATTCAACAACCAATTTATCATGTTTATAATTATATCCCCAATAGGTTATTATCAACCCATCTAGATGGTTGGTCCCAACCTGCACTAAGATAAATCGTTCTTTTTTGTTCATTTGAACGCTTGGCTATGCATGCATTATCTCACTACGTATATTTATGTAAAAACAATTGACAAAATCTTATAATTTGTGTGATTTCATGTATTGAAATGGTATAATCTCTGAACTATTACAGAAGACGACCAGTCAACATCTCTAGAATCCCTACCCTCAGTACAAAGTCAGTCTGGGTCTGTCACAGAGGGAACCCCAAAGCACCGCATCAGTCAGCTTCTACCACCCCAAAGTCAAAACTCAGCCCAGGAACCACGGAGAACCTCTTCAAGATCCATCAAGCGCAAGAAGTTCGATGATGAAGTCGTAGAAAGTAGTTTGATTAAAACAGAGAGAGGGAGAATGACAAAGTTATCCACAGTGACACAAGTTCTGGAGAAATTGGAGCCAGCTGTTGAAAAAGAACAACCCCCAGCCCCACCTCCTGAAAAGAAGAAGGTTTGCACCATAGTACTTAACAAGATGGTCTGTGTAAAAAACTTTTATCCACAACAATTGGTTCCTTTAACTCTTTTCAATCAGGCTAATGTACTGCAGGTCATGAGTATAAATTTGACTGGATTGTTTTGATTGATAATTAAGCATTGAATCATTATTTTTTGAAAGATATAGTCTTATAACTGCAGAGGTGTGTGCATACATTGAGTAACGTGCGTTATGAAAATTTGTATGCACACACCGCTGCAGTTATGAGACTATGTCTTTCAAAAAATAATGATTTGATGCTTATGTTTAAATTTTTTTTACTTCTTGCCTTTTCTGCTTATGTGATATTTACCTTAAAAATCCTACTTTGTCCTAAGGGTAAGTTCAAATAAATGAAGAGCCACTGTAACAGCCACAAGCGTGAACTTTGATTTTCGCTTGTGATGTTGTATTTTACCGCCTTCAACATTTGTAGCATCATAATAAAACTTGACATTTTAATCTTTCAGTACCCTGTGTGTGTTACAGTGTTATAACTGCAGTAGCTTTTCACAATTAGTTTACATGCAAAAAATATGTGGAATGTAAATATATATACTTGTGTAACATAGGTTGAAATTAAATTGATTTCATTCATTAAAATTTCATTTTCTACAATTAATTCTGAAAAATTTGTATAAAATTGAAATGTAATGTCAAGTGAATTAATATGTTTTCAACACGCATCATATTGTGACATGGGCAAGTTATGTTATAGGATATAGATGAATTTGTTTAGCCAATCAAATGGGGCATTATACCCAGAATTAGGTTATATAGATATTTTTTTAAAATCATTTTATCTTCTTAGTCAGCAAATTGGTTTTGACCTGACAATTGCTGTAGAATTAACCCATGTTCAATTCCTGGTCCATTCATAATGTTTTCGTCATTGGACATTTTTAATTGAAAGCTATTTATACTTGCTTTTAATTAATTACTTTCAATTTTTCCTTAGGTTTCTAAATCTATCAATTCAGCAACAAAAAGAGCCAAGAAACAAAAGGTATCAAGTTCTGAATTACTGATAAAGTTTCATTTACTGATCAATGCTCAATATTCTAAAAGAGTTTTTAGTTATATATACACTGAACAGGAAATGTACCCAGGTGTTTTTCCTTTTTCCTCTCACAGCCTCCAGCACCTGCCTCGACCAAAGATCTGGGAAGGTGGAAGGCTCAAGATGACCTTGCCCTCATCACAGCTGTTCAGCAGGTAAACTAAACTATCAAATATACCTGTACTGTGTAAACCTTCTTCAAACATTTATTCACAAGTATGAAGATTGACATTTTATGATTTTCTGTTTTGTAGACAAATGACCTGACAGCAGTCCATTTAGGTGTCAAGTTCTCCTGTAGATTTACCCTCAAGGAAATTCAGGAGAGGTGGTATGCATTGCTGTATGACCCAATCATATCAAAGTAAGTGTAGTTTAACACATAACTTTCCTGAGTCACAGTATATGTGCCAAACATATTACGTTATTCCACGTAACATTTTATTTGAATTTCGTACAAGTTAAAACTGCTTCATGGTTTATTAATCGTAAACTGATCCAAGTTATCTTGTATCATATAACATAGATGGAAATTAAAGTCATTCCGAAACCCAACAAGAAGAAAGGTGTTTACAAATCTTTGACTGTGTTGTGTAGTTGTAGAGTTAATGTTGATGAATTGTTGACAGGTTAGCTGTGCAGGCCATGAATCAGCTCCACCCTGATGTTGTGGCAGAGGTTCAGTCGCGTGCTCTCTACAGTACAGAGGAGGAGTCTCTGATGGGCACCGTGTCCTCGGTACGTCTGTACACTACATAGACCTTTACTGTGTTCACATATGATAGAGAGATATACACATGTTATCCCATTTAAAATTCACCCTCTACTCTTAAAGTGAGTGTTATAGTTAGCTATACACACTACAGTGACTACATAGACCTATACTGCTTTCTCATAGATATATATATACATGTACAGATGCCAATTCAAATTCACCTTCTACTCTGACAGTGAGTGAAAAACTGATGAATATAAAACTTTGTCAAGAATTTTTTTTACACATTACCAAGCTTCTCTGTTGTCATTAATATTATATAAACTCTTTCAGTGCATTTCATTAGAATAACCATTTTATCACAAGATTTGTGCAGAAAACTTTTTTCTCATTTATTTCCAATAAAACTATCGTTATTCAGAATTACTGCTACTGTGATATGCACTGTGATGTTGTTTGACTTTTTAGTTTGCATTTTGTAAAATTACTGAATCTGTAATGCTGATATCCCTGTCTTTCATAATGAAGCTTATTGTTTTCTTTAGACCAGTCAACCAACAGTGGAGGTATTTCAGGAGCTCCTAGAACAGAACCCGGACACATTCTACCCGCTGCGCACGGCCAAGGCGCTGCACAATCACTGGTTACTTCTGAAACAGTACCACCTGCTGCCCGACCAGTCAGGTATTTTACAAATCTGTGACTGTGTTTTGTAGTTGTAGAGGTTCTTTCTGCGTGTACCTGTAATCACAACATGTTACCTGTACCACATACAGGTAACACATACAGGTAACACATCATTGACATAAATGTGGTTTGATGCTGGGTAATTGGCTCTGTAATGATTGACTCCTCTTGTTGTTAACAGTGCAGCCCATTCCTCGCGGGGACCATGTGCTGAATTTCTCTGACGCTGAGGAGATGATGAATGATGAAGAACTGAGGTAACCAGCTGCTTACCTAACCTATCATAACATAAATACCTCAAAATAAGAAACATGGTATTTACCACATAAACTGCTCACAAAGAAGTCTTTGTCAAATGATGGATTACAAATGAATGGGACATTGCCAATCATTTTGTAAATTTGAATGACAATTGGCTCTTGCAATCAATAGATCTATATGTTTCCAGATTATATAAATTGTAATTTATATATCATTTATGATGGGCATTATACAATTGTTTATTGTAGAGAACCCAAAGATGATGTGCTGGAACAAGGTAAGATTGAATGTCAATGATTAATAGAGTTCTTGATCACAAAATCTCAATGTACATGTACAAGGTTGTACATGTATTCACAATTAAGTTCACTTTGTGTGCAATTAATACATTTAAACATTAAAATGCTTTCTTTGGTGATTCATGCGGGATATAAAGGTGGCGACATTGCAGAAAAAATACATAACCCGCGTTAGCGCGTTATGTACCCGTAAATTTTTTCTGCCATGATCGCTACCTTCATAATCCGCATGAATCATCAAAGAAAGCATTTTATTGTATATCTTTCTTTTAACAAATTAATAAACTGATTGTAAAAAGTAAGTAAAATTCACTTAATTACTGTTAATGTACATCAGTATGTTAGATAAAAGAAACAGCCATATCGTCTCCTATAGGAATTTGAGTCTGACATCATCATGATTATTTCGTGATTTTTCTTAGGTTGCTGTAGGTTTCGACCAATCGATAAACGGGGTGTGTCGATATCAGTCCTGTCAGTTTCTATAGAGCTAAGAACTAACAATAAGTTTCCATAAGAAATAGAGGGAATCAAACTCGGTAGATGTAAATATAATATTATATTTGGCGTGTATGATATATGGCAGAAACTGGTTTTCCAACAAGTTAGCATGGATTTAAATTACCGGTAGCATATGTCTGAATGCATCTTTTCCTATACATATTTGCGTGGCATTAAGTGATGTACTTAATGTAGTGGAAGCCACTTTCAGCCAAAAATGCTAAAAAGAATACTCAGCCAAAAGTAATATGTTTACAGTATGTGGCATCACTTTGATGCCATGTTATGTCATGCTCAGTAATTGCTTAAAGTAGTAGCTGAATAATTTGATGGTCATTAAAGTTTTTATAATGAATCATTTCACAATAATCTCCTTATGATGAGGACATAAAGTGAATAAAAGGTCTCTGGCAATACTTTGTTGTTGATAATAGGTTTTATTCTTTTTACAATAATTAGATTTTTGTTCTATATGGAATGCAAATACCGGTACCTGTAATTTAGTATGGTTCTATACAGCCTATGTATGATCACTTACAGAACTCTCTGTGTCTGACAGAAGAAACAAGAATGAGATCCGTCACCTGGAACAGGAGCTTCCTAAATGGCAGGTGCTGGTGGACAGTGTGACGGGTAGGTCGTGATGGTCAACCTTAAACTATATCTACATTGTTAAATCATGACTAACTCCTTACACTTTGATTCAGAGCAGTTTTAGATGAAAAAAACATTGTTGGCAGCAGATGTAGAAAATATTGCCATTTCTACTTCACTGCCTGATTTCATAAGAAACTATTCCTCCTTAATGAAATATCAAGAATTTGTGAGACTTTAACATATGTACAATGTATTAGTAATGCTATGCTACTTGTTTTATTTATTGATATGCACAATAAATTGCTACACCTCAGTAATACGCAATAAACTGTTTAACATGAGTGTATATTCCTTAGTAGTTTCATACTGACTCCTGTTATACTTATCAGGCATCAGTCCCCAGGACTTTGATAACCAGACCCTGGCTGTCCTGAGAGGGAGGCTGGTCCGCTACCTAATGAGGTCAAAGGAGGTCAGTACACCACCAGAATATCTACCACATCTATACACTAAAAAACAGGATAATTTCAAATGATTTGGTGATCAATTAAATTGAAATTTATTGTGACTAAGAGTTAAAGGATATCCCAGGTAACATGAAGGAAAGTCTCTAAGAACAATCGGATAGATCTACATGTAAAGTACTTTCATAAGTATTATGGTATCTTCATACAAACTAATGTGCATTCTGTAATGTCTTTATAGATTAGTCTAAAAGGTCTTTGTAAAACTACAAACATATACTATTGTTAAATCTGTGCTTTGATCACTAATGAATAGAACTCATATTGACTACATGTATTTTTCTTGCTTGTTGATCCATGTTCATTGTACATGTAAATACTTTATGTTTGTCATGAATTAAATACTTCTTAAACTAACACTTATTGTACACCTCCAGATAACATTAGGTAGAGCCACCAAGGACAACCAGATAGATGTGGACCTGTCCCTGGAGGGTCCCGCCTGGAAGATCTCACGCCGACAAGGCATCATCAAGCTCCGCAGTAATGGAGACTTCTTTCTGGCCAATGAGGGCAAGCGGCCGTTCTACGTCGATGGCAAGGCCATACTGGCCGGGAACAAGCAGAAGCTCAACAATAACTCTGTGGTGGAGGTATATCTAGTTTGTGGTTATGTGTGTGGTGGAGGTATATCTAGTTTGTGGTTATCTGTGTGGTGGAGGTATATCTAGTTTGTGGTTATCTGTGTGGTGAAGGTATATCTAGTTTGTGGTTGTCTGTGTGGTGGAGGTATATCTAGTTTCTGGTTATCTGTGTGGTGGAGGTATATCTAGTTTGTGGTTATCTGTGTGGTGGAGGTATATCTAGTTTGTGGTTATGTGTGTGGTTGAGGTATATCTAGTTTGTGGTTGTCTGTGTAGTTGAGGTATATCTAGTTTGTGGTTGTCTGTGTGGTGGAGGTATATCTAGTTTCTGGTTATCTGTGTGGTTGAGGTATATCTAGTTTCTGGTTGTTTGTGTGCTTGAGGTATATCTAGTTTGTGGTTATCTGTGTGGTGGAGGTACTGTAGATTCCTAATTAAACACGAGGAATTAATATCCGTGTAAAATAGCGGAAGAACATCTCACGTATTTTAGAATCTTGTTTTTATTTTTCGGACAGATGTAAACTAAACGAAACTATAATAAAAATTTAGTGATAGCGATTTGATATTATCGCCATTTGATGCAAAACGGTTCATCGCGAAATTAGGTTCTAGCATAAAATAAGGAATCTACAGTATATCTAGTTTGTGGTTATCTGTGTGGTGGAGGTATATCTAGTTTGTGGTTATCTGTGTGGTGGGGGTATATCTAGTTTGTGGTTATCTGTGTGGTGGGGGTATATCTAGTTTGTGGTTATCTGTGTGGTGGAGGTATATCTAGTTTGTGGTTATGTGTGTGGTGGAGGTATATCTAGTTTGTGGTTATGTGTGGTGGAGGTATATCTAGTTTGTGGGTGTGAAGCTGTAGGAAAACATAGAATTAGGTATTCATAGTTCAAAAATAAATGCAAATGAGTGAAAGGTATTTAATATTATTAGGTTGTACAGATGACTTTTGCTCTCTGTTTCTCTATGGTCATTCATTCCTCTGGAGTCCATTGTCTGTAGTTAGACAGGTATCTGTAGTTAGACAGGTGAATTAATTTGTTTCTGTTCTTGTTTCAGATCTCAAGCTTGCGCTTCATTTTCCTGATTAACCAGGACTTGATCAATGTGATTCGGACTGAATCTCAGAAGCTGGTTCCAACGTGACACAGGGGGAGGGAGAAAGACAGACACATACAGAGATAGACAGATGTACAGGCAAAGGGGGAATGAGACGTACGGAGATAAACAGACTGACAGGTGATGGTGCTTGTTCACAATGTACAGAGAGTCAAACCAGAGACGCTGATGATGCCGAGTCCCTTGGTCGTTGTCATTACCCTATACTGAGGGAAGTAAACGGAGAAATGTGAAAAGGACAGAAGAAGCACCCCCGGGATCTGTCCTGAGTGCCATACAGCCTCAGTGTTAGAGATTATATATGTGTACAGAATAAATTGTCCTACTTGATTCTTGCACATGTTGAGTGTTGCTTCTTTATCAGGCACATTCTGCACATTGTCAGGATTGCTCAATTACTGTTCCAAAATTTGTGATAACAAAATCTAATCTATAAATCACAAGAGATGTTACTCCTTTCCTTTTTGGTGTTGTCATAAAATACCAATTCTAAGTTATGATATTGGAATAATTACATTCAGTGTATATTTCCCCTTATGTTTGCATTGGAAATCTGCTACATTCAATTTCCTGTGAATACACTTGGCCTATTCATGCGCCATGAGCACAAATGTAAAAGTCATCACGCGTTTTGAGTATATTTATTATTGTAAGATTAAATGAAATGTTCAAACTTACATAATCAATTTGATATGTACTTATGAAAAATAATCGTTAAATCATATCTATTCGTTAATAAAAAAGATTTTTCTCGACGAAGTTTCTGGCACTATATTCTTAGTCGCGGAGGCAAACTAAATAGCATGTTAATATGGCTGTTCCATGCATGTTTCAAATCCCTGACTAAGAGCGTATATAAAGGCTTTAAAGTGACGATACATAAATACTTCATACAGATAAACATCAATATGAATATAATTATAAGCATTGAATGCTTATTTTTGGATGTCGTCGATCCTATAACACACCAAGGCTGTGCAGACAAATTATCATACCGCGCTAACGCACGGTATTCAATTTTTCTGCACAGCCTTGGTGTGTTATAGGACCGACGACATCCAAAAATAAGCATTCAATGCTTAAATAATATACACTGGATTATTTACAAATGTACACATATTGTGTCATCAGTTAGATAAAAGAGATTTACTGAATATTTTTACCAGGACAACCATTGAAGGTCCCATCCATGTTTCTTGTGTATAGGGGTATACCATAGGGAATAGGGATGGACATATAAATCAATTTTAAAAATGGTTATCTAATCCAATTTTCAATAACAGATGATGATAAGAACTTTGATGATCAAATTAAATGATCAAGATATAGAAGAAAGCAAACCTCCATGTAAAAATGACAGGTTTAAACAATATTAACTCGATGGAATAGTGGAACAATGGAATACAATCTATTACGAAACACTAACATGTATATATTTTGCTCGATAATTTCTACTTGCCTGTATTGATTTCTTTTTTCTGAATAATTTTTTTTTTATTTTGATGATGGATTTCACAGATGTTCTCTAACATTCGCTAGGATACATATACAGCAGTTCTTATTGAACCTTTCATTATTTTAATGCATATATTCCCGTTGCACGGGATACAAAATTTAATTTTTCTTAGCGGGTAGTATTAGTCCATTTGGAGCTAATATAGGAATCACCCGTCTCGTCTGTCTGAAGGTTTTCAATGTTTATCAAAAGGTGATATAGATACAAGAGTGTTGCTATAGAAACTGTTTAATAATTGAACACATCAAATTTCGGAAATTATACATCACTACGCCATAGATATAATTTTCTTAAAGCTTTAACGAATAATTAACATAGTTGTTAAAATGAACAAAGATAAGCAGTTGATTTCTTTTATTTAAAAAACACAATGACAAATTTTTACTGTTATACAAGGGATGTAACTCCTTCTAACCGTTATCGAGTAAAGTCGTGTAAAGCAGGTGTTTCAACTCAATTTTATTGGTGAGTGTCTCATCTCATATTTTTTTTATTGGTTATGGCAAGTTGGTTATTTCCCTATGGACTACACGTATTTAAAACAAAACAAATACAAGAAACGATATAGTATAATACTAGTATATGTTTGTAAACATTTAAGAGAGCACGCTAGATGCAGCCCATGTGTACTGTAACCTTTCAGTGGTTGTAGATTGACGCATCCCTTTGCACGAAACATGATTGTGTATTAATGCATGCCTATATATTCGTTTCTTTCTTTATATTTCTGAAAATAAAATCAATTAAATTTTCTGACGGTGTATGCAATTAAGGAATAAGGAATCATTCTTTGAGTATTATGAGGTGATAATTTTGGTCGAGCGTGATCAAATCCAATAAAGCCCGAAGGGCTTTAATTATGATAGGTTTTATCACGCCCCGACCGAAATTATCACCTCATAATATTCAAAGAATGAATCCTTATTACTTATACATATCATGTTCAGCAATTGTGCGATTAAATATTTGAATATGAATAAACAAACCCCGCTTGCGCCCCAATTATACGTCATTTGAACTGTATAGTACAAAATTGATACGTATAGTGTTATCGCAGGCAAAGACACTAGAAAATGTAAATATATATGTTTACAGAATAAATTGTCTTACTTGATCCTTACACATGTTGAATGTTGCTTCTTTATCAGGCACATTCTGCACATTGGTCAGGATTGCTTAATTACTGTTCCAAAATTGGTACTCAAGATTTTGTGATAAAAGAATCTATTCTTTAATTCACAAGAGATGTTACTCCTTTCCTTTTTGGTGAAGTCATAAAAATCCAATTCCAAGTAATGATATGGGAATAATATATATACAATATATAATACCGGAATCTTTGCACATATTGTCAATTTTTAGATAAAAGAGTTTACTGAATATTTTTACCAGGACAACCATTGAAAGCCCCATCCATGTGTGTGAAGTGGTATAACATAGGGATGGACATACAAACCAATTTAAATGCATGGCTTTCTAATCCAATTGTGAATAACAGATAATGATTAGAACTTTGATGATCAAATGTTCAATATATAATTAGAAGAAAGCAAAACCTCCATGTAAAAATGGCAGGTTAAAACAGTGTTAACTCAAACGAATAGTTGAACATGGGGATACAATCTATCAAGAAATACTAACATGAATAAATGTTGCTTTTTAGTTTTTACTTGCATGATACTTTCAACTTACTTATTTCTTAATTTTTAATTGTCAATGTCACGAGTGTAATGTTCCATTATTTTACCAAAGTCTCATTGGCAATCACTAGCAAAAACATTCTTTTCACATGCTTAGTTATCCTATTCGTCAATACTTACATTCCCGTTTAACGGGATCCAAAATTGTTTTATTAAGCGGGTAGTATCACTAGAATAATAATACGCTTTACCCTTGTTTGTCTGTCTGTAAGACCTCCGTTTGTACATCAATGTTTTTAAAGGTACAAGGGTGTTGCGATAGAAACTGTTTAATAATAGAATATGGTAGATTTCACAAAATATATAACACTACGCCATAAATATATTTCTGAAGAATACATTAACGAATGATTAATATAGTTGTTAAATTGAAAAAAGATAAGTAGTTGATTTCTTTTATTTAGAAAACACAGTGACAAATTTTTACTGTTATACAAGGGAGATGACTCTTTCCAACCATCTCATGTTTATTGAGTAAAGTCGTGTGCAGCAAGCGTCTCAGCTCATATTGGCCCGTGTCTCATCTTTTATTTTATTGGAGTTATTCCATAGACTATATTATTTTATAATAAAATCACAATCAAAAGAGAAGAGCAATATACAATATAATTATACATGTAGGTAGTATGTTTACATTTTTAGAGAGCACGCCAGAGTGTAACCCATGCACGTAACATAACAGTGGTGCAGCTACATTGTAAGCACGTGCTTGCAATTTTTTTTTTCTGAATCTCAAATTCATTTTTTTTTATTTTGTTATTTTTTCATTGCAAACCTTTTGCGTTTCTGTCGAACTTTTCCTGAAGCATTCCGGCCAAGCTAATAATACACTTTTCGAAATATTGACCGACCCGTAAGTTCAAAATTAAGATCCATATAGTAAAAATTAACAAATATTCATTTCATTACAATCAATTGATCTGCGCATAAATCCGTATCAAAATGAAAAGAAACAGCACTGCTTTTTCAGAGCACAGTTTGGGTAATCATCTATCCTCCAATTTTAGATGAAAAAATCTTATCTCCAAAAACGAAGGTAAAGGGGAAATAAATTGCAATAGTACTATAAAATTTTAAAACAGGCAATAAATATACGCGTTTGCATCATATGGTAACAGCGAATTACAAACATTTATTCCCATATTAGACAAATATACCAAGTATAAAATTACTTGAGAAATACTGCAACTATTATATTTATCAATTATATTTACGACTTAGACCTTCTGATGGTGTGTGCAATACAAACCAAAGATACCATGTGAATACTGGAGATAGAAGACATAGTAAATAGCACAAAATTTCGTTTCTTCTTTTTACAGGAAATGTTATTTTAATTTCAACGTAATTTTCAGTATTATTTGGGTCGTCTGTGAAAACATATTTGACCTGTACTGATTTGTGGCCTTTCATCATGGACACTAGTTTTTGTTATAGCACTTACTATGTTCGTGAATGCTCGAATTAATGTCTTCCATAAATTACAATAACGGAATCACAGGCACTTGTTTCATACAGTAGGCTTATATTTACTATATTTACATGATTTATATGATTCCCTCTATTTCTTACGGATACTTATAGTTAATTCATAGCTTTATAGAAACAGCCAAACTGAAATATACACGCCCCGTTTATCGATTGGTCGAAACCTACAGCGACCTAAGAAAAATCACGGACTGCACGAAATAATCATGATGATGTCAGACTCAAATTCCCACAGAAGACGAATTGGCTGTTTCTTTTAGCTAACGAACTGATGTACATTAACAGTGATTAAGTGAATGTTACTTACTTTTTACAATCAATTTATTAATTTGTTAAAAGAAAGATGTAAATATAAACAGTAACAGCAACTGCTCTATGAAACCAGTGCGTGTGACCGAAATGCTGTATGACACAGAGACCAAACTGAGAAAGATTAATGAGACGTAGAAGATAGAGAGATCTTTGGGGAGAAAGAATGTGAGACAGAAAGACATTAATATGAGAGAGAGAGAGAGAGAGAGAGAGAGAGAGAGAGAGAGAGAGGGTTATTTTCATTTACTTAGACTTTACTCTATAAAGATACAGTTACGTATGGTGGCATATTTCTGCCCCTTGTGTGCAAGATATTTTTCTATCAAATATGTCGACATGCGAGATAAATATGTTGGCATGCAAGATAGTTATGTCAACATGCAACATGACTATGTTGACACTATGATGCAAGAAAATTGCAATCAGATCAATATTATTTAAAATAAAAAAAAAAAATCAAATATAGCCCACATATATGACTTTCAACATGCTAGGTGCTACTTATTTATGTTGACATGCGAGATAAATATATTGACATGCAACTTATTTATGTTGACATGCAAGATTTATATGTTAACATGCAACTTAGTTATGTTGACATGCAACTTATTTAAGTTAACATGCAACTTAGTCAACATGAATAAGTTGCATGTTGACATAACTAAGATACATGTCAACATAAAAAAAAGTTGCATGTCGACATAGATAAGTTGCATGTCGACATAATAAGTGGCATGTCAACATATTTTATCGCATGTCAACATAACTAATTTGCATGTCGACATAAATAAGTTGCATGTAGACATATTTATATCGCATGTCGACATAAATAGTGCCTGTTTGGGAGGGTAACAGTTGAAATTGACACCCCTCGAAAACCATTGTCAACCGACGCTACCCTCCCAAACAGGCACTATTTATTTTATTATACTGACTGTCTTAATTTTAAAGAAATCTTAACTGACTTCTTTAGGAATGAAGTGAATTCTACGGCGAACCGTACGCGCATAATTTACGCGCATGTAACAATTCGATGTTACCCGTTGCAAAATGTGTTGCTAACGCTAAGGGTAATAGAACGGATTATAAACTGCGTCTAAACCAATCAGATTTCAGTATTTAACATGAAAGTATTATCACCGTGCAAAATTCACTGTTCAATTATAACTTTATTTTGGACTTTACTTTTTAAATTCAGTTCTATTTGTAATATTTTCTCACAGTTTATTTCGTACAAAGTTACTTATTCAATTAGTGATTGACACTTTTCGGACTCCATGTGTGATTTCAAAGAGACAGAGTGCCATGTCTCAAGGACTGTTAATCCGTTAAAACAACATTGTACAATTATCAGTTTTTCATGTCTTGGACATCAAAGACTCATTGAGTTTATTTAATTATTTTATATCTGTCAATCTTTCACTCAGCTTACTTATGTCATCACCTGTCAATTTATACTTATTGTTCAGTTTCTTATATATAGCTATTTACTATTGTCAATCGGTAGTCTGGAATACGGCGGCCAGCCTCGGCCAGTCGTCCGGCTCACCCAGAGTCTTGAGTCCGGAGGCCAATACTGGCCATATCCGACTTGTTTGTAACATGCCTGTCTGTTAAATTGTTGTAATGCTGCCATCGTTGAGTCTCGTCCAATAAAAGCGGAATCCTGCATCAATTGCCTGTTTATTTCTCTGGAACTGTATTTTGGTGGACCTTCGGGAATACGGCACACCTACCCTTTGCTTTTACCTAACGGCCCACGGCGCGCCTCAACCTTGTATACCTTGTACCCCTTTACGCCAACATTCCCTCACCCCGTTCGTACTGCACACGACGGATGCAGTTCCAGAGGAATTCACTAACACCGTACAAATCTACGCGGTTACAGTATAATAAAAATAAGTAACATCTTGCGCGTTTGAAGTCACATGTGGGCGGTATTTGATATGTATGGT
This sequence comes from Magallana hongkongensis, assembly GCA_016163765.1. NCBI lineage: Eukaryota > Metazoa > Mollusca > Bivalvia > Ostreida > Ostreidae > Magallana > Magallana hongkongensis. The sequence continues at coordinate 67,590,554 of WFKH01011581.1, read as the reverse complement.
GGCATATTTCTGCCCCCTACATGCAAGATAAATTATGTCAACATGCAAGAAAATTAAGTCAACATGCAAGATAATTATGTCGACATGCAAGATAATTATGTTGACATGCAAGTTACAAATCCTTTTAGAGAATTTGATTTTTATACGGGTAAAATGACCTACTTATGCCGTAGTCTGACATCATAGATGCAAGATGCAACATAATTATGACAACATGCGACTTATTTATGTTGACATGCGAAATAATTATGTAGAAATGCAACATATTATGTCGACATGCGACTTATTTATGTCAACATGCGAGTTAATTATTTTAACATGCAATCTATTTTTGTTGACATGCGAGTTAATTATGTCGACATGCAACTTATTTATGTCAACATGCGAGTTAATTATGTTAACATGCAAGATATTTATGTCAACATGCAAGTTATCTCGCATGTTGTTATAAATAACTTGCATGTAAACATAATTATCTCGCATGTTGACATAAATATCTTGCATTTAACATGATCAACTCGCATGTTGGCATAAATAAGTCGCATGTCAACGTAATTATCTCGCATGTTGACAAAAATTTCTTGCATGTTAACATAAATAACTTGCATGTTCACATAAATAAGTCGCATGTCAACATAAATAAGTCACAGTTGTCATAATTATGTTGCATCTAAAATGTCAGATACGGGCGTAAGTAAGTGATTTTACCCATATAAAAATCAGGTTCTCTTTAAATATGTGTAGCTTGCATGTACACATAATCATCTTGCATGTAGACATAATGCATGTAGGGGGCAGAAATATGCCACCATAGATTTTTTTTTTTAGATTCTTAATAATTATTATCTGATTGCAATTTTCTTGCATGTCAAGATAGTTATGATACATGTTGACATGTTGACATAACTATCTTGCATGTTAACATATTTATCTCGCATGTCGACATATTTAATAGAAAAATAAACTTGCACACAGGGACAGAAATATGCCACCATAGTTACGTATATTGATTATCACAAATAACATTTCTCGTGATTGTTTTTACGAAACTATAAAATCAAAATTCAAAACTGATTGCTTGCTTGAGGAAAAGAGTTGTATGATTGAAAGGAGACAGACATAAACATTTGCATACATGTATATTCACATGTATATACCTAAATGGAATCTGATTTTTGTGCATCAATATCTAGCGAAGATTGCAACGAAATACGAATAAGTTCTGTCAGTAGTTTTCCTTTCACGGCGGCTTCATCCCACCATCTACATGCAGACATTGTTCCGTTTCCGGTTCTACCTCCTTGTTTTCCAGGTGTGCACGGCAATGATTTTTATACCATTCCCCACAGGCGCATGAAAATTAAGCATTATTTTACCTTCAGTTAAAAGCCAATCCACCGATGCATTGGAAATAAAGCTTATATGGCGTTGTTCAAAGTGTCTTATATTTAACAAGAAAAAACGAGAATGGGATTTAATCTTAATTAAGCAACATATCGTAACGTTTTGAATCATGTGTATCTTTATAGCCAACCCTTCATCTTCGTTAGCCAAGGGTTTATGATTCGCTCCGCTCCAATGTTAACGTTTGCGTGCGTGGGTTTGATGGCAGAACTATGCCACCATACATAGATTTTGAAAAAAGTTTGTATATGCAAAGTTATTTCCCTTTATAACATAATTTTATTTAGATTAATGCGTAATTACTCTGTAGCAATTGTTTAGAAATTTATTTTGAATTTGCCATAAGATATTTTGTTCGTAATTGTTGTGAAATATAAAGAACATTTTACCAATTCAAGAAAATATTTGAATTAGAATATGTTATAAAATTTTACACTGTTAATATTTTAAAAAAGGAATTATATAGATTGGAAATGCAGCAAGCAGCAGGACTGACGGACGGATCGGGTCGGAACACTTAGTGTAATACCCGCATTAAATATACTAATTTTGTATCCCGACATTGTCGGGAAATTAATTATACAACGAAAAAGAAAGAGAGTTTATCTTTAATATAGCAATAGTCGTCTCAATTTCATCAGTCTGTCACATAATAGGAATTAAAACGTTTACTTGATATGAGTAACACTTGCATTTGTAAATATTTTTGTTTTTTGTACCATTGATATGGTTTGAGAGTAATTAAGATTCATTCAAGCAAGTGGTCCAGTTACCCTATCTACACTCGACAGGTCGAAACACAGCGGCAGCCATTATTATTTTTTGTTGCATGTGTATATGCACAAAAGCCAAATATTCATCATATATTTAACTAAAAGTAAATCATCATAGGTTAAATACTCATGCACTTGACGTTATACATTTTTCTCATAATAAAAAATATATATATACCCTCTACCAAATAATTATACCAAGATTTGCCACAGCATCACTTAACTGTTGAATATGGCAGAGGTTGGTAAGTGAGGAAGGGTTAATTAAAGTAATTAAATTTAAAAAAAAAAGTACTTTTAAATGAGTATGCACTGAGAATTATGTCACATGAAGTAGACGTATCCAAGCAATATCCAACCACAGGGGCATCTTACCCGCTCTGCTCTCTTTGACATATGTATAAATAATACATTATTATTTATATATATGTCATAGAGAGCAGAGCGGATAAGATGCCCCTGTGATCCAACTATTCAACAAGTAAAACGTTAGGTATATAATATGCAATTTCCTATACTCTTTTTTCCTTTCTTTTTTTTTGGGGGGGGGGGGGTGTTTTTTATTTTTGGGAGTTTTTTTGTATGGAACGCCAAATTAACATATATTCAAATATTTGTACCTATCTTCAAATAATTGTACCTATCTTCAATTCAATTGTACCTATCTTCAATTCAATTGTACCTATCTTCAAATTGAATTAGAGATAGGTACAATTCAATTATACCTATCTTTAATTCAATTTGAAGATAGGTACAATTGAATTGAAGATAGGTACAAATGCAATGAATTGAAGATAGGTACAATTGAATTAAAGATAGGTACAATTGAATTGAACCTATCTTCAATTACTAAAATAGGGAGCGTTCATTATTTTCAACAATACACAAAACGAATTGAACCTAGGTATAATTGAATTGTACCTATCTTCAAATCCTTTGTAGATATGTCTGAATTGAACCTATCTTCAAATCAATTGTACCTATCTTTAAATGAATTTTACCTATCTTCAAATGAATTAGAGAAAGGTATAATTCAATTGAACCTATCTTTAATTAAATTTAAGATAGGTATAATTCATTTGTACCTAGGTATAATTCATTTGTACCTAGGTATAATTATTTAGAGATAGGTATAATTATTTACACCTATCTTCAATTCAATTGTACCTATCTTCAAATAATTGTACCTATCTTTAATTCAATTGTACCTATCTTCAAATGATTTGAAGATAGGTACAATTAATTGAAGATAGGTACAATTATTTGAAGATAGGTACAAATATTTGAATATATGTTAATTTGGCGTTCCATATTTTTGAGGGGGGGGGGGGTTGAAGGCATGATCTCTGTAACAGATGGATCCCCAAAAAGGATCTTCATCTGAGCATTCAAATCATGTTGATATTTTATATTCAAATTTTCATACTATTTAAAAATATACTTAAATTTTTCCAAATATTACTTTAAAAGTAAATCCATTTCTTTCAGTGGATAAAGCATCTTAAATCTGTATCTTGGAGAGCTGGGTCAACTTCAAGTCTATTTCTAAATGTGGCAGGGTACCCTCTATCAAGTAAGGAATTAATTATTAACAGTTATAATTATACATACTCATCTAACACAGGATATTTTGAATTGCTTTTATAGGGATGTAGTGGAGGTAGCCATCGCCTTTGACAGTTCTCATCTTGACAAACGATATTTCAAAATGGTACATTTCGCGTACCCTCGGTACATATCACATGTATGCATTCTTCCTCCTCCCCTTTATTTCATACATCTCAGACTTCCCCCCCCCCCCTCCCCCCTAGTATATGAACAAGTTGTACACCACAATACATAACAATCAGGTTGTACCTTCAATATCATGTTTTCAAGAATCATTGGACTCTTCAGGGAGCTGGATGGTTGTGGCCATTTTTAGACTATATTATCCTCTTTAGAAGGAGAGCTTTGTACAAAGATATAGTGAAGTATTCAAACTGTTAGGAAGTTTTCTCTAATATAATAGATAAAATATTAACTTATGACTAAAAAAATCATAATTAAAATTTTAGGTCATCCGCCTCCCTAAATGCCCACCAATCTAAGGGGTCAGGCTTTGACACGCCCACTGGATGGTAACCAGAACACAACAACAACAGATGACATCTTTGTAACAATTTACTTTGGAAGCACTTTTTATACAAAAGAACAATACAGACATTAACAATATATTCACGTATACAAACAGGCATAGGGCTCTACCACTAGAATAAGATCACAGTTGCTTAAGGAATAAATTGCTAGCATCAGTAAGTATAGACCCAGAAATCTCATCAGAATGTCCTCCTGGCCTGTTAGGGTCCATGAACTTTTACATAAATTAGAGAATACAATATGTGCATAATCTCTGAAAGACCCAACAAGTTTTACCTTAAACTAAAGGTTATGGTTGTATATTGATAAAAAAGGAAAAAAAGAAAAGAGCTGAATTTAAATTTAAAAAACAAAACAGTAAACTGGCCAATAATTCAAGCAATTACAGATCTGAACTGTTCAAAACTTGATAAAATTTAACAATCTTTGCTTATAAAATACCAAATGAAACATCCCAATGCTTTTACCTAATGTCAAAATTGTCGGAACAAATCTCTGTAAATCAAAATAAAGGTTTTGTCCAAGAAAGTAAAAATACACACAAAACTAAACAATAACACTGGTTATTTCTAACAAAGCTGAGGTGTTAAACGCTTTCAATGGATTTGGCAGTGAATAAAATTCTTCTGGAAACAGGAAATAGAGTGATGGATATCATTCCTTGAAAAACAAAAGAAACTAAATGGATACAAAAATTAGACAGGGGAAACAGAGGAAAATATCTGAATGGTTAAAGTCGGTAAAAAGTTTGATGAGTCATTGAATAAAATTTCTGTAAAAAGCTGAGCGGGTGTGCGATATGTTACGGGGACCTCACACATACACAGCAATATAGAGACAGCACCAGGACTCCACCCAGCCCGGCTGGGGGAGGAGGAAGATTTGTACATCTTTGGTACACAAACATACATGAAAGACATTTCTCTCAGAATATTGCAGTTAATACAGTAGGCCAGTGATCACTGTGTAGATCGCTGTTCACAGAAAGCTTGTGGCTTTGTAATGAGCGGATGGTTAATGATGGATGTACTTATTCTTACAAGGTAATGCCAACATAGTTCTTCATTCCATATTAAATATCAGAATGACTAGTTCGAGGGATATGGATCAACATTGAAGGTACTCTTCAATAATTTTGTTCACATAAGAAAATGCACAGTGTGCTCTCTGAGTTTACATCTGTTCAAAGGTATATTAATCTGAATGATTTACACAAATGTGAGTGGCATATGAAATCAATTGCTTTCTTATACTAGTAACTGCTGTCACATAATTAGTCTAAACAAACATGGATTTCTTGTTTCAATTGGACTTCATGGTGTAGCTTGGGTTCGGTTCAATGTATGGATTTGTTCACTATCACCATGGCAACTGTTGGGAGAACCACCCTCGTAGCTATGGATTGGTTTACTGCTAGGTTTCTTGAGTTGTCATTTTTTGTACCCTAGTGGTGGCCTTTAGAACAGTCCCACTTGTTGTTTGATTTTGTCTTGTTTCCACTGCGGAAGTTTGTAAAACTCTTCACGAGAGATCTCCATTATTTCCTCAAATTCTTCGTCATCCAGATAGGACTCGAGGCGTTTTGGATCCACTCCTTCAGGGACCTCATCTTCCAGCAGTTCTTCGTACGTGTAGCGGGACTTTGTCATTTTCCCCAGTATATCCTCCAGTGAAGTCATCTCTCCATCTTGTTTACCATCCTGCACACCACAAAGTAAAGTAAAGTATTATCAATTTGTCAGGTCAAAGATTTCATAAAAATTCAACTTTCCATGTAAGCATTAAAATTCTGTTCAGCAGAAGATGCTTACCCTGAGGTTGAGAGATTTGGCAGATTCATCCACATCCCAGTATGGGAAGAGGTTGGTAAAATCCAGAGGCTCCAGACCAGCATACACTGCTACAGCCTTCGGGGGTGTCTCTGGATTCTTCTCTACAATGTCAAGTTCAAACTACATCAGCACTCAAATTTCATATTCTACATGGCTTCTACCCCAATTTTTAAACAGATACATCTACCGGTATATTCACATCTGTGGTACAGTTGTACAATAAATGAACAATACTCTGATTGTTAAGTAAACTTGGACTATAATGTCTACCTTTACAATAATGAAGGGTGGTTTCTATTGCACATTTGCGGTCGGCACTGAATCGGGATTTGGCGGAGCCTGTGTGGACATTCTCTACTTCGGCTTCGGCTTCCTTCCACCAGCCATGCCAGAGATAAACAATGTTGTCATCATCAACCAAGAATAAACCTGAAAAATCAAAGAAAAACATCTCAAACTGTGCCATTAATCCCCACACTAGCTCGGCAAAATTGTCACTGAGGGTGTGTGGAGAATTGAAAGGAGAAGTTCTGTTTTATTAAGGTGTTTATTCAAGAAGTGTGGTGTAGAGTTTATGATTGCTGTTGAATCCTTTGAATTAACCAGCCCCTCACTCACCTGGTTGAGACACATTATACAGGTCTGCCTGGAGGACAGGAAACGGAGTACTGAGATCGGGGGACCTGGAGGGATTCAGAATCTCGTGGACATCAAAGTTACCAGAGACACTGGTCATGTGGAACACACGTAAGGTGTAATCGTAAGGTGTGGGATCTATATAGAAAAGAATCAACAATGTAACTTCAATTCATTATCTTAAAAGCATGACCTTATCACTTAATATTTGTATTTTCTAAGTCTTACATTGGTACCTAATGACTTACCTGTCAGGTGAGAGCAGTAGAGTGACCTTGTATTGGCCTTGACCCCCAGAGCTGACCAGAACTCGGGTTTTTCAGATCCCTCCTCCATCTCAGCAATCAGAATGTAGATGCCTTCCTTGACTCCTACCTCCAGTGGACACCTAAAAGGAGTAATCATTTATCATAAACACAAACTACACACTATCCATCAACACAAAAGCATTGAACTCCTTCATCATAAATGTGCATTGCATAAAAGTAATCATTAATGACAAAGAATATACAGCAAGCAAACACTGCCGATGTCTTGGGGATCACTTACTTTTCCTTGAGTCTCTCTGCTGCCTTGGAGGCCATCTCTCTACAGTGGGGTGGAGACTTACAGCCGTGCCACACAAACATCAGGCCCGACTTGACGTTCAGCATGATGAAGGAGGCTCGACTCCGCAGTCTGTCTGCCCCCACTGGGATCTCGATCAGACAGGTCTCGTTCTCATACTCCCCGCGCACGCAGTAACAGCGCCATGCCCCCTGAGTGTTGGTGGCCTCATCCTCACGCTTCCCGATGTGAGTTATCATTCTCCCCTTAAACAGATTCAGGAAACATGGCATCTCTTTCCCTTCTGCCACTCGGACCTACAGGAACACAGAATTCATTTCATCAAAAGCATAACACAGACATTGCCAATTAGTCATGACCAACATGTCAACAACATCATCCTAAATCTTTCTTATACACTTATTTCTAGCCCTAGGAGACACTCTGTGAGCTGTATGATTACCTGGGGACCTCGCTCCTCATCCAGTTCCACTGTCATCAGAGCGGACGCTCCCTTTTCATTGATGGTCGAGTTCTTCCCTTGCCAGAAGAAATAGGCACACCTCTCTCGACCCACTAAAGACTTTCTAGACTGCGTACCCTTCAAGTTCATTCCTGCAAGCACATACAATAATGCCATGATACTTAAACCCTAATTTGTGACTAAAAGTGTACATCCATTGTTTGTATATAATCAAATTGAAGGTACATAATTGTATGTTTTACAAATAGCACAGTAAGAGTGTGTTTAAGTCTCACCTTTACTTGTAATCATGTACTGCCACCTGACGACGTACGTGTCTCCATCGTGGAACTGACCAAAGCTGGGCTCCGGCATCTTGTAATGCTCGTACTCCAACACATGCCACACGGTGACTCCTAGGGTCACGATGTCCTGCTCTCTGATAAAGCCCTCCATATCTTCATGCCTAAAATAGGATTTTTATATTGATTATAAAATCGCAAAGGGAGAGACAGGTGTTTTCTTATATAATCAGATGTCACAATTATAAACCAGAGAAAGTGCAGTACATACCAGACATTTCCTCGTCCTACATTGGATCCCTCGAGGACAAGTGACACAGCGCTTTTGTTGACAGGAATCATCAGCTTGGCATCATAAGGTTTCAATTCTGTCAGATCCGTCTAAAACAGTCACAGCTTAATCTTAGTCTTGCATAGAAAATTTAATAAGAAGAGCACTGATAAGATAGGGAATGCAATAGCAATGTGTCAGTTCTTTTCGTATCTACCTTGCTTCCAGCGTCTAGACTTTTGACCTTGATGAGGCGAGAGGTGTCCGGCCAATCAGAAAACTTCTCTCTGAATAGGATGGTTTCCATATTCTGGTTGACCTTACCAAAGAGGCCCCAGGCTGGCCTCTCTTTGGCTGCAGCAGGCATTCCACCCATCTCCTCAGCTGTCAAACAGAACACACAGAGTGAGTATTCAGAGGGTCTACTGATTCTATAGTACATTTGTAATTGTATTCTGATACAAATTTTCGAACAAAGGACAACATGAAAAGCTCTTTGTTCATATTTCCTTGGGTAAACATGAAAAGCAGCAATAAAAATGGGGCTTCATAGCAGGAACCAAAATAAAACAGCTGAACAATTACATCTCAAGAACTCTCTAAAGCAAGAGGATCAACAATCTGGACATGTCTTGTTAGTAAAGTTTGGTTCAGTAACACGTTTAAAATCAACTTTTCTGCTGTTTGACAACAAATATATACGGTATATTTCTAGTAACTTGGGGCGATTAATGAACATCTTGAACAATGAATAACACAGAATAAACAATCAATCAATCAATCAAAGGCTTGAAAGTACTTGTAAACAAAAACCATGGAGGACAACTCACTGGACAACGGGGACATTGGGTTTATGTCGCATGCACTGTAGTCATAACCTTTCTCATACAACTGTCGCGCTAGTTTAACCCCCATTTTACGTCTCTCAGGTTTGACAGCCTTTCCCTGCCAGACATAGAGTTCAGTCCCAAAGTCAAAGACAAGCACCTGTCAAATAAGACAATAGAGACATCAGAAATCTTTCTATACAATGCATTGAAAATTGGTATACAATTCAGTGTACTTGGGCCAGAAGAATCAATATATTATTCTTATTTCCTCTATGCTGTTCTAGTAGAACTGACCTGATCCTTTTTGAGCATTTCATGTTTGGGCTGACCGCCCCAGTATTCCTGATAGGGCACCAGAGAGTTGTTCTCCAGCTTGTACACCATATTGGATGCCATGATGTGGTTCTCATACAGCTCATCTTCCTCGGTGGGACCCGCAGCTACAAACAACAACACATACAGAGTGGTGTTTATCATTCACCTATCAACAATATCTACTTTTATCTGTAACGAGGCATTCTCCAATACATATATTGACATGAGTTTATAGTAGCCACACTTTAACAATGTGGATTTATTTTCCCTTTAAACACCTTAATTATGGTTCATAGTTTCACACTTACATAATGTAGTACTGAGACACCCATTCACACTTACATGATATAGTTTTGAGACAACATTGAATACTTACACGATATAGTTTTGAGTCCTCCAATGGCTGACCAGAACTTCTTTCCAGTCCCCAGATGGTGTCGCTTTTCCTCCACTGTTTCCACAAGAGTGGCCTTGGTTCCAAGGTCTTTCTTCTGGACAATGAAGGTGGCAATGTCTGCAGCCTACAGAAACCAAACAATCAGATCTCACCACCATATTCATATCATTAAAGAGTACGCAAAAAATCATTTTCATTTTACCATGGATGTTTTCAATAGTTGATGTCACTCCTACCTTGGCCTTTTCAATGACGTTGGCAAACTCTCCCACCCAGGTAATGACTTTGTCCGGAGTGACCAGGATGTAGCAGTCTCCACTGTTCATGGATTTAGCGGACGGCTCCACTAGGCGGACTTGAACCTTGCGCCTTCCTTTGACATGGATCAGCATCAGGTCCTTGTAGGGGTCAAGGCGGGAGGGCAGACCCATGCCGGGCTCCCCAGTCTTACGTAACGCCACACTGGCAAAGTTCTCTTTGCTGGCTAAGCCTGCCAGTGCTGCCTCAGCGAAACCGGCTTTATCTGCAACTGTAGATACACAAGAGAAAATGCCACATTAACAAGAGAATTTGAATTTTTCAATAACCAGAGAATAAAAATTCTACATAAACAAAAAAAAATTAAAATTCTACATTAACCAGAGAATTAGATTTATACATTGACCAGAGAATAAGAATTGAATTTTCTTAGAAATTATTTATGGTCTGTTATCATTATGACATTGAAGGAAAAAAGGATAAAATATTCTGTGTCTGTAAAATCTTCCTTATTATATCATTATTACTATTAGTCTAAATTATAATCCCCTACTTTTCTCTTTTTGTTTGCGTCGGATCTCCAGTTCTGCGTATCCCATTTTGACCTCTTCGTACTCCGTTCTGATCTCTACCGACATTGTCTTCAGTGGATTTCTGGCCGAGGTTGTGTGTTTACGCTTCGGACGAATCTTTCTCATAGTTGGTAACCTATACATACAAAAGATAAAAAAATTTTGTTTTAGAAATTGTTTATCAAAACCAATTAGATAAGAAACCATATTGATATATATTGTTTTTAATGATATCATTGTGTATCAAAGTGTACACTATTCACATTGACATTTATGTTGGTTTATGCCTTGGTGTATGATTTAGGAATTTATTACCACAGCTTCACTTACATGTCATTAGCGATGATGAAGAGCTCATTAAAGTCTTCCACGGTGACATCAATCTTTTCGTGAACCTCTGAAGCTTCTGAGGACTGTCTGAAGAAGGACTTGAGGACCTCGTCATCCATAGAAGGGACCTCCACCTTCACTGGCGCCTTCACCTCCTCTGCTGCCATGGTGATGCCAACTTTTACTTCCTTTGGTTTGGCCTCGGTTTCAGCCTCTACCGGAGGACCTAACAGAAAAAAAACAAAATTAGCCACACTGAAGATTATCCCTCATCTAACCAACAGCCTCAATCAGCCTTGTAACAGACAGTCTAGTATCTACTGATATCTAAAACTCTAATGATGATCTCTTAATTCAAGCAGAAACTGAAATAACTCGACTTTATAACACGTGATTATCACATACATTGACGTGAATAAAATAAAACTGTATAATTACAATAGCATGTGTTATTTGTAGTACACTAAATATAGATTTAAATACTTTAAAGAGCAAAATCTATTCACCACCAAAGCAATTAGTGCATTTTTAGTGCCAGTATATTTTGATGTAAATGAATACAATTTCAATTAATTTAGATACAGTCCAGCCCAATCATGTATGATCATATCTCTTTATGATGAATTACATAATGGATAAATTATTTCAATAAATTACATCAAATTAGTGAATACAGATGTATTATGAGTACTGAATTCCCTTTATGATGGTTACCTACTCTGGTCCTTGATGACCTCTAGGCGACCTTTAGGTGACCTCTGGTTTTCTGTGACGTGATCTCTTACCTGATATAATTGTCTTTGGAAGGGGGATTTTTGGCAAGTCTCGTGTAGGGGTCGAAGGCGACAAGATATCAGGGGAGCCGGACTCAGATTCGGACTCTGTAAAATGAATGCACAGTGCCCCGTGTGTTAGGTGATATCCACAAAAAGCCTGGCCAATCTTCATTAATGAGGTGATACCGTCTCCTCAGCATTCTAAGCATTTCATCTCCGATATATTAGGTTTCAACACCAGTTGAAGAGTTTTATTCCTCTCTTGATTGGAAATTTGTCTGTATTTTCACAGCATATTTTTGTTCCATTATTATGAATTTGAAATCTAAAATCCAAATAATATGATGGTGCTCGTCTTCCATTCAGTATTCTATTCTTCAATTTATTGTAGTTTTTTTTCCCAATGTTTTTAGGAATGATTTATGAAATGCTTTGAATTGCTGAGAGTGATACAACAGTGACTAGCTGATTATATAATTAAAGCAAGCAAATCATTCATTAAACACCCTTTATACAATCCATTGTAGACCCCTGTTACCCTGGCATTCCAAACAATTCACTACTAATGATACAATATGTTTACAAATTACTAAACTCCACCCATGCTTAACAGCATCAGACATATTCTTACTTTAATTTAATTTCTCTCAGATGACATTAACTCCCTGACATGTACTTTTGAAGTAATGAGAGGAATTTCTTTACATCCTTCATTTTCAGTTATATGCCCTTAATTGAAATGTTTTTATTTTAAAATTTTAGAGAAGCTGTGAAAGTGACCACAGCACACAGTAGAGAATGAGTTAACACAGCACGCTGTATACATCTGCTGTATATAATTGTCTGAGTAGCAACAACAACTGTATACATATTAAGGGAGTTCACCACAGCACAAAGGGAGAGTACCTCGCTTGGATCGCTCCCTCAGCTTCTTCATCAATGGACTCTCCTCCACTTGACCTGTAGAAAGAGAAAGTTCATAATGAGGCTCCGACATAATACAAAGACTGTAATAAAAATATGCATTGATGCCCCAACACAATATAAAGAGCATAAATGAAGAATATAAAGATGCTCCAACATGACACAAATAGTGTAAAATTAGTACCCAATGAGGTTCCAAAATAATACTAGTAGTGTAAAAATTTTCTAATCAAAGTATGCATTGAGTCCCAAATTCAATATGAAGAGCTTATACAAAGTACATAGTCCAAGTTCAATCAAGGTTCAGTTCTGACTGTGTAATCAAAGTACACAAAATACAAGAGTGGAACCAAAGTGGCTTGGTCCCACGCAAGGGAGGAGCACCAAGTAGTTGCAGACTAACATATGTGTAATTATATTCAAAGGCATCAATCAAATGAAAATATATCAAACAAACATTGTTTTACTGTAATTTTCAATGATCAAGAATATTCATACTGTTTGATGTTCTTTCTGTACAGATGATGATGTTACTAATTTAAAAGGTTCAGTCTCATTATAAATAATTTATAGTGTGGAAGTGTTTCAACTTCCAGAGCAAAGCTGAGAACAAATGCTGCATTTCTTTAATATCAGTTTAATTAAATTCAACTATTAATCAGCCCACACTCCCTTGGAGAGCCCCACCCACTCACCAGCCAGTTTATGGGCCACCGTGAATCGCTTGGCATCGTTCTCCTCCACGCGGCCCTTCCAGCCGATCTGTGAGGTCTCCAGCAGGTTAAGTCGGTCGGCGATGCTATGAGGGCGGGGGGCATCCAGACCCCTCTTCTCCCTCAGCTTGACCTCCACCTCCCCCGCCTGAAGGTCGGCAGGCTTGGATAGCCGCTTCTTCCATTCCTCCTCCCCGCTCTTTTTCAACAGACTTAACCTTAACAAAAGAATTTCATGCTAAATAAGATTTTGAATAATTTTTTTTTTATGATACTGATTTGATATTTGGGGGTAAAATTACAGTCAACACGTTGTTTTGCTTGTCTTTGCAGTTAATATTATTTGCCGTCTGTTATCCCTTAATTCTCTCACTTCCTGAGCATGAAGTGTAGGGCCTAACCACTTCCTGAATATCGAGTGTTGACCATTGTAGATAATAAATTCAGCACAATCTCTCATAATATGACTACTGATATTACTGATATTGATATTGATAACTGATATTGATATATAATGTACCTGTCTTTGAGTACTGATATTACTGATATTGATACACTATGTACCTGTCTTTGACGGAGACTTTGACTTCCGAGGACTGGCCCCCCTCCGCCTCTCTCTTCTCCTCAGGTGTGATAGGCTGGGTTTTGTGGCGTGTCGCCCCATAGCGGAGTTTGGGGGACCCTTCAGGAGATTTTTCTGGGGAGGTCTTGTCATTTGGCTGGGTGAGAAATCTAAAATGTACAAAAACTATTGATACAAGGAAAATTATGATTCCTAGATTAGTATTTAAACCATGCAGTATAATACACCGAAGTAGCAGTAAAAAGTATGCATCAAAATTCAAAATGGAAAATGTGGTCATTTTGAGATAAAAATCTCAACTCTCTAATGCACAACATATATCAATGACAATATAAAGCCACAGATATAGAAACTCATGCTGAGTTCATATGTCCAATCACCTAGTGATGAAGTTCACATAAATCTATATTAAACAAATCAATGCTACATATATCTTGATCAAAAAAATCTCACTAAACAAGGGAAAGATTTTTACAACAAACCTTGCAGGGGAAGACTTTGTTTTAGATTCCGATTTCTGTTTTGATTTGTTGGATTTTGATTCAAATTTCAGAATTAGATTAGCAATCATATCCTGTCCAAACTTGGGCATTTTCACGTGTGTGAGGACCAATCCTACATCCACTAAGTCTACACAGGGAGTCAAATGCACAGTGAAAACAAAATGTCACAGGGTTGCTGAGTCTACATCACATTATTTTTTCTCACTGATACTAATTCCCAACTGAGCTCTGTTTTACTAACTACACGCACCACCACAACTGACATCCGTACGGTTTCCTGTTCGCTGTTACGACCATCTAGTTAGCCGGCCTTACATCCGAATCATCATACGAACTATAACTTGTTCAGTCTTGCTTACCATGTAAAAATCAACTCATCCAGGGATTAGCTTTTGCCTGTCTCTTTTTAATGCAGGAAACAAGCTTCACAAATCAATTGCTGGACCTTTTCCTCCCCAAGAATTTATGTGCAATTATAAAACACCCTCTAATTGTAATTACATGTAAACCTTTATTTCTGATAATCCCTTATCTTCCACATAACATTGCCAAATTTTTAATTTCTGATGAAACACTTAATATTATATGCTGTATATAAAAACCCATCATTTGACACTTCCTGTAAAATCCACACACACAGATAAATTTAGTACATTTTATGAAAACACTGTAAAATAACAATAAAGTAATGAAAGGCCCGGGTATCTATCTGTGTCGTCTATTTCCTGTTGACCATAAATAGGCGTAAAATCTCCATTTCCTAAGGGACAAATTGCTCTCTAATAGTTGGCTGGCCTTTGTGTGTAGAGAGTTTATAACTTTCACGCAGTCCTAAGTAAACTAATAAACTTGATTGCAGTTCAATATGACTATCAGTCTGGGCTGAGTGTACATTGTGTCCTGGGGCCCCCCCATAGGGATTTGTTGACATAAAGATGGTGTAGATTGTCAAAGGTAACACAGAAGAAAATAAAATGATCTGAACTTATAAGCCTATTATAAATTAGTTGAACAAAAAACCACCTTGTACTATTGGTGAAATTAAACAGTCATGACAGACATTTTGTGGCCCCTACTTCAAGGCCTGATTTTCCAATGAGTGCACTTTGATTTCTGTAACCTCATCCATCAAAGCTGATCATACATTACCCAACAGTCTCATAACACACACATAACATACACATAATCTAGTCCTTCCAACAATCTCATAACATACCATAATCTAGTCACAGCCACACAATCATACGCAGAGTATGCAGTGTTACTTTTTGCAAGGATAACTTTCATAATTATATAGAGGATGCAGACAAACAGTATAAAAAATCTGCACAATACATAAGCATGTTCACAAACAAAAAGACACAGCTTTTAACCTATTTCTTTCTTCAAAAAATAATTTTCTTTCGTAGGTCTTTAGGTGAAAAAATATTCTTATTCTATAGTCTACTCAAATTGAGAAACATCATGGAAAGACTTGTAACATAAGATGTATGTTATATGTAAGTTATTAAAGTAGCATTTGTGAATTCCCTACCTTTCCTGTGACCTGCGGTCCTTTCTCCTGCGGATTGAGGCAGCACATCCACTCGCTGACTTTCGTTCAGGAGATGGTGACTTCTCCTCTGTCCTCCTCACCTCCTCCACACAGGATTCCTTCACTTCCTCTTCGTGGTCTTTCTTTAAGATTCCTTGAACATCAGCATCATTCTTGTGATGGGAAGATTTCAACACTCCTTTTTCAGGCTCAGACTTGGGGACCTCAAAACTGCTCTCCTTAAGAACACTCTTCTCTGGCTCCTCTTTATGAACCTCGAATGTACTTTCCTTCAACATGCTCTTCTCAGGCTCTGACTTTTTCACTTCAAAGCTACTCTCCTTTTTCAGAATACCCTTGGGTTCTGAGTCACTTCCTAGGTCCTCTACCCCTGCGGTCCTCAACGCCCCCTTCACAATCTCCTCCTGCACACCTCCTTTCTCCTGTTCTTCATCCTCCCCCTCCTCGCCCTTTCCTCTCGGTGTTTTCAGAATCCCTTTCTGTTCTATGCCCTGACTAGGGGTGCTAGATTTCAGTATACTCCTGTGTTCTTCCCTCTCTAGCATGATTCTCTTGAGCTCCTCGTGCGTCTCCACATGGTGGTGCTTCAGGATACTCCTCGGCTCCTCTCCACCCTTTCCACCGTCAGACCTGAGAATGCTCTTCACATCACTCTCCGACTTGGAGATACTCTTGTTAAGTTGCTGTTCAACAGGCTTGCTACTCAATGACTCCTCTACAAAGTATATAAAGCCCATTTACTCATTACAAATTTTTTAAGGAAGTTTAAAGAATACAATTATAAATATGCCTCGGTAATAAAGGTCCCACTTTGAAGACTTCTACAAACATTCATATCTTCCTGTGGGCCTATTCATGAGGTGTATACTGCTTTAAGTAGTGCTATCAGCTACTGGATTATCTAAACACAGACATTCTCTGAAAAAGGTATGTTATTATTATACCTTCCTTCATGTGACAGAATACAAATCCCTCCATAAAATTATTGTTTCCCTGTTTCCAAATTATAGTCAACATTTAGACAAGCTTATGACACTTGCTTAGCTACGATAATCATTTCACTAAAGATTTATTGAAGATAATTTAAATTTTGATGACAGTTCTAATCTTCTAACCAATAGCTGTGATCTTTATCTTAAAATTTGAAATTCAAGTTTTTATCTAGCAAAATACAATTCTACAAGTTTTCACATGTACCATATTAGAATTAATTTTTTTAATAAAACATTATTCTAAGACACAGTACAATTTTGTTTAGTATCCAGACATGCTCAGGGAATTTTGCTTAGCTAGGATCCTATGATTTAGCTTGATGTCCTAACACACCCCCTTCCCCACTGACTCACCTTTCTCTGAGCTCTGTTTGCTGAGATCTGATGAAGACTGAGACTTATCAGACAGATCCACACTAGAGCCCTGTCTCGAGCTAGGCTGAGACATGACTTTCTCGGCATGCTGAGCCATGAGCTCCCGTTGAGCAGCCAGGGACAGTCCCTGCATCAGTTCGGGGTCAGGCGGTTTGACCATACTCATGGCCAGGGGAGAGATTCTGTATTGGGCGGCCTTCTCTACCTCCTCAATGGTCACCGGCTGTAAAATAAAAGCAGACAATTAAAACCAAGACAGAATGGAATTTACCTGCCAGTCAAAACATTCCTATACCTCTATATGGAATGTTATACACAGTAACATAACAAAGTACTGGTAAGTCAATAAAAATAGAGCAAAGGTAAATTATGGAAATCTACTCATTAGACTATCATACAGAAAAAGTGACACTAGATTTTCCCGTTATAGTGTGAGAAAAAGAGTTGACACAGATATTAATATGTGTAAATATCACAACAGACCAACTCAAAAGGTTCTTATAATATATAAATAATCATATAAATGGGGTAAATAATACAGAGATCATACATAGAGATGGGACAAGAAACATACCCTCAAACCTCCTGATTCAATCCCAAACAATATATGAGGTAAGTATGAGGAAACTGACGTCGTTTACATGTATACAATTAGCCAAGATGTGATTACCTTTACATATCCTACTTCCTGTCATCCGAGAAAGACACATATATTACTGAAGCATATCTAGGTCATCGAAAGGTCATGGCGATAGGTGATCCTTACAGGATGTATTTATCAATGGATTATTATTCTTGTCAAAGAAGATATTTCATTCTAATGTAAACATGGACTTCAGTACAGAGAAAGATTAAAATAATACCATATATTGTGAGTTCATTGCTAGGTTGATAACATCTAAAACTATACTGGTCACATTTAATTGCATTATAAAGATTAAAATCTAGATATTGTACCATTGATGAAGAGAGAGAGAGAGAAAGAGAGAGAGGAGAGTAGAACACATGGGTTTGAGTTCTGCAGCCATCAGTGACCTACCTGAGTGTTGAACCGTGAGGTGAGCTGTTTGCGGTTCCTGCGGCGGATCACTGGGGGGTCGGCCCTGGGCGGGATTTTCTCCTGTTGCTCCTTGAGGCTGGAGAACAGCTTCACCTTTTCTGCCAGGCTGCGCCTACAGACACCAAAATCATGCCCAGAGTGTTTGTATGACAATTTGGATTATAATTATGTCACTTGAAATGTGCTCTTACACTTGAAAGTAAGCAAAAGGTCCTCAGGAATGACTTGGTCAGATTACCACCCTTGCTGTTTCTGTACAAGCTAGGGGTTCATTTACACTAACAAGTATCATTTGTTCAGATAACACGTATTGCACATATTGAGATTAATTGGGACTCCAAGTGGAAGAGAATTTATCCGCCCCAGTGAACTATGTCAGCTACAGTTTCCAATGTCCCCTGTTTTTGACATTGATATAAATCTTGGACAAATATTATTGAGGTCATTTAGTTATAAAGCTTGAGTGTCGTATCGTGATCACTAATGTGATACCCTCTTCACTTATCAATCAACTGTTACTGATTGTATCACAGTGACTTTATAAATGGGTATAAAATTCAGATTTAATCTCAATGAGGTTACAGATCAGTTCTTTTTTCGAAAGAAAAATGAGCAAGCTACACAACAAGCACAATATTAATCAAATCATTCAAAAAAATTCTTAATTTGGTTCCAAATAGCTATGCAGTGAAAATGATCTTTATTTTTAGCTGAATAAAATGCAAAGCAAATTCTCCTTCATTATTTGTTGTTCAGCTTGAATACTTCAATTATATTTTTATTCTAATGTATAACTGTAGATGATGATGCTAATTAAGCAAGCAAAACAAAATGAGGCTTAATACATACACACAGTGAATGCGAAGGCCAAAATCTTGTGCAATGTGTCAGCACAATACAAGCAAAGCATTCTTTTAAAATAATAACGGCTTAAATAATAAGGATAAAACTTCTTATTTGGAGTTGACACAAGCTTGCTCAGCAAGCTTTCTCAAAGAGCCCAACCAACCTAGCAGCCTGGTCAGTGTTTTCCTCTTCCTGGGGTTCTGATTTGTCGGGGTCAGACTTGGTGTTGTCTGCGATCTCGGCCGCTGACTTCACTTCCTCCTCGGTGACAGGCTGAGTCTGACACCGCTCGCGTTTCTTCCTGTCGATATATCTCTTGGCCCCACTCGCACATGGCTTGGGTTTGTCTGGCTTAGACTTCTCCACAATGTTTGTAAACAAGGATGCCTTGGCAGACACGCTGAGCCTGGCCGGGTCCTCATCATGAGAGTCCAGCTCCAGACTCAGGCTGCGCAGGCTCTCCTCCGACGCTTGAGATTCAAAACTATCACAGTAATTTTCTACGTCCGATGACCCTGACAAGATACCAGAGTCTGCCTTAGAGTCTCTTGCTCCTGACCAATCAGATTTCTTCCTGAGACCTGCCATTCCGATTGACTCCCCTTCAGGGATGGCGTTTAGTTCTGCTGCAGTAATAGGTAAAGTCTTATATCGTTCACTCCGTGTTCTTCTTAATTTCTCTCTCGGAATATGTTGAGGAAATTCACTTTTCTTCCCTGAAGTCTGCTTGGTTTCTTTTTGGAGATCATCAAACACATTTTTGGATGCCTTTCTTAACACTTCACGTCTAAAATCAGCAACCGATTGTAAACTGTAAAACAGCAAACAACAAAAGCTACCCCCAAAACAAAAATAACTACCCTCTTCCTAGCCCTTATATAATATGTACATGTAAAACAAACAACATTAATAAATTATAAAGCTTACCAACTTAAACTTTATATACAGATAAGAAGATCAGATAGTGATTCTAGTTCATTGTCTGAGTACATGTACTAATCTGTGTAGTATACTCTATACTTATTATTTTCCTCAGCATGATAGCATCATATTTGTGAAATTAAGAATTAATGAAGCATTAAATAATATACAGAAAGGCCAGTACTGTCAGAAACCACAGTGGCATTATAGTTCACAACATGTCATCTAGACAATATTAGGTAACAAACCAATTCTCTATTGTTGATAGCAAAAGCACACTACAGTTACATGTGAAATAACAGCCACAGTATAATTACCCATCAGCCGCTTGGATTTCCTCTAATGTCACTGGTTGAGTCCTCGTCCTCCAATCGTCCCGCTTGCGTTGCTGGAATTTCTGGCGCTTTTCTGCCAAGCTGCCCACTTTGTGGCCACGCTCGGCGAGGTTGCTGAGTTTCTGAATAAGTTGCTCTCCGCACACGGATGCTGAGCTTGGCTCATCTGTGCTCTGAGCGTGGGGCGTTAGACTGCCTGTCCTGTGGAAAACATAAAATGGCGGAATGTTAATGCACACACAACTCAATCCCTGCTTCTATCTCTGAAGAAAATGTCACGGATGCCTAGCACAGACGTTACCACTCTCACTGACTATCTCTGACTACAGAAGCTGGCACTGGTACAAGTGAGAGGAATACTGAGACATAAAACAGAAGAAGAAAATACTCCATGATGCTGCCTGGTGATGTAATGTGTCACTCACCCCACGGCTAATATCTTGCAGATCTGATTGTATACCCCTGCCCCCAAAAGTAATGAGAACAATAATCCCAGGCAGGTATTTATGAAGGAAAGGTTCACTTCATAGATGTGTAAACAAAGCATTGTATCTCTATCACATGAACCCTTTTAAATTTTCTCTTGATGTCATCTTTATTACTGTCAATAAATCAATTTGATTCTAATAACCTATATGCTTACCTCCCCTTAAAGGTAAACTTAGGAGTTGTGGTTCCTGATTTGGCTCGCGGAGTTATGGGACATGACTTGGCCTCCTCCAACTTATTCTGCATCTGGAAGATCCTCTCCTGCATGGAGAGCCTGGGAGTGGAGACATCTTCCCCCTCCCCCTCCCCAACGGCTCCAGTCCGATGCTCCTGCTCCCGCCTGTAAAAGTTGATAAACAAAAACAGTGAGTTCAGGTATATGACTGGTTGTCACTGTTAATTTATCACTCTCTCCTACTGTCTTACTCTTTGGTGCTATGTAGCGAATCCTGGTGAGATGATTCTTTATGAGTTCTGGAGAGCTGGCAAAGTATGATATACACCACTAGTAGAATTAGACAAACAGCTATAGCAGCTGTCAAACCATCAGCACTCATTGTTCTCAGCAAGCACCTAGTCCTCCCTTATCTACTTGTCCAACCCCTGATACTCAGGTACTGAGACCTAACAGACACCTGCTGTTCTTCGCGTAGATCCCCCAGTCAATGTCTTTGTCTTCGATGGTCACTCAGTTCTCTATCATCAGAAACCTCTGGGTAACATGGGGTATAATTCTTGTATAACTCTAGTACTGTCACTGTCACACAGTAGTTTATATTTCCAGCGTCCACACAGTATATAGTCCACAATAAAGTCACTCTCTCCTGTCATTGTCACATTATACATGATTCAGGTTATTTTAGTCTGGTGGCTTACTCAGGGAAGGAAGAGATTTCCGGACATTAACCACTCTCCACATTTTCTATACTGATGTATTTAAGACTTAATGCACAAACATCCGTCCAGGATTATATGTACTTGTATGTACATTATAAATATCATAAGAAACATTTGTAAACAGATAAAACTGTCCAAATATGGACAAATACCCTGATTGATATTTTTAGAAAAAAAAGCTACATATATCTGCATCTCAGGTGTTCATATAATGATTTTTAATGATAACAGAAATACATCTGACATGGGAATACAGAAAGACAGACAAGTTGTTTCTAGAACATCTATACTTGAGGGGGGAGGCACCATGAATAATAAAACATCAAGTAAAGAGGAGCAACTCTTGTTGGACAATAAGTGTTAGATTATCAATCTCCAGCTACACACAGGTAGCAAGTATTGTATATGTGTGTGAGGGTATAATGCCAGTATTGTAAATGTGTGTGAGGGTATAATGCCAGTAGGGTTGGATCAAACCAAAATACTCAACAAGGCTTTCTTGATTTAAAAGAACTATCACACTAAGAGGATAAGTTGACATACTGGTAATCAAGTTTATATAACTGAACATTAAGAGTGTGCACTTTATACTTTAAATCTGAGTAATATTAAAATTCTAGCTCACCTGAGAGTTTCCTGTATGTCAGAGGCGACGTCAGGCCCTTTCTCTCCTCCATTCTCATCACTATCATCACTGTCCTGTTCTTTTTTCCGTTGGCGTAAGATACTAGCTAGTTCTTCATCCACAATCACGCTGGATTTCATGGACTTGGTCCGTTTCAGAATCCCCTTAGGACGCTCTGTGTCCTTGGCCCCGTATGACTCCGCGCGGCGGACAGTGGATGACTTGGATAATGTGGTGGATTCGGATAAAACATTGTCCTTACACGGCGACACAGACGATCTCAGAGATCGGAGTGGTGATTTCTCTTTATCCAATCCTTTGTCGCTGATTTCAGCAGATTTAATGTTGGATACAACATGAGGCATTGGTGAGGTTTGTGGTACGATGGATTCCTGTGGCGTGGCTTTATCGATGGATTCCTTTGGTGTGGCTTTTTCGATGGACTCCTTTGGCGTGGCTTTCTCGGCTAGTTTCTGAGTGTGTGTAGTAGGTTTGTTCTCCGGTGACTGTTCTTTGGTACTGGTCACTAATTGGCTGACACTACTTCCCACCTCTGACACAGTCACCCCGTCATCTCTGACCTTGGTTCTCTGTACTGGTGCCAGAGATGAGGGTTCTGATTTATTTACATTATCATCACATACAAGCCTTGGTGTAACGCTTTCTTTCTGGGAGGTTTGATCACACACATTGTTTACTATCTTGTTATCATCAAGTAATTTGGAATCCGTTTCCTTTTTCCTGGCTTTCAATATACTGGCTACTTCAGTGTCTGTGATGATGTCTTCGGTTTTACGTGAAGTCTTAAAACGACTATCAGTATATTTATCCTCCTTTGATTTCATTAATTCTGTTTCATTAAGCCTGGATTTCAACACTGATGCCACTTGTGAATCACAAATAACTTCATCCACTTCTGCCAGTCGGTGAATTTGATCTTCCTTTTCAACCTTCTTGCTGTAAATTTGTTCTCGTTCCAACTCCTGTCCTTTCATTTGTTGGTCAGTCACCACTTTGTGGCGCCTATTCAGTATTGCTGCGAGTTCTGGATTCGGCGTTGCCATGGTTTCTGGATCTTCCTCTAATGGAGTATTTAACACAGTTTCTGGACTATAGCGCTTGCGCATAAAATCTGACTTGAAACTCTCCGATCTCTGTACACCCTTTGTCTCTTCTGGAGATGGTGTCTTTTTTAACCGTAAACTTTGAGTACGCTCCGGAGTTCTACGACTGTCTGAGTCGTCACTGCTTCCAACAGCACAAGCTTCCTGGCGATAAAGATTCACTCGCCTCCTCGGTGAGGAATCGCCCGATTCTCCACTCGAGCGATCGGAGCCTGAAAATTTCTGTAACAAAGAGGAAAAATCATTTTTTCTCCTAACAATAGGAATGTGCCTTGGAGCTTTTTCCTCTGGCTTTTTTATTGTTGTAAGATCTGCTTTCTTGTCTCCAAACTCCCCAGAAAATCGGTTGATGACCGATGAGACCTGAAATGCCAAAGCCACTGGTTGAGTCACATGCAGAACATGCTATTAATGAATTCACTGTGCAAGCATTTCACTGTCATTTTAAAGAGCATTCAAAAATTCAAAATAATGCAAAAAGAATATGTTGTGGGAAAATTTTAGAAATGCAAAATACTTGTAATTCATTATAAAAAAAAAGAACCCCCTCTCCTTAATTTCTATTAGTGAACTAAATGCACAACTTATGCTATAAATATAACCTATAAAAAAATCTGATCGATGTTGCGATGCTCCTGTAGAGCATGTTTGTGTCTGACATGGATCTGGCTATTGTGTTTCACTGTCTAATGCTCAAGATTCTTTAGTTCTATGTTACAATGACTCAAGCCTTTCAAATATGCTAATTACAAATCAACGTATCCATGCAGTTTGGATTCACTATCTTCTAGAATCTGATGACATGCCATAGCATTAGACAAGACAACTCGCAGAGCTACCAAGTGTAAAGTGAAGCCACAGAAATAAGACGGGGATTGTTGGGCATTGTGTGGGGGTCTGGGAGTATCTCAATGAATGACTCCCCGAATGTTGTAACAGTTTGTTTAAATAAACTAGGTGTCAACAAGGTGCCTGTCCTAATCTAACAAACTACAAACAATCGACTTCATTCATGTCCAATTCTGATAAAATCAGGTGCATTGCTTCACTACGTTTAAAACTCTACAAATGTACGACTATGTGAGTCATTCCAATGCAAATATTAATTCACAGCACTACATAAAAAACTCACTTTATGTAAATCCGGCCCAAGACGAATGAGGAAATGCATATACCATATTCAACTGAATAAATAACTTAGGTTCAAGTTCTACAAAACAGAAGAAATAAAGCTTCGTTTATCTCCCTGACCCCCACCCCCTCTCCCCCAACCCTACTTTCCTACAACATTACCGTGGGTACCCTGACACTGTTCAATGAGCCTAAGTGTTCTGTCGAGTATGTTAGCTTACCTTGGACGGGATTGAGAATTTGGAAGGTAAGATGGTTTCTACAACTGAAGATCTGCCAGATTGTGTTTGATGGTGCTCACTAGATGTCCCATTGTCATGGTGACGTGATTTCACAAAATGGTTAGTAACACTGTGCTTTGGAATGTGATTAGTCGTGCAGTCCTAGGGGAAGTCAAAGAAAAAAACGAAAAATCAGCATTCAAAATCCACACGACAACGTGCATTAACCTAGTGAATGATACACATACAGACATTTATCACGCGCCATATGCTTTCATTTTATCATAATGAAGAAAACATAGTCTCCAGTTTTTATTAACAAAACATGATCTTTGATCTTGTGACTGTGAAATATATTTGTAAGCTCCTGAAACTCTAAACTCTAAAATAATTCTAACTTTTTTTACATTCTAAAAATTGTTTTACCATAAATTTACCTTTGAAAGCATTCTGATGGGTACTATAAAGATTTTATACGGACATAATTTACATCATGCAGCTACGCATGGCAATTGTACAGAAAGAAATGAAAACCACACGCTCTACATTTCATTACAATCAATTCTCATTTGATGTCCACATTCAACATGCGTCAGAAACATGCATTTAACAAAAAACAATTTCAACTTCGTGTGGGAGTGTGGCTGATTTAAAACACGACAAGAAATGAGTCAAAAGTCTGAGGTGGGCCCCCTCACTCAGGTGAGAGTCCCTTTATCCAAACAAACAGACACATACATTTCTTTTCCGTAAATAAAACTTTATGATCATCGCTAACATAGCGTTAATGTTAAAAACAACAGAAACAAACTCACAGGTGAAGCTGATGCCTCGTGCGTCCTTATAACCAAGTCATCCTGTGGATTGTCTCGAGTCTTCCCTCTGACACCTGAAATAAAGAAAATAACAATACAGTACAGGTAAAACAGCTAGACGATCCCAACCTTCAACTAAACTAAATCCTCTTCATACAAACCTGTTCAGTTTGGTATATAACAAAAACCATTCTGTGTGTATATACTACAGGTTCTGATTTACCTTACACAGGTAAGAATTAGAACTCTGACATCTTCCAACATAAGGCCTTCAAAATAACATAGGCAGGTGGAAGCTTTATCTTGAACACAGATGAATTAAGACATCAAAACTTTTGTAATCCTTCACCACCTCATGTCATTCAGGTGAAAATTTGTAATCAATGAAGGTAGAAATCCTAAACACAAACGTAACAGCCTATTAATAGTTGATCAGTATTGGCGCAGTCTGCCGATTTCAGAGCTTTTTAAAAACCCAAATCAATACAACAACAGAAGGTCGAGGTGAGGCATACAATTGTCAACACAATCAGCGAGACTTCAGTGCTAGAACTCCAGCAGGTCTCTTCCTTTGTCAGACGTGATACAACCTTGACAGAGCCCATTACTTACAGAAGTGTCCCCATCAACACTCAAAACCCATACATTGAAAGGGGATTCATCTTTTTCAATAGTTTCTAATTTTTTTAGTTCACGACTTTTCACAGCTTTAAGTTCAAAAGTATTCAAATTCCAATGAAATCTTCTTATGAATTAATATATCCACTTACACAGGTGAATTTGATGCCTGCCTTAGAAAGGGATTCACAAAAGATCAAGGAAGAATCATTCTGTTTTGCAAGTTTAAAAGAAAATCTCTTCAAGGGGAATAACCCTGACTGTACCTATAAGGGAATTCTACTTTATATGAATTTCAGAACATGAAGACCTGATTTGACATCCAACTCCAAAGCTGTATGATATATCTGATACTTAGTTCATTAATAGTTTCCTTAAAAAAAATCTTTTAAAATTTTAATAAAAGAGAATAAGACTTTGCATCCTAATGACATCAGCAGCTTATTTTTTGAACAATTGTGACATAAAAATTGGGAAAAGGTCTCTGATTATTAGGTAAGGTGCCAAAAAGAACATGGGCGTATCATGCATTGTATAAAGAATTGGCTGCAAAAGATCCATACAGCTTTAGAAATCTATCTTTGACATCGCCTCTAATCAAATCTCAGACCACAAGATCTCCACCACAGGCGACTGCCATTACGGTACTTCTAATTAATTACTGATTAATTACCAACAAACGAATGAAACCAGCAGGCTTCAAATTCTACATGCCACTGGCTGAGTACAAACAATATACCACCATGTTTATGTGGAGAACTCATTTCTTACTCAATCTTACTGTAACTATTTTCCAAAGACCTTGATAATCAATAATATTCAGAATATTCAGTCTTTCATATTTTAAATGCATCAAAATAACATTCTAGCCCTTATACCTCTTCTATCATTTCTTTTATCATCATAATAATTTCCATAATGATACACACAATGAATATACTGGGTTGACCAACTGTATATTATATTCCAATACTTCGCTTAACTCACCAAAAGATGCAACGTACGCACACATCTAGCTGATTGATGTATAAAACTATTTAATATTCTTTTACTTTATTAAAACTCACCAAAGTAACCAAATAGAGTCAATATCCATCGCAGCCAGTCATACATACTCCGCAAAACAGACCAGACATCCATGTCAAATAGAAAGGTTCTCCCTCGAAATCAAAATTCACTCATAAAAAATCTACTTTACAATGTTCACATTTCCCAGTCCAAGGTCACTTTGATATGCATCGAGGTGTCCATTTACACAATGACTTCCAGCCAAGTTAAAAGCAACACCCTTAACATAAAATGTTTCTTTTTCAGCAATAAATCCCAGTTATAGATATACACAGGTACATTAACACAGAAGAGAATCCTTTTCTGGAGCCTTACACATGGTGCATGTATAAATAAAGTGTCTTATTTAGTGGATATAATTACTCTTCGGATCACTTCCAATGCCTTGCAGCGGGTCAATCAAGCAAGCACCTTGGTCATTTCATGTAGCCCTAATATCAACAAGGACGGTCTGAAGAGAAGCACCTGATTCTTAACTTAAACAATGCCAGGTCTGCTCCTTAAGCAACTATTATCAACTTGTTATTTTATCTTCTCACTTGTGTTTTATTCATATCTACACCTTTGACAATCACATAAAGCACCAGGTCCAATTTTCTGGATGGTCATGCAATAGACAAATCTTACGAGGGATTATCCCTTGATCCCTTTATCTGATTGGATAATTCACCACAATTCCATATCACTGTTTTTCAACTAATTAGTACACATGTCAGAAAAGACCATCACTGCAATACATCTCTGATGGTAGAAATGTTCTACAAGGAAAGGATGAGTATGGCATCACCCTCAGGACACCACTGACCCCACAGACCGTTTGTCACACTGGTCATAGGGTTCCTTGTAACAACAGACAGTCCCTGTATTTCACAGGTATCATACAACTACAGGTGTTTGGCAGGAAAAAGACAACCAAATAACTCTGCAATAAATCTAGGATTCCCACATCACTCATGGAGAACCATTTCCTGATACTTGTTTATATCCTGCATCTGTTCTGATGAGATCCAACACAACAGTCTTTGAGGAAGCAACAGTTCTACGGGTTTGGATCTCTTAACAATAATAAACATGCACTTGTTAAGAAAGCAGTTCCCAAAAGATTTCATGCAAAAATTACAAAACCATAGAGAACGTAACAGTGTGATGCAGAAATAAGCATTGCACACTAGAACACTGTCCAAGATCAGTGAGCTTTGTCTGGTTGGCTCACAAACTTCTGCCCAACACTCCCCAAAAGACACTGTAATATAGTCTGTGCTCTAGCTCACGGTCTAAGTCAGGATGACAATTGTGGACTTTTAATTGACATTGTAATCAGCTAATGATTAATGAGATAGCCAATACCAAGTGTACCTCCTCATGCAAAGGTCGTAAAACCTAGCAGAAATCACAAGACTTTGAAACTTCCAGTTTTGTGAACAGGTAAAAAAAAAGGTTTCATAAACCAAGAACACTAAACATTAAAGTCCTAAATCCCTTTATCCTTCCATTTGATGGAATTACGGTGCTGTAATAAGATAATAGGAGCTGATTGTCCGTGGCTTTTCCGAGTTCTGTTTATGTTCCTGTCCCTTTTGGAGAGTGGCACCTGGATTAACTTGGTAAAATCCTTGATGATGATCCTATCTCCACCATGATCCCAATTTAAAAACCATTTATATGTATACTTATAAAATTTCTTCTTATTTTAGTCTGCCTTGTAGCTCTGCTTTGACTTTAGCACACAACAGGGCCCTGGGTATTTGTCCACACAGCGAAAAACGAACTTCTAATTCTTTACAATTTCCCCTGGTAATTATAGGTAATCAATTATTATTTTCATTCCTTCCAGGTGAAAAACAAAACTATCACAAGTAGTCCATACATGTAAATATCTCCACTGACCCAATTTTTTTACTTAAATGGTCACTGACAGAATAAAAGAAAATTCCAGTTTCTCCACAGTTAAAGAAACTCTAATCTGAAGAACCCCTGTGTATAAGGACTCAACTGAATTGTCACCAGGGTGGACACAAATTTTTGTGTCAAAAAAAGGTTTCCCTGTCATAATGAATAACTTAGATAGTGGAATATGTGTAAATATTCATGAGTTTTTCAGCTGTGTTCTAATATCACTAAAGAAAGGACATAACTTGCACACCTGTGATATTAACCGAACCTGTTACCCCGAACATGAATAAAACCTTCAAAGTTTATTAAGATATTCCTGGCATGGATAAAAACTAGAAGATATGTCTATCATTTTTTCATAACATTGTAACAGATTTGAGATTTGGTTCCTTCTTAGGAATGTCAATTACCAGACATGAAACTATGTCAAAACAAACATTGTATATTTATTGTCAAACTCTTAACATATGACTAGCCAAGCAGCAAATATCCTAAAACAGGAATGAAATCTCTCAGAAGCAACCTGAATAGCAGCCAGCAACATTCAGCAGACGTTGCTTCAGGTGTATACAGAAACATAACGAGCAGATTATGTATTGAAGGTCGTCACATTTTAACATGGACCAGCTAATTGTTCAGAGAAATTTCCTCCAAGTAAACCAAACAGGTTTTAACACCCCAGTAATATTGCTCTTTTTAATTCTATGTATCCTGTTTAAGGTCACTAGGTGTGTATGTAAAATGTAAATATACATGTTAAACAAAATGATCTATGATTATGATTAAACATTTGATATGCACTACAAAACCTTATACTGGTAGAATACAAAGCATTAGTCGAGTGCCACTCGTGTCAATGCATCTCATCAGGACAGTAACTCAGTATACAGTAGTACATATACAAGCACTGGTACCTACCTAAGTCAGAGTGGAATTTGGGACAGCTAAGTTGCAGAGTAAATGTGGATCGGAAAATCTCGGTATGCATTCCGATTTTTCAGAGTTTAAAGTATTTCCAGATTCCTCAGCAAATTTCAATCTGACCCTTCAATGAATGAAGAGTCTTCACAATTTTCTTTGCACCACATGAAAAATTTCATTTTCTCTACCCTGAATGCAAGGATGTTCACAACATTATCTAGCCTATTCCAATCACACAAAGTTAAACAGACACAAATCCACAAAGAGAGCAGACAGGTTTTCACCTGAGACAGGTGAGCTGTACTAGGAGGAGGGGCTCCCACATTGAGAGGAGTTGGGTAATCTTGTCAGTGGGACAATGTTTTATAATCAATAAAACAATAAGTAAACACTGCTTATCTGCCAGTATCTTAATCTTAGCAGTGAACGTCACCCCACAGGCATATCACCCCCAGGGCCACTATCTTTTTAGGCGATGGTTTTTTGTTTGACAATTCATTAGATTTATGACCATGTGACTGGACCATTAGGTTATCAAAGAGACCCAGCCCAGTACATGACAGCATGGATGGATTTCACATCAAAGAATCACTATTTCAGGCTAAAGAACAACCAAATCATTTTGATGATATTTTTCACACCTGGAAAGAGGAAGTAAATAGATAGCCCTGATATTATGACTGAGTCTGTGTTGTGCTGGCAGAGGGGCAGTAAGGGCATTACATGTTTATCTGCAGATAACACATCATCATGATGTATGGACTGAGCCATTGCCATTGTAACTTCATCAGTGATTATTTACAGGATACATATAAAAAAACAACTCAACTGCAAAGCTCACAGCTCCAAAGCAACACGTACTACACTGCACAGAGCTATAGAATTATGCTTATGTATGCACATTGACAGGTGATGGTCTATTGACCAGTCTATTTATAGCAGATACCAGTATGGTTACACCTGTCCCAGGAATTTTTAATCCCTGATTAAAATCTCACTAATTAACACAAGGAAGAGAGCTTACCACTGGCTGACCCCTAGAGCTGATGGAGAGAATGGAAGGCACTCAGTTCCTTAATGGAGCACTGGAAGACATGAGTGACTCATTGAATTCCCTCACATCAATATAGCACACATACCAAAAGGCCATCCAAAAATCCAATACAACTGCTGAAGCATTCACTTAATGAATTATAAATGTTACTATAAAGATGTGAGAGTACTGTAAATAAAAAAATATTTGCAAAGCCTCAGCCACTGTAGTCTGTAGATCATGGGAAATATTCCGTAAACTTTGGAAGAATCAACAGTCCCCAGACTGCGACGTGATTCTTGGAATTGAATCAATTCAACACATGCATCTAGTTAGTCATCAAAAGTTTTTTTTAAAGTTTTCTTGCAAAAAGATAACTGAAATCAGTGAAAGCTGGAAAAACCAAACTCAACACACACCAAATCTCTGATAAGGCATCTGTGGTTTCCTACTTTAATCAAGGATAAACCCATTGTAACAACAACTAGATTGAAAAAAACATTCCTAAACCAAAACTACTTCCTAAAACAGAAATTGAATCTGTGGAGAACTATCAGGTTTTGTGAGGAAGGTCTAGGATGGTAATGAAGAACCTGTTGACAGGGCCAGTTAGACCTATCCATTTCACACCAATCCCCAACACATGACAAACCTATCTCATCCATTTTCCATCTAATTTCATAACAATTCAAAAAGTTCACAAAGGTCTAATATACACCTGTATAAATTTTCATGTGGCACAAAGAAAATTATCAAGTTCCTAAACATCCCAAGGAATATCTAGTTCACCAAAACACACAGCTGGATTATCTCCTGGCAATTTCACCTAATTCCTCCACAGGAAAATATTCAATATTCTGGGTCATAAACCACAAGTAAATTGAATCCTGTATATAACAACAAGCCTTGTTGTGTACAAATCCACATAAATCAATCATATCAACACTGATAAAACAGCTGTTCTATATTTGTGTCTGTGATTCAATACCTGTACAATATGAGGGCCAATGTCTCAGTTTAATGATCAGGTGGCAGTGATCCGTCAGTCAGACACACCTGATCCCCAGCAATAGGACCAATGATGAAGGTGACAGGACACTGTCATAAAACAACCATCAAAGACCAAATAAGGCCCAGCTAATTCGATAAACAATTCTATAAAAGACCCTAGCACTGGTGTTTGTGTCAAGTCTCAAGTAGAGAGGAATGATCAAAAAGAAGTCTCTGTCACAACTCGTTGTCATTTATTTTCTCTTTAATCTATTTTAGTCTTACAAGAAACAAAGCCAAATAAAAAAATTCAAATATAAAATATATAGCTGGGTCATAATTTTACCTGTGAGTGGGTGGACATATGACCTTGACCCTAAAATCAATACCCCTGAGCCCCAGTTTGACAGGCTACACATATCCTTACATCTTAGTATTCGGCCCCCCACTCCGAACTCCCGTGTCTGACAATCCCTTGTTTACTTGCTTTATCATTATTCAAACAAAACAAATTGATTTCTGATGGCAATTAAAGAATTTACCTCCTTCAAAAATTATCTATCAGGGTGATAAAACAAGCAATGAAGTTGTCGAGTTTAGCAGACCTTTGGTTCTGATCAAACAGTTTGCCATCCAATTACTGTATCTGTGTCAATATCTCTGACATATATAGTCCCTGGTCACACCTCTCAGTAAAACTCTCGATCAAGTCCAGGTCAAAACATTTCAGGTCATATCTGCAAATCTGGCTCATTGATAGAAAAATTTAATGTGCATACAACTTTCAACTCTCAAACTAACATTTTATATGACTATTGGTTACAAAAGTTCTATATTTGAAAACAAAAAAGCTTTTGGGTACCTTTTTAACTCAGTGTTTGTAAACTTCTGATAAAAGCTGACAAATGATAAATGGAACTTTAAGACTATGGAATTTCAAATAAGTCTTCTTTGAAAATCAAACTTCATTATTGAAGCCTTTTAAAACTTAATTTTCTTCAAATGTAATGGATTAAATAGACATGGAGAAACTGTACACTATCCTTTTCTGTGTAAGTGACAGATCTCCTCCATATCAGTAAAAAAGTTGAGAGTATCAGGAATAAATACCTGAGTTCTCAATCACTACTTATCAAAGACAATAAGAGAACAACCTGACGCGAGAAACGTCCTCTGAACCTGACCCCTCCCGGCAATTCCTGGAGGATTTTACCCAGGCCATGTTTGCTAAAGTCCTTCAAACCTTTCCTTTTATGGATCATAAGTGCAAGCCCTGTAATGATGGCAGTATGTAGATCTACTTTCATTCACTTCTAAGCCCAATAAAAAAATTTGAACAACTTTTCAGAAATATTATGCTAATGTGTTAAATGTTGGGAGACTTTATGAATGGGATTTGCTTGTTATTAATTTCTTGCACTAGGATGATCTGTAACAGGCTCGGTATCCCACTGAGAGGGTCAGCCCTTGTGATGGTACCTCTTCTAGGCTTCCTACCCAGGTAAATCAACCTACAGAAGCATGAAGCTGGCCACAATGCCATATCTCACCAGGTATGAAGCTGGCCACAATGCCATATCTCACCAGGTGTGTCGTCTTACCTGCAGGCTCCACGACCTACATCATACACACACTGCAAAACACACAGACGGACCCAACACCTGTACATAGAATCACTAAATGGCTGGGCAGGATTGTTTTATTCTAATAATCCTACATGTACAATATAATACAGGACAAACAAACACACAATCTGACTGCTAGTGGCCAAAAAAATAACAGATGGACCATTCTATGATAACAAGAAACTTGTCATTCAGTTGTCAATAGATTCTAAAATCCTCTCAAAATTGACAGGCACTGAAGCAGATAGAATCTAGTTACCTTATCTGTCCATCAATCCGATATGCACACATTATTTTTTAAGTGATGAATTTGGATAATGTATATAGAGACATGACCACACACCAACTGCTCTTAAATGTGAACTCAAAGAGAATCAAATCTAACGACTATGAAAAAATATTTAACCACTCAAAGTGACCAGAAAGTGCTCAAATATTAGGCAGCACATAACATTAATACAACATCTTATTAAGTTAAGAATTTTCAAAAAAATTACACAAAATATTTCCATAACCATCCATTAGGTTTTCATTCAAGTTTCCTTAAATACCCAGGACTTTACAGCAACAATAGTCACTCAAATTGAAACTTTTGGACTTTGTTTACTTTGGGGGTTAACCTCTCCAATTTTACGCTTCAGTCTCCTTTCCTTTGAAAGTTCTCAGTGACATTGTTACTCAATGGAGAATTAATGTTCTTCATTTTCAAAAATCAAGCGTATTATTCCAAATACAAGTCCCTTGAAATAAAAACTTTGAACAACATACAAAAATGTGAAATTTTCAGAACTCTTAGTTTATGATGTTTTATTTAAAATCTTTATTGAATGTATGTGCCACATACATTTTTTTTTTACACAAAATGATACATCATACTTTGAATTAAGAATGCTTAAAAGTCATCAAAAAGAAGTGAAAATAAATGCTAGCAAAGAAGACATAGACTATGGCTTCCCAACCACTCCTACCCACACCCCCAAAAATTAGTTTCATTAAAAATTATTGGTAAACTAAGAAAATCAATAGTAATTTTTTTGATTGCCATAAATTTTACCTGGTTTATAGATCCTATACATAGATGTAGTCATTTTTTACTCTGATTTATCTCGGGGTCTTCGGAAATCAATAATCCCCATGATCAAGTGCATCCCATCCAAGTCAATCCATAAAATGAGGCTTTAACCATAATTTCACTGCTATTTAGCGGTAACCTCTTGACCCATGACCTATGGCCCCTCTGTTATTTAAAAGAGATAAACACCCAGTCTTAAAGTGCTGGCTAAAGATTAAAAGAATGAAAGATTTCCCGGTATGTGCCATTGTTAAAATAAGAGTCCAGACATCTCTTTATACCAATAATGCTCAATGTCTTCAAGGAGTATGCTCAAATAATTTCAACAATAGCCAAAGCATTTTAGGAAATTTTTGAAGATTTTAAGTCATTTCTATAAATTTAAGTCCCAGGTAAACATCAAGCAACCTGTACTGGTACCGTGGTAATATGGCCCGACATCAAAAAAAGGGGACGCAAACTAAGCATCCAAAGAGTAACAGTTAAAAAAAAGAACTTACTAACTTTATTTTAACTCATGCATCAAAAAATTCTACATTCCATTTTGAAGCAAAGCATTTCCTAACTGATGACATTAAACAATTTTCTTTACCTGAATTTTACACAGATTTGCACATTCATTTATTTCCCTTGAGCGAATCGTGAACATTCTGTGGCAGGCTTATCGACAGACTGAAGAAAGTTGACAAAATATCTTGAATTTAACCTGCACTTAATTTGTCTCATGGTCGGGTTCAATTAAAGCAACATATCATTAACAAAGCAGTAATTAGACAGCCAGGTAAAATTCACCTGTACAGAAAGCTCATTTACCATTGAATCCACTTGATTTAAGGGCCATTAGATGGATATCTAAACGTTAAGTGCTTAGTTTTGATCCATTTCTTCAAACTAAATTTGACTATTTCATCCACCATGATTTGAATATTGACCAGATCAGATGTAGCAGGGAGCAGAGAGAGAACACTGTGACACCCAACAAATCTCCTCCAAATAAAGAAAAGTTATGCCTAACAAGAGAGAAGTTCTATGTACAAAGTATAACATAAATACCAAGTCTCATGCTCGAAAAAGAAGTTCTCTGTGATGCATAAGTCTGATCTATGTGACGCCAACAATACCAGTAAGTTTAATAAAATTCTCAATGTCAATTTTTCAGCAATTGAAATTTCCTGATTTAAACTAGCAAAAGTTCTTTATACATGTATACAAGATATACCTGTATCATATCAAGGTTCAGAAGAGACTACCAAATGTCAAAATTCATGTTCCATTTCCAAAAAACATGCATACACATAACCAATGCTTGTTTTCTCAATGTATCTGTAAAAGGTCTGAAACTGTCCAGACTTGACCAATCAGGATCTTACCTTCCAAGTCGTCCTGTCCTGCGTTGAGCTGAGATTTCCTCATGGCTGATTTATCCTTCCTCCTCTTCTTCTGCTCAATCTCTCTCCCCTGCTGCTCAGTTGAAGTTTCACTGTTAGAAGCTGGTGGAGTTACTTCCCCTGTTGACTGAGCTACCTCCCTTAAGGTCTGACTGGTTTCCTCCAAAGATGTCTGTTGGTGATCTGATGAGTTTCGTTGATCTGAGTTGATGGTGGATGGCTGAGATGAATGAGATGGAGGTTGAGATGAAGGTTGAGATGAGGTTGAGCTTGTAGCCTGTGTTTTGGCTGTTGAGATGCTGGGTTGAGCTGAAGTTGAGCTGGCACTAACTGATTTACTGGTAGAGATGTCTCTCTGATGTTTTTCCGATCCAGCCTGGTTTGGTTGGACAACCTTCTGGTGACTGGATTTATCGGATTTTAATTTTCTAAATAATATGATACATGTATTAAAATCAATGCCCTCAATTACTCAATTCATAAATAATTGAGAATCCAGGAAAATTCCAGTGCACTGAACGATAAACCAACACTCCATCATATCATTTAGTAACATATACTGGTACCATTAGCACAAATTGAAGGGACAACCCCCTAAAATAATAGGCTGCAGACCTTGGTCAAAGTAATGCTGGGAGGGAAAATATCAGATCAGATAAAGGTATGGGAGGGAAAATAAAATAAGTTCAAAAAGGAAAAAAGAAAGTTTTATTGGATATAGAATAATGCATGAAAAAGAGTATTTTGCATGATGCTCTTAACTTTAGTACTTACATATATCGGAAAAAAAGCTGTGAATAAAAAGCAGATAACTCCGTAATGTTTTCTTGTCTCCGAGCAGCTGAATCTCTTTCTACACAATTTGGCAGATAAGCAATTTTCTAATTCTGGTTTGTGTATATTTTCTCTCTCTGTACATGACATTGACCAAGGGATTTGCAGCATTTTACAAGTGATGGGAACCTTATTGTGAGAGATTGTTGTATACAGTTCAGTATTGAGTCAGTAACCTTGCATCTCATGTCAGATAACTTATTCGTGTTCAAATAGAGTTATTCCCCTTTACCAGTGAAACCCATTTTCCAGTTGGATATCCAACTGTTTTGTCATAGTTGAGTGGTGACAAGTTAAAAACTCTTTAAAGTTAACACCAATTCATTTCAATTTTACACAATCATCTACACCAAATGCCTTCAAATAAAGTTTAATCCCCAGGATCTGATGTTGTTTATAGGCTGTTTGAAACAGAGCCAAGCTCTCCCTTTCATCTGATCTCTTTGCATGGAGAATACATTTTGTGATCAATGTATGCTAATCAGGAATTTAATCATCCTAGCTTACTCTGATTTTCCTCAGGAGTCAATCATTATCAGTTCTAAGAGTAATATTCATCATTTCAATATGTGAGAGATCCTAGAGCTGGCACATAGGGTAGAAAACTGTCAAAACACTTTTTTTGAAATTCCTGCATTTTGATTGATTAATAAACCTAATTATATCTGAGTCAAAGTACAGAACACTTTTTTTTATATTTACAGAGAAAACTACCGGTATCCTCAGAATATTAAAAACTTCTGTTCAAAAAATGTTTTATGAAGCTGAAAACCGAAACTTTATCAGGATGGAGTTTTCATTAAAAAGAAAGAGTTGAAATATAATACCTCTGTTTATCTACTAATTTTAAAATTTATTGATATTCACCTGTCTAAGCTTTCAAGGCTGCTTGACTCCTCTTTGTTGAGACCAGACTGTGCCTGTTTAGCCCGCATCTGTAGCCCCTCCCTCAGGTGCCCGGGCTCGGACTTCTTGCCCGCCTTGTGGACACCCCATGGGTCATTTGTTTCAATGTCTGACAGATAGTCCACATTCTCCATCAGAAGGTCATCTAAGTTAGTTTCCTGGGACCTCATAAGAATTTTACTTATATCATCTTTGGACGGTTTAACATCCCCCGTCTTTCTGGGACTGGCTACTTGCAGCTCCCTCTCACTGATTGTTTTACTTCTATGAACGGACGACTTTCCCGGTCTATCGGACATTGATCTACTGTGTCGGATTTTGAATGACCTTTTCTTCACTGGTTTTCCAGATTCTTCTGTCAATTTCTTGACCTGTCCCCCCTCCGTCGTCTTCCCCTCACTGACCTGCTCTGCTTCATATGTTTCCTGTTTCTGCTTGACCTCTGTTCTAGCCAGTGACTCTGGTTTGGAGACTTGTTCTGGGTTCAGCACCATCTCTGCCCTGGGTTGATCATACTTCAGTGCAGTTTCTGGTTCTGGGGTTGAATGGGATCTGGGCACATTTTCCACCCCTGTGTG
The DNA here is from genome assembly GCA_016163765.1 of Magallana hongkongensis. Classification (NCBI taxonomy): domain Eukaryota; kingdom Metazoa; phylum Mollusca; class Bivalvia; order Ostreida; family Ostreidae; genus Magallana; species Magallana hongkongensis. The sequence goes on along the minus strand of WFKH01011581.1, from coordinate 67,551,675 downwards.
TTCACTCTTTGATGTCTCATATGTCAATTCCTCCGTCACTGGCACTTGTTTGAATGTTTGCCTTGTCACCGCTGCCTTTGACACCAATTCAGATTTTGACACTGCTTCCCCATTCAGAACCATCTCCTCTCTGGAGATGTCAAACCTCAGGACAGATTCAGAGTCAGGTATTGTTCCAAAGTTTGGAACATTCTCTGGCCCAGGGGAAGAATCGGAATTTGCCACCCTCTCATCACATGACTCAGTAAGGGTTTTGGTGGGGACCATAAATTGGGACTCTAGAGTTTCATGCAGTTCTGGAACAAGGGTCACATCTGCTCTGGGTTGAGTTTTATCTGTTTTAGTGGGTTTCACTTCCTGTATATTCTGTTCAGCCTTGGACTGTGACTTGCCTTGTTGGAGCAGTTTTCTCGGCTGATCCTGAAGTTTGTGACTGGGCTGCTGTGTTGCTGATTTACTTGCCTCTGTTGTGCTCTGTTTTGTATCTGCTGTTTTGGTTGGGACATTCTGTGTTGAATCAGGCTTCTTATAGGTGTGAAGTTTTCCCACTTTTGCCTTACTTGTTTCTGAAGTTGTTGAAACTTCAGCATCATCCTGGACCTGATCAGTTTTTGCTTGTGTTGATTTCTTTACAGTAGTGATAGAAGATCGGGATCTAACGGGACTACGTCTCCTTAGCTTAGTTGACCTGGAGCCTGTCTTATTTGTGGTGTCTGTATCTTGAGACTCTGTGTCTTTGGCACTCACCTGTTCTTTGATGATTCTCTCTGTTTTACTAGGGACTTGTTGAACAGACTTAGTTCTCTCTTGTGACATGTTATCAGTGGTAGATAAAGTTACATTTTGTGAGACAGGTTTCTCATCAGGTTTCTGTGTTACAGATTTTGAGACAGTTTTTGGAGTTGCTGTTTTTCTCACTAATGGACTAGAGATTACATCAGACTTTGACAAGTTTTCCTCTTTAGAAACTAAATTATCTGTAGAATGAATACCTGACAAAGTAGTTTTACCCTCTGTTCTCTTAGATACAGGGCTTGACACATTTTCTGTAGTTTTTGAAGACAACACAGAAATACGGGATTTTCCATCAAACACTTTGGCACGAGCAATTTGAGGTTCTGGAGCTAAGACAGTCTGAACAGTCTCATTCTTTTGCTGAGACTTGGCACTTTCGTTCTCATTATTACTTGACACACTATCAGTCGGCGATCCTGTCCCCAGGGCTGAGGGTATCGAGGGGAGCTGCCTCCTTCTCTTCTGGGATCTGGCAGCATCAGAATCCTTTCCATCCAATTCTGTTTTCTCTGGTTCTAACAATTTAGAATTCTCAGTACTGACAAGATTAGAAACTGGTTTTGTTTCCTTCGAAGAAGAAAATGCTGTTCCAAACATAAAACTTTGTACAGGTTCAGGTTTAGAAAAGGCTTGTCTAGCTTTCTTCATGTCGAACGAGATTTCCTCCGATACACTGGGTTCCTCTGATGAAATAGAGGAAGCCAGGACTGTTGTTGAGGTCACCTCATCTGATGAGGTAGATGTGTCCAGCTGAGGAGGAGGAGGGGCCACCTCCTGTGTTAACGATTGTCTCTTGGTCTTAGCCTCAGAGAAATCTGTTCCAAACAAATACCTATGTTTTAGTTTCTCTATTGATGATTCATCTCCGAGGCTTTTCCTGTCTGAACTTGATGAGCTTCTTCTGCTGTTTCCTTCATGTGGTGAATCAGTAAGAGATCTGCGGTGCCATGTCTTAGTGTCTTCATCCTCACTCAGTTTTTTTTCAAATAACTTTCTATTTTGTGCTATCTTCATTGTTAGAGGAATAGACTTTCCAGATTCATCAAATGATTCCATTTCTGTTGATGATGGGGCCTCTTTCTTGGTTTCTGGGACACTTTCTGTTGCTTCTTTTTTTAGAGACAAATCTTCCCTCAGACTTTTGGACCGAGCCACAGGGGATGAGAATTTCTGAGGTGATCCTTCTCTCATGCTCTTTGAGCGGGCTAGTGATCCCTCACCCCCCTCGCGAGATGCTGTAAACAGTGATGGCACGAGTTCCTTTGCTCCGCCTTTGTCACTTGGCTCTGTAAACATGGTGGCCAGATGAGCTAACTGCTTCTTTCTTTCCTCTTTGTATCTGGCTATTCTCTCAGCTCGAGACATTTGATTAACATCCACAGAAAAAGCAGAAGGAAAAGTCAAGTCCCCAACACTCTCTGGATGCTTTGTTTCAGAGTCTTTGGGTTTTTCTTCTATTTTGGCTAGAGGTGTTTTTGATCTCTCTTGTGTTCTTGTTCTCTCCTCTGTCTTTGATGTGATAGATTTGGATCCCACAGAATCTGTAGTCTTACTCAAATTGTCATCCGTTTTGTTGTCCAACTTCTGCTCAGCTGCCTTCTTGACCAAAAGACTACTAACATCAGTGGTTTTAGCTCTACCATAAACACGCTGAAATCTTGGCTTATCCACTGGGTCTGTCTCTTTAGGAGAGGTGTCTGATGCTGACTTCTGTGTCTTGTCTACCTGACTTTTTAGTTTATCGTCAATGCTTTTTACAATTGTGTCTGCACTCCTGATAGATCTGGCACTTGCTGCTGATTCAGGAGTAGGTTTATCTGTGTCTGAGGAAGCCATTGATGTTCTGAGAGTGGATGATGACTTCTCTGCTGAAGGCTTGTTGGAAGTTGTGTCTTTTTCTTCTCTAGCATGTTTCCTCTCTGACCTAATACTTTTAGGGTCCTCAAACAAGAGGTCACTCATGTGCTTCACAAGTGAGGGCCCCTCTTGTCCGTGATGTCGTGCCCTGCCCAACCGAATGGCACGCTTGGAAGGTGCTTTCTCACCCTCTTCTTTCTTTTCACTCTCTGATTTGTTATCTTTGTACAACTGGACGTTTGTCTGTATCTTCTCTTGACTTCCACTGCTGTAATACCTTGATAATTTATCATCACTAGTGGCACTGTCTGGCTTTTTTATTTCACTTTTATTAGTTTCATCTTTTGAGTCAGAGGATGATAACTTTTTCCTGGAATAGAGATTTTCAGGTTTTATGCTTGGGGTTTCATCTAATGTTTTGGAGACAGTGGTTTTTGGCTCATTTGAAGAATTTTGTTCAACGTCAGTCTGCTTCACAGAATCACGTACACTATCAACATTAGAGCGTGAAGACACAAGAATTCTTTTCTTGGAGTCCAAACGATTTTGTTCCATATTGTCCTGTTTTAAGCGTTCACTGCGATTTGGCTGAGATTTAGGGACTTCATCACATTGCTGCACAGAGTTTTTTAAATCTTCAATCCTTGTGAGACTTTTCCTGATATTGTCTGAAGCTGTTTCTTTTTCTTTCACATCCTCTTTATGCCTCAAAGATTCATGGAGAGCTTTGGCCGAACTCCATTCCTTGGCCTGACTAGATTCTCGACTTTTACTCTCTGAATCTTGAGAAATGTCTGAAGCACCATCCAGGGACTCTTTTAAATGATCTCGCTTTCTAACAGCCTCCCTATATCTTGATCTTAATAAAGGACTCTCACTTGTTAATAAGAGATGCTTAATGGCATCTGCATCCACTGATTTGGGTCGTTCCAATTTTTCCAAAATATTTCTTCTCTTGACTTCCTGTTCATTAGTTTGATCAGTCATCTGCTCTTTTGTCTGAGTGGGAACACGTTGGCTCGACAAAGTTTTAGTTTCTTGTTCACTTATTTTCTCACTCTCTTCCTTTGCTCTTTCAAGTTCCCTTTTCTCCTTTTGCTCTCTTTCCAACCTTCTTTGTTTCCAAGGTGCCAACTGAGAAAATTCAATGGAATCTTTATTTTCGAAACTATCCTTCTCAAAGGACCCGAAACTGGGTTTCTCCAGACTGTCTCGAGTTTGTTCCAGTCCGCACTGCGAATCCCCAGAACTCCCTCTTTTCCACTTTTCATTAAAAGAGGCACTGTTTAATGATTCCACTGAATCTTCTACAGAGGAAAACACTGGTTTCTCCAGGTCTGAGCTTCCGCCGATGTCACTGGGTTTTCTTGATCGATACATCTGGAAGCTTCCTTTGATCTGCGTGGCTTCTGGTGGCGTCTCTTTCTTGTCATCTCTGTTGCTGCGGTACCTCAGACTCCGCGACCGGATTTCTTGGACGTCCACATCCTGGCTCTGTGGAGGATTGTCGTCTGCTGGCAGGGGTTTGTAGCGTTCATATGGAGGTCTCACTTTTCTGGTTGTTTGGGTTTCAGGCAGATTGGATTCCTCTTTGTCTCCATATCTACAAAAGTTACACATAAAATCCATGTCAGTTCATTGCATTCCATGCATTGACATCAAAATCACATTATTAATAAGAAAGAAATTTCTAAACAAGCAAATTTATAACTTTCATATTTACCAGTGTATTATTTTCATAGAAAATTTTGAAGTCATTATCTATTCACATAGAGAGAAGATTGATAGTATGTGTATCCCTTCACATAAAAGGTTCAGACGTTCGTATCTGTTTATTCTTTGTTTACAAATATTTTCTTTGCTAATCAAGCCTTCTTCATAACAGTTATCAAACAATCCAATCTTATCAAGGCTGGTGTTGAAAAGTTTATCATAAACCAATTCACCTGGCACCTTCCAAAGAGGCCAAACATGGGGTACAATCTCATACACTTCTAAATTATATAATGCTGCATATTTTCTACTGATCTTAGAAGGTTCAATAAAATATTTGGATCTTCATAGATAACATAAGACTGAGTCAAATGTTTGTCATTGATAGGATGGTGAATTCCTTTATACTGGGAGTCTATATTAACCAAGAAGGACGGTTCCTGCAATGTCTGCAGACTTGGATACAAGCACCCCTTCAGGCCACTTGGACTTTTAAATGGTGTAATAATTTCTCTTCAGCCTATCAGTTTCTCCGCCCTTTGACTAAAAGCCTAGTACAGATCACCCAATAAACTTGTGTACAGAACAAAACAAACACCTCTCCTTTTTTTTCATGTAAGGAAGGAACAGGGCTAAACTAAATTAACTTAAAACCAAGATGAATGAATAATTAAATCAATGTAGTATGAAAATAGTTCCTCAAAATGAGAAATAACCAAATAAGAATGAGAGCTTGCAATAAAAACGTCTCGTTACTGCAGGTAAAACAAACAGGTCTGTCCCCAGTGTCTGTGTGCACTGAATGCAGCTCAATTATCACACCTGAGATTCACCTGGCAACCTCAAGGTACACTTTAGTTTCCTTAAAAAACACTTCACTATTTATATAAATATTTTTTCTGAAATTAGATTTAGAACCACATGTCTGATGATTTTAAAAATGTTCTATTGTTTTCTTAATGTGCTGTTTTTAAATGCAAAAAATAATTATAAACAGTTCTGAATTGATTTTTCTTGTTGAAAATAAGACTTGATGAAGTGAAGTGAAAATAAATTGAATGACACGGTTACACTATTCTTCAGGACTCAATCATTACGAATACTGTCGCAAATCAAGTACCTGGAAGCATTACCAGCAGAAAAAAACAATTCACAATGCTGTCAAGCAACAAAAGGATTCAAATTCATATTTTTTAAAAGTTATTTGTAAAGAAGGATATTATCACCTATTATCCTTTCTAAACAACCAAGATCAACCAGTTGATAAATTGTGAAAAATAATATGCTGTGTTTTGTGTGTAGCCTGCCTTCGGGGTTATTTAGGTTTACAGACCTTTTTATTTATCAGACTAAGCATTTTGTACAAACAAAGCTTTTGTATTTCTCCAGGATGGTGGAAGATATATAATTCAGCTTATGAGAAAAAAATCCCTCCAACCAATTACCTGGCTACAGTGTGAGAGATATTTGATTGCACCTAAAAATCCTGTCTTTTGGAATATCTGGGACAATCAGTGATCAAATTCTGAGTTAGCATGCCTTTTCTCATCAGAGAGCCAGAGTATCTACATCCATTCAAAGTTTTGCAGTTTAAGTGCCATTTCCTATCTGTATGTCAAGAACTTCTTTGACACAAACGGAATCATTTTTATAAATT
>WFKH01011581.1:67485862-67545553 GCA_016163765.1 Magallana hongkongensis | reverse complement strand
GGGGGGGGGGGGGGGGGGGGGGAGGGGGGTCAGAATGGAGCCGAGGTCTCTGTACCATATAGAACTCACTTAATAGTCTATAGTACCTCTGCCCTCTTTACAGTGTGAACAATAGTAAAGGTGAGATGTGTATTTACCTGTTAGAGTATTTGGGCTTGAGTTCGCTCCCCTGATGACCCCGTGAACTGCTGTCTATACTGGTAACACCACCATACTTCTCACTGGAGGCACTACCATAACTTGTTCCAAACTCACCGCCTCCACCATACTTTGTTCTTGAATCACTAGAACCACCATACTTAGTTCCTAAATCACTGGATGTGTACTTTGATCCTAGGTCACTAGAGGTGTATTTTGTACCTAAGTCACTGGAACTACTATACCGAGATCCTAAATCACTAGAACCAGCATACTTAGTTCCATAATCAGTGGAACCACCTCCATATCTGGAACTTGGATCTGAGGATCCGCCATATCTAGAACCAATGTCTGAAGTACCGTATCTATTTCCTGTGTCTGAGGAACCACAGTATTTACTTACAATGTCTGAGGAACCACCAGATCTTGTTCCAATATCGTACGAGCTGCCATAAGAAGCATGCCTTTGCGGTCTTTGACTTGACTGGTATCCACCCGATGTGTGTCCGTACGATGAACCTAGAGCTTGAGAGCCTGAACCTGAACCAGTGCTGTATGAACGAGTAGCTGAGGATTGTGGGTAGTCATATCCTCCAGTATATTTGGACATAATTTCATAAGTGTGAGGGTCTAAGCTACTAGAATAGCCATTGTAAGAGGGACCTGCAAAAGTAAAACATAGGATCTTAAAATCAAAGACAAAACAAACAGGACCTATCCAGATTATCAAACCTTCATTTTACATGACATACTATGAGAAAAATTTAGAGATTAAGGATTGAGGATTGGGACACCTCCATTTTGAGATGTACTTTCTTTTCTAATAATAAAAAATTTTACCAACCCCCACTCTTTGTTTTATTTTACACAATCTTGCTGTCTAACTGCCAAGCTAAGTTGGTAAAAGCAAGACTATAGTATAGAGCTACTTTTAAAGTAATTTCAAAGCCTTCAAAGCCAAATATTTTTGACATTGAAAAATACAAAAAAGGTGATTATATTTGAAATGTGATGTACCAGTACTATCATCATTATTATAACCCAAAGTGTCACATTTCACCTCACTAAAAACATTTTTCACTCAAAGAGAACAAATGTTGTGAAAATCTGAATACAACTTCTGCCTTGGTCACCAATTTTTCAAAAATCAGTCTATAAGACCAGACTGACCAACAGACAGGCTGGTTGCTGATCAAATGTTACTAATCTGTATGTAGCAGTTACATTTACATGTGAAGAGAAGCAGCGTACGACATGTCCTCTATGATCAAGATAGCAGGAGTGAATCTTATCCTGGGTAATCAGCTATGCTTAACCTAAACCTAGGTACATACACACAGATATACAGACAACAGACATACAGACAAACAGATGTACATTGTATGTACTTACCAGAGTAGTCATGGTTGGAGAGGGCGTAGGAGGAGTAGGGGAGATCAGCGCTGCCAGGACGGCTGATGTAGCGGCGTCGACCTGTAAGTATATCAAATGCTTGGAATCAACACTTGGCAGACAAATCAAAGATAGGCATACACCCAGGAACGAACGACTCGTAATGGAGTCTGACAACCGTGTTAGATATTAACAGAAAAATAATTAAACCTTCTCCTTCAGTTTCTAACAAAGAATATTTTTGTCTACCTACAATTCATGTCAAAGATTGAAGTTTTAAAAATCAGGACGACAGATGTTACGTGACAACTGGCTGTCGTTAGCTGGGCCGCTGAACTCTGTTATGACAGTCAGCAAAAATATACAAACAAATAACATAAATAAAGTCCTACAAATCAAAATAAATGGGAGCGTTTGAACAAGGGAGTTCTTATCATTCTAACCAGTGTTGACACTACTATTTCTTTGCAGTAAAAAGATAATTCTAAAAACTACACATTTAAATGTTCGGGTCATGAAACCTGATCAAAATCAGCAAAGACGATATCTGTTCAGGGTGAACCAGATAGCTTTGACCATGGCTCATTGAGGTATGACATACATATCTATGTGGGCAGATAGAATCGAGCGGAGATATCCAGGTTATCGGGTAATTCCTATATACAGGGCAATACTAGATCTGACGTCTGTGACATTTGACAGATGGGTAACACAAAGATCTTCAGAAACCAGAAAATTTGGGGTCAGTTCGGTACAGCTACTCAGAATACTCAGTCAATTCATGGCTACTGCACGAAAAACTGTAAACTCATACAGATATACAGTGTAACCTGTTACTTATACAGGTAAACACTATACAGTGTGACCTGTTACTTATACAGGTAAACACTATACAGTGTGACCTGTTACTTATACAGGTAAACACTACACAATGTAACCTGTTACTTATACAGGTATACACTATAACTTGTAAAATCATAGAGTTATACACCAGTACGAGTGTCAAGGTGTCCAGGTATACATCATGAGTAGTTAAGTCACACAGGTATTCACCATAACAGGTAAGGTCATACAGGTATATACTGTAATTTGCCAAGTCATACAGGTATACAATCGTATCTTGTTAGGTCAAAGGCCTACAAGTAGAGTCTGCAACTGCATCTTTATGATGCATACACGTTTCACATCATTTAATCTACTTGTAGGACAGGTTTTTTGAACTATAAACTCTGTCATCTTATTGATTTCTGTATGTATAGCTTCTGTAGTTCATACTTGTAAGACTTGCTTCAGGGTTTTATGAACATTAAAGATGCAAAGAAATTTCATGTAAATAAAACACTAAGTTGTTCTTTTATAATGTTCTGGAAAACAACAAACCTATACCTTAGAACCATTTTAACAAGGCCTTGGACTTTCGGTAGGACGAAACTATCTATTTCTTGCATCAAAACAGGTTAAAAATGACGCTGGTTTCGAGTGAAATATTCACAGATTGCTAGTCTTAGCTCAAAAGCCAGACAAATCTTGTTGATTTCAAAGTGCCATGGCTGAGTGGCCAACAATGAAATAGACAGGCCTACGTCACATTGCTGTTTGACACAACTACCCAAAAGTCCAAGCTCTTGTTAAAATGGTTCTATTTCAGCAAACATCAACTGCTACAATGTAATTATCATGATAACTGGTAGCTGCTTATTTTGTTAATAGTAATAATTTGACTTTAATGCATTGAAATAGCGAATAAACGAAAAGGCTGGAAATATTAACGATGTATAAATTAATTATCTTAATGTCAGGAAGTTATAAACATCCCAGAAAACAATGTTACATGCTAATATACCACGATTAGATATTAGCAGTATCTACACTGCTACTAAACCCTTTTTCAAAATCAAAGCTGTCAAACTTGATAATAGGTTCCATTGACACAATTTTTTTTTCCAAATTGCATGTAGGATTAAATGGTTCTAAGCTTTTTTTCTTTCTCAAGCACTGCAAGCTGGCTGTTATATATAGAATATAGAAACCAGACACTGCATTAATCCATGCAAATTTGATGTAATCCCTGGTAATTTCATCAGCTCATTTATTTGCACGCCTGTCACATTGGATTCTATAGACTCGGTGCACCTATGAACCGGCAGCATATTAATAATTGACACAGAATACAGGTGTCTAGCCGTGATTCACCCATCCACCCACACTCCTACCCCAACAACCAATGCCTGCTCCTGATAAAAAATTTTAAAAAGAGTCAAAAACCTCAGAATGGGCTCATTTTTAAAAATAGAATTTTAGATGATTTTTTTTATTATCAAGCCCTTGGGGATCGCCACTTACTACTGCGCTGTAGTCCCCTTGTCTTGTCATATTCCCTCCAATTCTCATCAATTATCTAAACCATACCGCAATGAAATTACCCAGTGTGAAGGATAAACCCCAACAGCACATCAAATCAGTTTTGTTTTTTCCACAATATGGGATCAATATCTTTCACAAAACATTTTTATCAAGCTGATACATCAGTGATAGGCTATTCCTGGCTGACTCACAGACAAACAGCTTTCAAGAGAGAAGATGAATCTGACATCTTATCATGTTAGGAAGCATTCTACAGAACACAAAGTATATGTATGGAGAAGATCTTCCAGCACTCGACAGAGCCTACTGACAAAGGCTAATATGAACTAAAGATTTCATCATTCAGCAGTTGTCAATACAAACCTTTCAATACTGTAGGATACACATCACCTGCCTTACTTTTTTATATATTCTCTTTATCTCCTGTGGGACATTACAGTATACCATCCAATCTTATGCACTGCTACCACATTCCCCAACCAAACCCCAGCCCTTCCACTTGCTTTTACTAACAATACTAACTCTTCACTAGCTTTTACTAAGAATACCAACTTTCCACTTGCTTTTACTAATGATACTAACTCTCTTTTACTGATAATCTCTCCACTTGCTTTTCCTAATTAGATTATCAGAAATCCCATTCTTTTGAGTTTAAGATAATTACTACTTACTTATCCCACACAACATCTGGAGCAGTCAGTATTAAGAACAATCAACTTGATACAGAGACTATGGTGTGATCTGGTATAAGAAACAACTAGACTTACACATACAGGAACACATTTTTATCTTAAGGGCTCACAAGTAAGAACTAAGAAACTTAAAAAAATAAATAAGAAGGCATTCAATATCACATAAAATTAGATTAAACCGAGGCAGTGAGCCATTCCATTCTCAGTTTATCCTCACATTGGACAAGTTCATGCTATACCTGTTCTCCTTGGGCTGAATGCTTCACAGAGATAAGTTATTCATGTTGCCTGCACTGCAGAAATCTAAGGTGTAATCCAAACATGTCGCAGAATGCTTGTGATGTAAACATTCCAATTCCTTGCTATTTGAATTGACAAAACTAAAAGCCAGTGTTGATTCAACGATCGAGGAGACATGAATGAAATCCTGGACACCGATCTCCGGTGATTGTCCGACCTGCCCACTTCACTGACTAGCTATATATGCTTCTCGGATTAAATCACAAACTCTACTAATGCACACCAATCCAGCTATTTACATATGTATGCACAAAATCAGAAGAGAAAAAAAAATTAAAGGAAAATTGCACTCCTTTTCTATATCATTTAAAAGGACAGGAGGGTTGACTTCATGAATGAACTGCCGACAGAGTTACTGATCCTGACTACCGAAGTGTCTGCTACGGAACCTGGAGCAGTGAGATGGAGTACCTGGATAAAACTCCTCACCAACCCAACCCCTGGCCCACTGAATCACACAGATCTACCTGTAACATCTCTACTTCCCAGAGAACAATTTTCACCTGGTCAGACACAGTAACAGGTTCTGCTACAAAGGCTCAACAAGGTCGTAAACACTTAATAGTGTAATTGACAATCTGTTACAAACTTGTTTCTTTGATGGTCTAGAAGCTATTACTGTATCAAATTTAATCTCACCTGTTCTTAAAAGGCTTACGTATCTACCTGACTTAGATTTCAAGGTACCTGATCTTGTCTAGATCTTTTAATACTGTCAAACTTCAAGCACTGTGCATCTATTCAATTTAATTTCTATGTGCAATTTAAAAAAATGTATATACATTCATTTAAAAACAGCTGTATATGCTTAAATAGATAAAACAGATTCAATTCTCAATACTAAGATAATAGCACGAAATAAAATGATTTTATCACAAAATCAACATAAACAAAATAATTGAGAGGAAATCAGGAAATACAAGACTGGCCCTATCTCCCAACTGATTGATATATCTGACTCGAAGGTTCTGTGACTGCCTTCAAGAAATCTATCAACTGTTTGTGATATCTTCAATGACCTTACAAAAAACACTGACTAGCTGAAGAAGAACAACATACCACTGCCAGCATCAGCACCATTAATACCTTTAGTAGAATACATCAATGGAGAGAGTATTTGAAGGGCTTTCCATGGGATCCAAGATGCAAACTCGTTATAATGTGTCGTATAACAACTCTATTAACAAATTGGAACAGCCAAACACTAAAAACATGTTCCAATTGCAAAACTGTTCAACTGATGTGTTTATTTTGAAAACAACCCCCAGTGGAGAGCTTCAAGACCTAAATACCATAGTTTACATTACTCTGCCAATAAAAGACTGCATTTGTTTGGTCCAATGTCAGTTGATGCCAGGAGTAATTGCCACATCAAGCAGAGCAGGTCTAAGCTAAAGTCAAGAGGAAGGGCCACTAAAGTCAAGAGGAAGGGCCACATGGTTAACCACTGTTTATACCCCACCGAAAACTCCTTGCAATTTAAGACATCATCTTTATGAAATCATCCTTCTTAAATTTTCCTCTCTTGTAATGTATAAACAACGAAGAGGAATGCATTGAATGTGATTTTGGTGGTTTGCCAGGCTTCGGGCTCTGGGTTTAGTTCTCGATTGTATCATCAACAGAAGACACTTTCATCTCTTGATTCTGGGCTTGTTTTTGTTTTTCGCTGCCTTATGTATCTGCACCCAACAGACTAGGGGGAAGAGGATGATAAACTGTCAGATATATAGGAGCAACTTTCTGGGTTTCGCCTCAAAGGCTCGTCGTGATTAGGGTTATGTTAAACTTGCTGAGAACACACAGAAAGGGGCCCCCTCTACACTCTACATTACATCATATGTTTACCTGTTCACAGATTCAAGTTTCTCACCTGTCACAGCAAACATCATCTTGATAAATTCCTCAAATTATCTCTTCTACTCCAGTGTCTTTCTAATTCCCCTTTCATCAACATGCCGTCTTCTCTGCATTTTCAGCTCGTCAACACGGAATATAAATATTTCATCAAAGACACACAAAACACATGATCTATAATTCATATTCCTATTTGTGGAATTAGTGAGTGATTGCATTGTTACATGTAGTCCTCATCAAGGATTATCATTGATTTCCAAGAATTAACAGTCCCTGACATATATATACTCCATGAGTGAGTACAGGAATTAGTCCATCATCGTTTATATGGTATGTGTAAATGCTAGCACTCTATTAATGTACAACACCTGTCGGAACACCTTATCAAACGAGATCACCCTAACTGACCTACACGGAATTACACCACCAAGGTAAACACTGCACTGCCATATTATTACATCCCTGTGATGATAGCCAATAAATAAACACTACAATGGTCTAGCGTCCCGCACTTCATAAAACTCATCAAATTCTTAATAATCTCGGCCATTCTTTGCCCGTGTACTGCAGTCAGACTTAAATACGACAAAAAGATCCGTATACTTTTAAGATCCTTTGAATCAATTATGTGCAAGATCACAAAAACAAATTTTTTCAGCTTTATGACATCTGAATGTTTTTGTGTGTGCTATACAGTCCATTATTGGGCATTATCTATAAGCTTTTCAAACAAGTCCATTGTGTCTTCTTCCATGAGGGTGCTGTAGGCTATAGTGCGGACACTAATCTATCAGTCGGTCACTGAACTAGTCCACTTAATGTCCAGTAATTAATTCAAATAAGTTTCAAATCAACTTGACCGTAAAGTCTCCACACATGAATAAATTAACACACAAGTAAGTAATGTACATACTCTAATCAAGGTCACATGACGGTAAGACATCTATAATAGTCCCTGGATAAGTGCTCCCCCGTGTATGTCCCTAATTAAACAGTCTGGTACGAGGTACAGCCTGTGTATGGTCCAGAATAAGAAACATCTCACGGATAATTCACCTGTGACACTAGATATATCCTTGCTTGTAAACCAATTTGCATGCGTTATCAATTAACGTGGTCCAAACGGGGCCAGCTTAATTTGCATGTCCTTTCTGACTCGGACTGAAACCTGTATCATATTTCGTGTTTATAATCCCAATACAAGAAGAGAGCTGCAACATATCGAGTTGGTAATTATAACAAGAAAGAGGCCCTACTCATTTATGAAATCAGACCAATTGTGAAAAGAGACAACTGTCATTTAAAGACACCATACACAAATCAGGCTTATTCCAATTGGAAAGCAATAAGGAAATTCCTTAAAGTAAAGTTTTGATTATACACCAATGTCTCAAACTTTTGGCCTTTTACTATACTCTAATTTTGAATGACATACCACAACCATAATCGGGGATAATCTTGAACCAACACAACCACTACATTTTTTTAACAGATAATCTACTAATTATTTAAACCACAATGCCTAACATCAGAAAGAATGTCAATATTATGAGCCAGTGCCAAGACAGAGTTCCATACCTCCTTCACAACTTGACCAAGAGATTCTCCTTTCTCTGCATTTAGTACTTCTTAGAAGACTCAACAGGAAAACACTTAATTGTTACTGGTTCAAACCCACCAAAACACATTCATATTTAGTCAGAATCCTATCTGATATAAAAATTCATCACAGAGTCTGGTGACTTATAATGTATCTGTACTTTTATGTACATGCATGTGACGTCAGTGGCTGTGAGCGTCTGAGGGTTTGTACTTTGTATTAGAGACTGCAAATCTCCCAAAGAAACTAGAATGATGAGACATTTACTGCACTCTGGTTACGTAATACATATATATGCAAAAAATTAACATGCACTGTAAGAGCAAGAGAAAAATCTAGGGGTATTCCGTTTCCTCACTATTTTTTAGAATGAAAATATTATATATATCACTTAAATACTTCTAATGATGACTTGTGCTTCACCCCCATGAGTGACCATGCAGTGCATTCAGACACTGAACAAATTAATTTCCTCATATTTTCCTGTGAATTTGGCTGTACAGTGCAATTACCTCAACTGAATTATTCGTTGTCTGGAAAATTAGATCCACGCTGCATCATCTGAAGCATGACTGATGGAATATAAGTGGAGTTATCATCCGTTTAACAGAGCTAACCTGTTTAACACAATACCTTACTATTAAAACCATTAAGAGGTGTACAAAGTTCTAAACCTTAATAATGTACCTCCATTTTTTATATTTAGTCAGATATATGATAATTATGATATAAAGCACATTTTATTCTGTGATCAACTTAAGAAGAAGCATGAACATTCATTCCTTTTATTGCTTCTGAGGACTCTCAAAAAACTTTTAAATAAAGTAACTGAAAATTCATCAAATACATTAAAGAATATTTGATTCATTGATGCAAATGCAGCATTTAATTTTCCCTTGAGAGTGCTTGTAATAATGAGTCTTCATTAATAATTAAAACAGTGCTTGTGTATCAAATTATCAATCGCAGCCATTAGTAGTATATGCAATATATCACACTTTGCATCTGTCATCTCACATACAGTTAGACTTAGTCAAATGCATGTAGTGGTTCATTGTTGAAAAAAAGGCCCTAGCCTGCCAAGTATGTAAATCAAATGTTTGACAAGCATGATGAATATTCTTCTCTAGACCTCTCATTCTATATTCAGTGCTCTTGACTTCTCCCAATTGCCAAATTTATCCAATTTACCAGCAATAAATTGCTGCATGTCCTTTTCCCAAAACTTTTCAATGTCTCCTACAAAGAAATCTGCAACACAAATTTGACTGAAGGTAAAAAGGTTGAAACATAAGGTGACATATATACAGAATGCATGCCCCTCACCTTACACAGCGATTCACCGACCCTTTGATTCCAGACAATTAAATGCAGCAACACTTTCACCACCTAGACCTCTTCCCTCCGCAACATGTGCAGATCAGATATGAGTCAGTATTAAAATCTTACAAGACCTGTATGATATTCAAGAATTTCAAGCGCCCCCTCTCATTGGAGGCTAAATGATTCATAATCAACTAGCATTTGGTGGGATTTGTTCCCCTCTTTCAGTGAGGATTATAAAGTCAGCCGATGACTGTCTGCATGAGTTCAAGAAAGCTATCACAAGTGGCAATTATGTGACAAGAGAGATCTCTAAAAGTCACCAGATTAAAATGTTCACAAAGACAGCAGAGACAGACCAGTTGACAGTACGTACAGGACTACTGCTACTGAAAGCTCCATCATAATCAACTATTTTATTCCCCACATTGGATTGGTGCTTTATTTGAAGTTAAATTCAAATCTATGAAGAGAATCAGTACAAGAGCAAAAAATTTCCATTATTTTTTAAATTGTCTTGTGACTCACAGCTATAATAAAGATGTAACACCAGCTCGACCACTGAATGAAACCAACAAATTGGATTTTAATAACACCATGGAATTTGACACCAATGAAAAGAGTACCTTAGCTAATTTTATGTAAGTACCCCTAACATGCTAGGTATCATATGGCACTCAACAGTTCCCAATAATTTAAATGACACACAAAATGTACCGAATCTAATGACAAGAAAACTAAAGGTAACCCCAAAAAAACAAAATTGTTTATCAATTTTGATAACTTACTTGAATCTGGTACTGTTTTATCTCCAAACTCTTTTTTATATTGTGCAAAAAAATATGACTCCTTTAAACTCTCCATTATGTTGTGGTGTATGCTGCAAAATCGTCTTATCCTTGTTTATAAGTCTGCCTTTCAATGCGGTCAAAAGAGTAATCCCTCGCCGCGTTCAAGCCTGTGTTTAATTCTCTTTTTTTCCACACCATCACTCGCGAAATTAGCTTCCAGATTCAATAAAACATTCGATGATTTCAAGTTAATATTCCGTAAAGTGAGTTACAAAAAAGGACTGTCATTTGAGACTTCCTCATAAATTTCCGATGAATATTAGAATTGCACAGTCCCGATTAACGGAGTAAGTCCTCCGATTTCTCTCTTCAAAGTGAATGAACAGATTTACCCAACAGTTCCATGTGGTTTCTTTATACATTATGAGAGGTTTATTTAGAAAACCATTCAACACCTAAAACAATATTTACCCTGACCTCCAGAACCCAGCCAAAAACAAATTTAAACATCTCATCAGAAAGTCTTTCCTTCTGTCCAACGGACTGTCAAAAATCTCCCAAATTTTCTTTTCCACTTGTCATCACACGTGTAAATCTCCGTGTTAGAGTCAAAATTTCTCCTTAAAAGGTTCATTCAGATACCATTAGCTGTAACAGTGCGATCTTCCACACCCAAAAAGACACCAATATATTCCATACAACTTCTCCCAATATACTTTTAAATGGCCAAAATAATCTATGTACCTTAATGTAAAATTTTCATCTACATTACAAGTGAGGTGATGTGATCTGCATATTCAATCATGGGCCAATATTAAAGCCTGTAGGCTGAGAAAACCAAACAGCCTTTGAGTGCAAAGACATGTAGAAGGGGGGATGCCAAGTGTGTGACCAGTTGACATCAAAAGTTTTTGACAGGTAAAACATCCTCTAGGAATCGATAGTTCTTGACTTGATTTCTGGTGAGGCCAGCTCTATATACACAAGCAGATTACACTTACATCAGATCAATATATATAGCCTATATAAACGGGAGACATATTTTTTTATAAGTAACATAAAAATGTCTTCAAAACATTCATATAACAGGGCAGAATTTTATTTTTAAAAATATTACATGTAGGGCTTGTCTCCTGCATTTCACCACTCCATACCCACAATGTGATCAATTAATAATAAATTAAAATGGATGAAGGAATGAAATTCCATCATTATATTGCATGCATGATCTTTTTTCTCTTTTATTCTTTTATAACAACTCCACCTGTCTGTCTACCTGCATGGATTGCTTTATTTGTCTGTCTGTCTGTAATTATTTACACAGTGCATGCCACTACCTGAGGTGATTGGACACAGATTCCTCATGTGGTCAGTATTGTACAGAGATACTAACAAGGTATGTCACAGGACAAGACATGCTGCAGATACAGCACCAGACACAGAGTCATGGCACATGAGAAGAATTACCCAGCTGTCACCTAGCGTCAGCACCCACATCAAAGTCTTTCCTTGTTCATAACAATCGTCAGTAGATGCTTCCTGATCTGTGTGATGCTAACTTCTTGGCAGCATTCCCCCATCTTCCCAGTCGTACATTCGCCCCGCAATGCAGGGATCATCTATTTCAAATTTATCACCCCTCCCCCACCCAGCAAATTGAAATTTAGTTGGCACACCTTGTTATTTGATGAAATTACTAACAATATTATGTCTAGAAATTGATCACTCAAAAGATTACATTCAAATTCATGAAAGGCACAGATAAATTGACAGGGATTGTTTTCCTCGGCAAACATCCATGCTGAGACAGCTGGGGGATAAGATGGGGGGGGGGGGGTTTGAACAAGGTATTATCAAGGTCAATAAATGACCAAATGTGTAAATATTGACCCGATTCACGTCCAGTTACAATATCGACAGGCTGTGTTGACATTTTACCTTAGTCAAATTATCAAATCAGAAGTCCAAGAGGTTCATTATAGAAACCTATTAAAAAGTAATTGCCTGTATCAACACTGTATATCATGGCCTCCTATCATCGTTCAACACAGGGCTATTTATAGCAATCAGTAGGTTCAACAGAAATGATCACAATTTTTTGAAGGCTGCCACATCGCCAAGGTATACTGCAAAAATCTGTCTGAACCAGTAAGATAACATGCAGCATCACTTTTGGTGTTATATTATCATACAGTTTTTTGCTTTCAATTTGATCACTTCAAATTGATATCAACACACTGTACAAATGTAAAGGAACTTTGGAATACTCCATGTAAAACATATTTTGCCTTAAATTGTTGATCAAAATCTTTAAACAATGAATGACTCTGCTCAAATTCCCAATGCATGTCTCTGTTTGGGTCAAACACTAAGTTAGGCTAGGATATAGTGGCGATATACTGGTTTAACTGACCAAATTGTGAAGTAGTAGAACAAATTGCAGGCTGGGATAATGGTAATATAATGGTCTATCAAAGCTTCTGTGGATCGAATACAGAAGTTATAAGTAAAGTGGTGATAAATTGATGTAACCAGCCTTTATAGAAGTAGATTTAGTCACAGGGTAGGATAAAGTGGTGATATATGGGTCTACCTTGTAAAATAGAATTATGGTAGATGGCTAGGTAAAGAGGTGATACATAAGTAGGACTAGGTCCAACCACTAGGGCTGGGGATTCTTCTACTATATCAAGGATCTTACTTTTCAGACCAACTTGGTGGCTTTAAGGCTTCTGAATAAATGAGGTTGAATCTTGCAATACCCATCTGCAAGATCATTTATTGCAAAATCTTATATTTTGCAGACAACTGAACTTTTACAAAGAATTTTTTAAATCATTCACATAAAATCCAACTCTCCAAAGACAACCTTTATCACTGGTGCAAAAAGCAACAGGTTGTCATGGAAATCCAAGACAGGCAGAATCTTTGACAGCTAAACACTTCAGAGCAGAGCTAATCTGAATTCATCTTCTGCATTCCAGAGCTAGCACACAACAATTTTTACAGCAAAAATTCATGTTCTGAAATTCTCCCAAGCAATAAACCAATAACAGAAGAAAAAAAATGTGCAGCATTTTCTATATGAAAGAAAATTTGATTTTTATCATGTTGAAGTAGGAATAAATTGAGAACATAAAATATACAAAGGTTTTTCCATAACATATATTCAATCGTGCTCCATCATCACTTAGTGTACTGTTGACACCTGAATCCACTCGCTGGTCATTGCTCCCAGGGTCACTCAGGACAGAGGAAAGGCTGAGTTAGATATGCATCTATCAGGTGACCGTAAGGATGATATCAGCTATCCATCAAGCTAAGGCCATTAAAAAATCCATAAAGCTGACAAAATCCAGCAAAGAACAATCAGCAGGTATGATAATTAGCAAAGCATGTCAGACACCGGGCTGATACAAGGAACCAGGGTGTCCCTCACCGACCATGGCCGAGACCATCGGAACTAACTCGTTTATTACCACAAGTGTGAATTTTATTTCTTTTATTATGAGGTGATTTTTCCATGTCCTTATGATTAGGTAGGTTCCTGTGTAGAAGTTCATCAGGTGTGACAAACCCTGAACTTAAAGAGAGCTGACCCCCTTAATGATAGAAGTATACAGTCCCTTAGCAAAAATACAAAAATTCATACCGGTATTTGAAATTGTTTCTCAAGATACATCAGTTCCAAGAAAATGTTCCGTATATCTTTAATATATTTAAGAAAAGGCACTATTAAACAAAACAATATAATTTCAAGATTTCAGTATAATTAGCTATGTATATGTGCATACTAAAAACCACACAGTGCAACAGCATTTACCAATAAAATTAAACATTGCACAAGCTCAAATGATCTACACTGTACACCAAAGTTTATAAAAAATAATTGAACAAATATTTTTAAAAATAGTTTTTGAGGATCAAATAGCATTTATTAAATTTACTGAAATAAAATTTTAAAGTACTTATTTGTTGGTTCGTTTGCTTACCTTCAACTTGCCTTATATAATGCTACCGTCACTCAACGAAATCGAAATCCTGATTCACTTAAACAGGAAACAAATTGAATTTTAATTTCCTTTAAACTATTAACTTGATAGACAGTGTCAATATGACATTCACATTTTTATTTTTCTTAATGATTAAATGATGTAAGAATAGACTGGTTTACGAGCTGAGGTTGTATATGTCTTACCCGTCTCCTCCCCTGAATTTCCTCACCAGTAGTGAAAAGAAAAACTCCCTACATACACTTAGTGTAATTGATAAACAGAAGCTAGTGGTGTTATCAGCCATCAACTGTCTAACGTTTCTGAATTATAACATCTCCCTGCCTAGAGCCGACTACACACCAATCACCTTTATTCTCACCTCAGCAAGGTCGAAAGATTAAACCAAAAAAACAAAATGTAATTCGCTAAAACTGCTATTTTTAATTGGGAATTCTGTTTAGTTGTTGTCTGGTCCTTTGTTGTTTTGTCTGAGGGGTAAGTCGTAGAGGTTAGAAGTAGAGAAGTCCCTGGAGACAAGTTCTTTCATTGCTAGGAATTAGATTTTCAACGAAGGTGATTAGTCAAGATAGATGATAGAGCCCCTGGACTGTCACAAACTAGGGGAGGTATCAAAGTGAAATAAAACTTCAAGCAACACCTTAATGATTTCATTCACATTATAGACATATCTATTTTCACATTAAGTTATGAGTTTAATACCTAACTGGAGCTTTCATTCCAAATAATTAAACTCTCAAGATTTTTAACAGCCTGTGTAATGGTCAGCGATGGCAGATTTACCTCCCTTCAAAGTGATAAAGTTTTTATATGACACTAAGAAAAATAGTACAATTATACGAGGGTTGTCCAAAAAGTTCGTGGACACATGTAATTTTATTCAAAATAACGGCGCCATTATCAGGAAAGTATTATAATATTTTAATATAGAGTATCATAATGTATATGTATAAAAATCAGAGCAATGTACAGTTTTGTATTTGAGTTATCATTATATATACATTGCCTATACAGGCCGCACGGCCCAGTCTGACGTCGAGTTATAACGACGTTTCTATAACGTCGTAGTCCTGGGTTTACCTGATAGTAATATGCCGCATTCACCGGTACAATCGCATACTCCATCAAATTATCGCTTGTGCCACTTGTGGATAAGTAAACTCGAACTATTTAGATGTTTTTCCTGTTTCCTCCATCGTTTGTTTTGTTTCTATCGGTGTTTTACCTCAGTCGACACAATTTTATGATGGCGCGCTGTTCCGTGCGGTCAGCTGATGTCGCTTTTTCAGGCGTTTTTAAAGACATGTTCTTGCCGTAAAATCTTTTAAAAGTCCTCTGCTAGTTTGAAAATAGCTTCAAATGACGTATGAAAATGACGTACACCATACAGACTACATCACAATAGAAGATTATGAAGTTTTGAAATGTTTTATAAAAACTGTAAATATTCATATCTAAAAATTCAATTACAAAGTTTGGACAATTTTTACGCTGGGCCGTGCGTACTTTCCGCGACCCTTTGATACATTAAAATTTTAGTTTTTCTCTATGGAAAACACTCAAAACCACTTTATTTTGATTTGAAATTTTATGACAAAGATTTAGATATACAATATGTATATATAAACCTATTTCAAATGACAAAAACGCCATTGTCCACGAACTTTTTGGACAACCCTCGTACATGTATATTGCATAAAACATATTCACATACACATAAAATTTATTTTTCGACATATCTGTATGTTGCAATAAAAAATTCAATATTAATCTCCAGCATGTAGAGGCACTGTTACCAATTCTCATCTTACGATAGAAAATCTAACCACCAAATACATGTACTGACAATTTAAATCTTTCAATCACATGCAAACTTTTTTTCCAATCAAAAATGTCTTTTCACAATTTTTTTTTTTTTTTGGGGGGGGGGGGGGGGGGGTAGTTATTACGTCAAAATATCTTCAATGCCCGTTTTTGTAATCTACACTCAGGTGTCAAAAGTATGTCAATTTTTGTCCACTAGTGATTACTGGTTTTTGGTTGTTTTTTCAAAGCCTGAAGGATTAATATTTCAAAGGCAGATTACTTTTGGACCGATTTGAACAGATCTATAGTGTTAAATACCATGAAAACAAGATTTTTCTTATAATTCTTTGTCATAATATCGAAATAATTTTTCAACCTTCCATCTCTGATATTCGATGATAGGTCTAATCATGATTATTTTTAATTCGATATTTGTTCGGTTTGCATTTTGCAAAGAATTGTAGAGCTCAAAATTTAATTAATGTCATACATATATTTTGCAAAATTCAAATTTTAACAAATATGGGAGAATTTGACATCCTTTTGGCATGTAAGTCACCTGTTTATGCACTGTTACCTTGGGCATTCACTCTGCATCGTAACGCTGCAGACGGACTCGACCCAAGTCACCGTTTTGTTTTGGAACAAAAATTCACAGACACCATCCTTACCTCCTTAAAAATAAAGAGTTCTGTCATGATATTTGGCAAGACCAAAATACGTGTAGTGGCACTGCCATGCGCGGATCCAGAAAATTTTCCCAGGTGGGGGGGGGGTCCAAATCCCCCGATTCCCCCTCTAGATCTGCGCATGTATGCATGCACTTCATTATATCATTTCTCATTTCTCTACGCCAGTTTTCAAATAACCTTCAACACAAAAATTGCTAGCCTTCGGTGAAGAAACCGTAGACGGAAAAGGGATACAGATCGCTGGGCACTGACTTTCATTCGAACAGGAGCATAGGCGTTCTCCATCTAAAACCGTGAATAAAAATGTTCCATCCCTATTCTATAAAAACAATAATTTTATTGTAAAGAGATGCATATATTTTTCACACAGATTTAGATGGGAAGCGCCTTTGAACACGAGCTAATATACAGTGCGACACAAGACAACAGCGAGCCTACCTTTCTTATCGGCCTGAATGATGGGTCCCGTCGGCTTTTGGTAATGGTACTTGTCTTGTGACATTTTATTATCTAGCGTTCTCTTTTTATAATCTTAACGTTCCCATTTGTTTGCATGGAGTATAATAACGATGATTAGTTCTTATAGTCACTGTTAAAATGAATGACAATTTCAATTCTTTATCGCAGGTCATTAAAGGGTGCATGATATTAGAGTTTGACTGTATTTGCAATGATGGTGAAATGACATTGGGTACAACACGCACCTGTTTCCAAAACTGTCACAGTTGCCCTAGCTCCCCAAACACGTCACAGTTAGCTAAAAACTGAAAAAATCCAAGGAATGAAGCAAAACTTGAGGAAAAACAATCCAATGTAGAAAAATCAGTGGAGTCTTCACACGAGCTCGAGAGGCTCCGATGTGTTCTTCACGCCATTGTGACAAAATAAAGAATTCGCACAGAAATCGTTGTCTTTTTAGGAAAGGAAAGAATGCATGAGAGCACGTGTGGATATTCTTCGCCGAGTCTAAAACCAATCTTGTGACTGGTATGATAATCAGCACTGACGCAAAATGTTTGCACACTTACTACTATACCATTCCACATTGAATTTCCTTTCAATCGCCTTATTTTCCTATTCTGCTCAGTTTTTGACCAATTTCTAAGTTAAGCGTCATTAGATGAATACTCCATGATCTGAACCGGGAATAGATTGAAGATAGATCGAAAGATGTAAAATTTCCATTTTTTTTTTTTTCGAAACAATGAATCCCTAGCCCCCAAAGCTTGTCAGACACCCGTCCTCCCCTCTCTCGCAGGTGATGGCAGAAGTGAACAGAAAAAGTGTCTATCAAAACTTTGGCATCAAACGAGAGGAGGTCGTTTAGTTTCAGACGTTATTCGTCTGCACCAAACCCACTGCAGCCGTGCGTTAATTTTTGCGTCTTAATGTTCTTACTAATTTTTGGCGTACCTGAGGAGGATAAGACGGAAAGGAATTTCAAATTATCGAGTATTGAAAACATGTTTTCTAAATCTATCCCAGCCATGTGAAAGTAATATGAGCGTTCGTCTGAGTGGGGGAAATGGGAGGGAATTAGATTTATTTAGAGCAAGTACTGCTTGGTTTCAGTTTTGATGGTGTATGTACAATCATCAAATCAAAATTGGGACAAAAACAAACGGCCCGGATAGACACGTGTTCGAAGAGATGTGCGTGAGCGCAATTGATTAATTCAATATAGTAGTTCATGCATAGTTTCTGCAATCTAGCAGGTGCCCTACTGCAGAGACCGGGTGATGGTTTAATAATCATACTGTTTACAAACAAATTACAATATCTTTTTTATTACAGTATGAGTGTTTCGTTGAAACGAGTTACCCTTCACGATCCAATTCATAATCAGAATACAAACGGGAACTGTACACAGCTTTCGTCATGTAAGACCTGTTACTCGAATTTCTCGCGGATTATCGATAATCGGATAATCCGATGAAAATGTTATTAGTAATTGAAGGAATTAGCACTTAAACAAAAATGGCAATCGCTACACAGATTATAAAGCCGCCCTGTGTATTATATCCCCTACACTTGTGTTACGATTATCCTAAATAGTAAAGATTGTTTTGTTCTCCTTATTTTTAATAGATCAAATATTCAGAGCAAAATATGTCAGTCCTTTGCACTGGTGTTTGTTCTGGAAGCTAACAATAGTCATAGTTCTTCATTGAACACAAAACATTGATTAAATCCTGTAACGGTTAGCTATGCATTGTAAAACACATAGAAGTTTGAATGAAAGATA
This sequence comes from Magallana hongkongensis, assembly GCA_016163765.1. Lineage (NCBI taxonomy): Eukaryota > Metazoa > Mollusca > Bivalvia > Ostreida > Ostreidae > Magallana > Magallana hongkongensis. Next base: position 67,526,340 of record WFKH01011581.1, on the reverse strand, counting down.
TTAAAGGAATTTAATTAAGATGAACAAAAAATTCAAAGACACAGCTGTGACAAACATGCCGCCAACACAGGGGTGTTACGATGATTTGTTTACAGTGACTTGTTTTACTGAAATTCGAAAATATCGTTTTTCTTTGCTTATTTCTTGTATGTAGACCGATCGATTTAATAACAAAAACATTCTCAAATATGAACCTATGTCCAAATTTGTTTAGTCGGGAACACTGTTTGTCAGTGTTTGAAGAATCCTGTCTCTGAAGACTGTTTATAAACACCAAAAGAAGTTTAGGCATATAAATGTAGAAGTACATTGGGTTTGAATCTCTCTCTCTCTCTCTCTCTCTCTCTCTCTCTCTCTCTCTCTCTTACCGTCATACGGATCGCAGTAGCTGGAGTAGGGGCTGTAGGGGGGAGTGGACAGGTGCCCCAGGCTGTCGATATACAGGGGCTTGTACTGCACGTCCGTCAGCCTCCCGTTAACAAACGTATAGTGACAGCGGGAACGTCGGCTGTTCAATACGGTCAGACTCTCCATCCCAGCGACGCTTACGACCAACTTACGATCCCCAATATTCCTTTACGATTATCTAATGACAACCGATCGGCGTATGAGTGTACCACATTGCCACACGATCCAACACTGATGAAATTGTATATTTCCCTGTCAGATCGGATGTCAGAGGGACTACATTGTACATAAACTATAAAGTCACAGTATAGTCGGTTACAGATGACACTGAACGAAATATTGAAACGGAAATTACAGAACTGACTGAACGAAGACAAAATGGAAAATGTGGACCACTGTCAACATTGAACACGGGGACTTATCCTGTTCATACAAAAAATCAAATAATTTGATACTGCCAGATCCTGGTCAAATATAGATAAAGGCAGTTTGTCACTTAATTAAATGTCCCGGTCCTGCATCGTCTTATGTCACTGGGCCCTGTAATACCCCAGTGTACCTCTCAGAATTCTGCTGGGTCTTTTCGTGGTCTCCAAATCTTAACGGATCCAGCACTTTATAGAATTTCTTTCTCAAGTTATACACACCCCATTGCAAGGCATGTTAAAAAACTGATAATGATTCCAGAATTCTTCTCAACATAATGATTATACAAAATTGTTCCCCAAATGTCTCGCTACACCGTGAGTTCTCCCGTCGTAAGTACAATAAGATTCTCTAGTAATCAGCTTTTGACCAACAAAGCCTTTCTACCTTACACACACCGATAAAGCGAATAGCTCACAATGGAAAAATCATATTCTTTACAAACACAATGCTTCGACATACTCCGTGAAATTAGTCAAACGCTCCCGCTAATTAGGACTATCTGTAACCCTGTCCAACAATTAAAGAGTTTGTAAACATGCCCTGTGCTTATTTCCGTGTCGCCTTTGTGGTGCAGTATGGTAACAATTGGTTGTTATTTGACACCCGGTCCTAACCAAAATATGTACATTTGGGCTCACAACATTACAACAATTATTGAACGTTTTACAATAGATTACTACGGTATGTCCGTAATACTCGAGTACTGGCCTGATCGCTACCATTGAATCATTTCAAAACACTTAACCGCTTTATTAATCATCTAATCGGTTAAAATGTCTATAAAATGCAAGAAGGAATCCGTTTTAGAAAAGAAGATATCGAAAACGTTTGTAAAACTCTAGTTGTGAGGTCACCGCTTTGATCTTCTACAAGAGTCAACAGACAGCTAAATAGGAAACTTCAAAGACCTATGTTCTGTACCTGTACGAACTGTCGTTATTAAAGGTTATGTCAGTATATACACAGTATAGAAATTAAGGTGGAATAACACATCATCACAAAATGGCTGACCTCTGATCGAAACGACATTTCGTTTTATTAAAAGGATTTTATCGACGGCAACATGTAACTTACTCCATTTCCGTGTGGATAAAGTGTCGGGCTTGTGATCCGTACATCCCGAGTTCGAATCCCGCAGGGGCTTTTGTTGTTACTTACTGAATTGAATTTTGTAGATATTCATTTTTTATCCCCAAACTGCAAATTTTTCGCTTTTTGACATATGTATAGTTTTTTTTTATCATAATATCTTTCATAATCCAATAATTTGCTGTTAATTTGAGTGACTTTTTCCAGGTGTGTTATTCCACCTTTTTCCAGGTGTGTTATTCCACCTTAAGGAGGCTTGATAGTCATAGCCATTTTATAGTTTTTTAACCTCCAGACAAAGAAAAGCGCAATGAAATCAAAATTATAACAAAGTATGTTGTGGAATTATGTAAAAGAAAGGAAGCAACTGTACTGTAAGAGAACACTATTAGTTGTGATAAGCAGATCGCATAGATGACTATCCACACCAAACAGAACTATATCTACACACAAAATGTGTATTATCAGTAACCATAAATTGAACACTTAGGAATGTAGAGGTAGTAGTATGTCAAAAACAAATAATATGTTTTACGGTGCTACCGTTGTGGCGAGCGCAGCAAGAATTACACATACCTTGCATCATTGTCGTCTTAGTGTTATTTAGTTATCAACGAGCGTTAAATAATTTTTTGAGAGAGAGAGAGAAAAAAGAGAGAGAGATTATTATATAATATTTCTAAGTTTAAATAAATTCTTACAAAATACATAGACTTGCTTCCCTAAAACCGTTCTTTACTTTTGGAGAGAATTGATCCGTCTGTAAAATATAATTGTTGTTTAATTTGGTCAAAAGTGTTAACGATAAATACAGTATTTTTTTTTTTCCTTTTTTCCCCCTGTTCATAATTTTTTTTAAAAATTCGTTTATTTTTGCATTCTAATTACATACGTTATCCGTGCCCCCGGTCCCTGTTAGGTGTGTAATTTCCCATTTTCTGATTTAATGGTTTGACTATATGCAATATCTGCATAATTTTTTAACTGTTTATTTTTTCTCTTTATTTTTTTTTTATTTAGTTCAAAATGTCCTATTTTTTTTATTTCCTCCCTACTCATACTTACTGTACATGCATGCAAAATTAGCTTAAAATTGGATCGATATGACAGTAAAGTGTGGCTCTTGCTAGTATATATATAATCTCTCTATCAAAAAAAAAAAATTAAAAACAAATCATATGTCAATGAGGCAGGAATCGCAGTCTATACTGAAATAGCTAGTGCAAGCGTTACATATGTTTGATCCACCTCTAAATCACTGTGACGTCATACGTTAAATTCCATAATCATTTGTTTACGTATCTCAACTCAATACGATGGAATGGAAGCATGTAAAAAATCTCTTGGGTCTCACCAAAGCTTGTGTGGTACTCAAAACGTGTCTTCAAACCTCAAGGCACCGTAAATTACGAGTTAAATGTCAGCCATTTTTGGCATAGCACCACGGGTGAAAATATTAGAGAGCATTATGGGACCGAGACAAAAAATTTTGTTTGATGAATCTGTAGGTTTAGCTCGTTCTTTTTCCCGCGCACACTGGTTCTTAGAGCTCGCTACGCGAGCGGCGCTTCGCGCCGCTCGCTGCGCTCGCTATTATTCAATATATCAAAATTATATACAGAAATGCAGTGTATTTAATTTTATCCGCACATGGTGTAACATCAGCATATTATAATAATAATTGCATATAAACCTGTTTATGCCAACATTTTGGATTTTCCTTATTATAGTATACAGAATACAATGGAAGTCATAGTATACCGTGTATTTTTCTTTTGAAACTTTATATTCAGATATAGAAAAAGTGTCATGTAAAATGAAATATTACGAAACTAGGTAGTAAAATTCTTCACAATGCGGAGATCGAAAATGAATTGGAAAATAAATAAAGATAAGTCGTCTAGCATGACAGAATATCCACACACAGAAGTGTAAAGTACGTTAGTATATCAACAATAAAAGTGTAGCATGTCAGTATAACAACAAACAGAAGTGTAGCATGTCTGTATAACAACAAACAGAAATGTAGCATGTCAGTATATCAACACATAGAAGTGTAGCATGTCAGTATATCAACACACAGCAGTGTAGCATGTCAGTATAACACACACAGAAGTGTAGCATGTCAATATAACACATAGAAGTGTAGCATGTCAGTATATCAACACACAGAAGTGTAGCATGTCAGTATAACACACAAAAAATGTAGCATGTCAGTATATCAACACTCAGAAGTGTAACATGTCAGTATATCAACACTCAGAAGTGTAGCATGTCAGTATAACACAAACAGAAGTGTAGCGTGTCAGTGTATCAACACTCAGAAGTGTAGCAAGTCAGTATAACACACACAGAAGTGAAGCATGTCAGCAAAACACAAACAGAAGTGCAGCATGTCAGTATAACACAGACTGAAGGTCGCATATCAGTATATCAACACACAGAAGCGTAGCATGTCAGTATAACCACACACAGAAGTGCAGCATTTCAGTATATCAACAAACAGAAGTATCGTATGTCAGTATAACAAAACAACAGAAGTGTAGCATGTCAGTATAACAACAGACAAAAGTGTAGCATGACCGTATGACCACAAACAGACGGTGTAGCATGACCGTAAAACAATAAAAATAAGTGTAGCATGTCGGTATAACCACAAACAGAAGTGTAGCATAACAGCATAACCACTTACGAAGTGTAGCGTGTCATTATAACATTGGACAGAACATAAACATGTCAGTATATTAACACACAGAAGTACAGCATGTTAATATAACAACACAGAAGTGTAGCTTGTCAGTTTAACCACTATTAAAGGGTAGCATATTGGTATATTCACTAACAGAAGTAAAGCATGTTAGTATACCACTAACGAAGTGTATAAATGTCAGTATATCCACACACAAAACAGAAGTATTTCAGTATATTTACACACAAAACAGAAGCATGTCAGTATATTTACACACAAAACAGAAGCATGTCAGTATATTCACACACAAAAGGTAGCATGTCAGTATATCAACACACAAAAGTGCAGCATGACAGCATAACCGCTAACCAAGTGCAGCATGACAATATATCTACACACAGAAGTGCATTATGTCAGTATATCCAAACACAGAAATGAAGTGAAGCATGTCAGTATATCAACACACAAAATCGCAGCATGTCCGTATATCAACACATATAAATGTAGCATGACAGTAAATCCACACACAGCTATAAGTGAAGCATGTCAGTATAACCACAAACAGAAGTGAAGCATGACAGTATAACCACAAACAGAAGTGTAGCATGACAGTATAACTACTAACAAAGTGAAGCATGTCACTTTATCCACTAACAAAGTATAGCATGTCAGTGTAACCATTAACGAAGTGTAAGATGTTAGTTTATCAACACACAGAGCAGAAGTTTAACATGTTAATATAACCACTAACAAAGTGCAGCATGTCAGTATATCCAAAAACGGAAGTGCAGGATGTCAGTTTAACACACACAGAAGGTAGCATGTCAGTATATCAACAGAGAGAAGAGGCACGTCAGTATAACCAATAACGAAGTGCAGCATGTCAGTATAACAACAACAGAAAGTTAGCATATCAGTATAACAACAGACAGAAGTGTAGCATGTCAGTATAACCACAAACAAAAGTGTAGCATGTCAGTATAACCACAAACAGAAGTGTAGCATGTCAGTATATCAACACTCAGAAGTATAGCATGTCAGTATAACACACACAGAAGTGTAGCATATCAGTAGTATATCCGCACAAAATAGCAGACACGTAGTAACAGAGGAAAGGGGGTGCACTCCCTCCCACTTTTTGTCATTTGACCTTTCTTCTGTTTTAATATTTAGAAAATTCAGTCTCTATAAGATTACTGATCCCTTCACCTTTTCTGCTAGTGTAAAAAAAAATATTAAAACTGAGTTCATATATAGATCAAATTATTTTACATTAGGCAAAAGCTACCCACCGTCACCACGCACTGATTAAAAAATTGAGATTTTGCGAAGTTGGTCTCTTTTTTAAAACTATGTTGGGACAGGTTTCCCCCCCCCCCCCCCACACCTATGATAAACGATGCAACGTGCCTGAAAAGTGAAAGATATCATTATATCCACACAAATCAGAGTACATGTACATGTATGTAAACACATATGTAAATTTATAGCAACAGTATTTTCTATTAAATTTAAGTATAATTTCAGTAAATTCTTAAACAGCTAGCGGTGTAATACCTCTAAATTTAATAAAACCAGACTCAGCTGCGGGAACGAATCCCGATTAGTTCCACGTTCCTAACCCTTTCTGTATAGTAGGCGTTTTATAAAAATTCAAACGTGTGTACAACAAAATAATTGTGATAGCCTGGATTTCGTTTGTAAATAATTAAAATACAGAGACATTCTGTACATTTTGAAAATGATTAATATATTGTTCAAATTATGCATGCCGCCCCAAGGACCGCCCTTGATTGGCGAAATAACGAATATATATAAAAACATCTCTTTATTTTGTTTGTTTAATTTCGTTGTTGTGTTTGCTTTAATCATCAATTAAAATCAGTAAATCTTTGGAAACTGAGTATTTTTTTCACATTGTAAAATGCATTAAGAGAGATAACTCTAGGTAACGAGATACGTCTACCCACTGACTAAACGTATGAACTAATCGAGAAAAAGGGGAAATATTTAATTTTTCGTCTAACTTGTGTGTTTGGAAGAGTCCGAGGCATATCTTCGATAATTTTACTGTGTATATTGAACAAATTTTAATTTCCCAGAGGGGGGGGGGTCCCCGCCCCGACCACCCTGTAGATCCGCGCATGGGGATAGCCATGAATATTTTGTTAGAATTTAAAGTAAGCAGAAGCAAAAATAAGATCCCCTATCCCACAAAAAGGGAGGGAGGGAGAGAGAGAGAGAGAGAGAGAGAGAGTTTGGCGCGAAAATTGATGACTCCGAGAACTTCCGGTATATTTTGTTACGATGATGGAGGGACTTTCGGATTTCTCTTCAGATTGGTATGTTTTTAATCCCTATCCATAAGAAGTTGAATGGAATTTATAACATTGCTTGTTTGTTGTATGAACAGAGGGCATTAAGAAAACAATACACCGTGTTTAAATGTTGTAGGATTTAAAAACTGTCTTATGTGCAGCAGATAATGCCAGATTTCTTTGTTCAACTGCCGAACCGACCATTTCGTTGCGTTTCTTTAGGAAAACTAAGAGCGCAAAGCAGGTGGAGTTCCACTTTATTCTAGATATCATATTAAGATATACATCTTGTTCATTTATTGTAAAATTTTGTTCTAGTTTTTAGTTATTTTCAATTTTGATTTTATCGATAACATGTGAATGCACCTCCTGAAAGGGCGTTGCGGCAAGGCCGTTTCATTGTCAGTTTGAAATGTTATTATGTACACCCATGGGTAAATTTTTTTTTCAATATTTTGATTTTATGAATGATATTATAAACTTTCTCTTCTTGCTTGTTCAGTTTGTCGGTCATTGGAGAATTTTTCTAAAGAAGCTTGAACCCCCCCCCCCCCCCCCCCCCCCCCAAAAAAAAAAAACCCCAAACAACGTTACATCATGTTTTAAAATTTCCATGACTGAAAAAGTAGCACAATGCACAAAACACAAACACAAGCAATAGACTGAGAATAGAACATGTATACATTGTCTTCAAAAGGTCTGTAATAGCTTTAAGTATCACAGCTGTTTAGCCACAGTTTAGGTTAGGACGAAATTTGCTTTCTGCACACCGAACAGAATTAGGCCTGTTTATTATATTTCTAATGTCTGGGTCAAACAAAGACGAATTTTAATTATTGCAATTTAAAGACATGAAATAGACATGCCAATACATTGGATGAAGCATATAATTAAAATAACATTTTTAAGAGTCAACGTCATTGATCTATCAGTGAATGAAATCACAAATCTCAAACTATAACAAGATATCCATATCAAAACATAGCTGGTTAAAAGCAGCTAAATCCAGAGAAGAAAGTCTTGTAATACCACAGTTAAATGCTACAGGTTTAAAAGTATTTTTTATCTGCTTACTGGGCAAAGGGCCAGCGATCTTTGAAGAAATAAGTCCTTCTTTTGGCACTTTTGAATTAGTAACTCAAGTTTTTAGAAATCATATTCTGTACACTATACAAGTAGTTAGATAGACATTAAACTTCGAAAAACAGACATGATGTTTTTGATGATAATTTTATTTTAAAATTGATGGCCTGATGATTATCACATTGTTAAGGATTATTCTGGTAGGTTATAAGCCATCTGACCCATGTCATGTGATGATTGCGTCATTGTGTGTTGTAGACAAAGAGTAGATCAACATGAAGCAGTGTTACATTGATTGTGAATTGGACAGTTAACCACAAGGACTAGCAATATGTAAGTACTGTAAAACCTCTTCATAAAAATGTCCTAACTTCCTTCACTGGTCAGTGATCGGATCATCCATGTGTAAAAGATTATAAAATGATTGTCTTAAATATGAAGTAGTAAATTACTTTAATTACAAGAAAAAATTATAGTAGATATTTTTTGTCAATCTTTTTTTATAAATTTTATATATATTACATTCATGTGTTTCAGTTTTCTAAAATAATAATAAAATTGTTGGATAATTTATTTCATCAGAATTAAGATAAGTCAATCAGAAGAATTATAACTAGAAATCCTCTGTTTCAGTAACTTTACTTTCTCATGTTGTCATGAAATAGAGCTGTAAGTTTAATTGTACTGATATTACTGGCAAAGCCAACATTGCAATAAATGAGTAAATTATTTACAATATATGAATTGTACCTCACTAATGATATTTCTGAAAGTTGATTTTGTGGATTTGTTTAATGGTAGGTCGGCTCATAGAGGGTAATGATTGCTGATCTGTGTGTCGTCAATACACAGAATCAGATAATGCTTTTCTTTATTAAAAAGTTTTCTGGTTGTGGATTTAAACATGCTTATAACTGTGTGTGTTGTCAAAAACAGCTAGGCTACCAAGGCCCATTTGGTTTTGGGTGACTGGTTAAATTAACTTTGATAACTTTTATAATAATTTCTATATTATCAATTTCAAAGGCTTGAAAGTAAAATCTATATATGACATATGCACACACACGCACACAAAAAGGTAGACAAAAAAAAAGCAGACATAAAAGCCTCACATTTTTAACCACTGTCATGTAAACTTAATTTAGAAAAAATAATTTAAAATTTCAGTATATCTTTAGTGTAAGATTACAGATTTGTTAGATATTTTAAATGGTCACAAAACAGATTATTTTGAGTGATACAGGCTTTTGTTTTAATTACTGTAGTAGTTGATTTCAGTACAAAGATGTAGGTATAGGTTTTAAACTTGGCAATAGACTTTGTACTCAACAAATTAGCCATGTAAAGTGGTGTGTGCCTGAAGACTTTGGTAGAGGGCTCTGGATAACCAAGAATAGATTTGTTGTGTGATTTTTTTAACACTTCTGATTAAGGGATAAACTTAAATCTGTTCAACAGAACCATGAATTACGTACAGGATAATGTGGTTTTGCAGATTGTGACTTTTTTTAAAATAATGAAATTAGAATGAATGTAAATGAAAAACAAATTAGAAAAAAGACAAAAAGAAATTTTTCATACACAAAACATTAAAAAAAACAGTCAAAAGAAGATAGTTACATGAAATTTTAATTACCAACATTTCATGATTTAGAAATGATGTAACTTATGCAGTGTATTGAAGCATGTTCTCCCATTTTGTAGGTTAACAACTGTGCTGGGAAGCTTAGCAAGCTTCTCCAAGATCTCGGGGAGCAGCGACGATGACTGGATAGACCGCCTCAACCACCTGTGGACGGTGGTGCTCATGACCTTGTTTGCGGTGGTGACCTCCTCCGGACAGTACGCTGGGAACCCCATTGAATGCTGGGTACCAGCTGAGTTTACTGGAGCATACACAAGTTATGCCAAGTCCTACTGTTGGATTTCCAATACATACTACATTCCTCAGGAGGAACCAATTCCACACAGGATATCAGACAGGTACAACCAAGAACTGACCTACTACCAGTGGGTACCCATCATTCTGATGTTTCAGGCACTTATGTTTAAAGTTCCCAATATTGTTTGGCGAATGCTGAACGGACAGTCTGGTGTGAATATGGAGAAGATAATCGCTTTGTCCGAAAATGGAATGATGGGAGATCCAGATGACAGAATGAAAAATATCTCCCACCTTGCCAAGTACCTGAACCGCTGGATTGAGACTCACCGAGAATACAGGTACAACTTCATTGTCAAGATTCGGGAGAAATATTCAAATGTATTTTGTTTTTGCTGTGGAAAGAGAGATGGCACTTTTCTGACAGGATTCTATATTTTTACCAAGTTTTTGTACTGTGCCAATGTTATAGGACAGTTTTTCATTCTTAACGCCTTTATGGCTACTGATTTCAACATGTATGGTTTTGAAGTGATTGAAAATTTCATTTACGACAGAAACTGGAGGGAATCGCCAAGATTTCCCCGAGTGACATTATGTGACTTCAAAATCCGCCAACTTGCAAATGTTCAGACTTTCACAGTGCAATGTGTTTTGCCAATCAACCTATTTAATGAAAAAATATTCATATTTTTATGGTTTTGGTTTTTCATTGTTGCTGTTTTGTCATTTGGAAACCTTTTCCATTGGATATACCAAATCGTTTTCGGAGAAAACAAAGTCACCTATGTCCGAAAGTATCTCAAAGTAGCCGGTGAAATTCACACTAACTTTGACAAGAAATTGTCAAGAAAGTTTGCAGAACATTATTTGCGGTCAGATGGCATCTTTGTTTTAAGGATGGTGGGTAAGAATACATCTGCTATGTTTATAACGGATCTGATTCAGTTACTGTGGAAGACTTTTAAGGAGGAGCACTGTTCGATGAAGAATGGAGTGACGGAGTTGGAGATAGAGACACCGCTAGTGAACGGAAACTGCCAAATGGGGGACATGGAGCCCCCATCTCTCAAAAGTAAACTGTAAGACGCCATGGTCCCTGTCTCTGTCCCACAATGCCAGTCAAACGTCTCATTCACCATTTTTAATTGATTGTTCATCCTATGTTTGCATTGAATGAAAATCTCCTCAAGACTTACATTATGTAGTTCTTGGTACTCGATGACCTTATTTAATGTTTTTGTAGTAATTAGTGAATATTTTGTATGTAGATTTCCTCTACTGTGTCCTCACTCCTCAGTAAGGCTGCCTTTAAAAAATTGCCCTAACCCGACACATGGTTAGAACATTGGGTGGGTTGGTAGGAAAATAAACTTGTTTCATAGTTGCACAAAAATTAAATAGTTCATGTATATATAGATCTGCATACAACGGGGTTAAAAAAAACCCCAATTATGCTCTGATTTTAAATAAAAATATCTTGAGTTGGGTTTCTTTATATCAATCAGTTGGGAGAGGGCAAGCATTTTTTAGAGGTGGTCTGATACTGAGATTTCAATGTTGTTGCCTTGCGTTATTTTTGTTCTAGTCAAATAGCAGGTGCTCCTTATTAGAGAATAACCTTATTAAGTGGCTCTGTCAAATGTTGTGTGAATGTGTGTATAGTTGAATATGCATAATATAATTTTGTAGAATTTTATTTCTATAAAACAGCCAGGATTTACAAATTATGGATCTGCTGAAGTAAATTCTTTATTTATTGTCTGTTTTTGATTTGACACACATTTGTATTATTATATCTAATTGGGCATTGTTCTCATGCTGTGATGTTTAGTACATTGGTTGTTATAAAGTTCACATTAGTCACAAGTACTTACTCTTGGCCCTTCCCCTGCACTTAGTCCGACAATCACTGCCATCGCTAGTCATTGCTTAGGCATTTCTTCTTTATTTGGGCATTGCCATATATTCTTGATAGTTTTCAAGAGTTTTTTTTATGCATGTCTTTTTTGCAATGACATTCTAACTAAAGCATTCCGTTTCATGAAATTCTAAAGATGGCATTCCAGTGAATTTCGAAACAGTCATTTAATTGACTTGGCTTAATAAACTTGTTTTATTAATAAATTTATATAGACTCAATAATAAAATAGAATTAAAATCTTAGTATAGTAACCCACCTAAATTCTGAATGATTAAAGAAAAGGGATTTATATTATTAACTGCTGTTATATTTAATACAAGATCAATAGAAAGCTAACAAATCTTAATTCTTTTGTTCCTGACATAAACTCATTACTGTTTGGGAATAAAAGTTCTCTGTTTTACATGACACAGTATGTTTTAATTAAAGTACATGATGTTAATAGTCAGTCTTGTATAGAGAAAAAAACAAAACAAATTGAGAAATAACCCATGTCATGTCTATTTCTGAGCATGCATATGTTTAACTTTTATGTATGTTTAATTTTTGAACCAAGAAGATGGGATTGGCTGAGTTCTGAGGGATAAGTTCTGCTAACAGCGAGACTGCGGTAACTGCCGTGCTGCATCAGTAACATGACTCTGTCTCAAGTGTCACTCTTCCTGCTCTTAATCAGAAGTACACACTTATGGGGTGACCAGTAGATTATGGGGAGAAACATAAAAACCAACACTTGATTTCTGCCTATATCCACACAGCAGCACTGAACAGACATTGTACCAACTAGTACATTATATTTTAACTTGAGATAATTCTATCTAGATTAAACTCAAAATGGTCATATGATCCTTTTGTAGGATATCTCCATACAAATCATTATTTAGTTATTAAAGCTAAAACACTTTATCTGCTCATCAGCTAGTTTGGTATATTGACTGCTTCAATCAGTATCTGACGACTGTGTATAATAGGAATTTTTGCTTGTATCCACCTAAATGATCCGTTAGGTAAATCAAAGCTCCTTGGTTTTTAAATACATAGTTCAGTTTGGTAAGAGATTAAGTTCACGTGATCATGGGCAGTCAATTCTTTAATACACGTTTTAATATGTTATTTTTTAAGAATTTATTTATTACATTAGAAGTTTGTGTTCTTTTCAAATGTGATGTCAATAAAAATGTTGTGCAAATATGACTGTAGCTGCATATTGCATGCAAATATGAATTATGAAGAAGTAAGTGGGTCTAAGTGTAACTGTGAGGTGCAATATTGTTGTTGCAAGAAAAGCCAGTATTTGTGGAGTGTTTCAAACCAAAATGATCTCAGCTTGTAAAACAAAATCTGTAACACATGGGTGTGATTTGAATTCCACCGAAGGGACTTCTCAAAATTTATATTTTTTACAAAAACTCAACATGTGCAAGATCTCCACGTCATTTGATGGGGCGTTTTTCTTGGGTCTTTTTATCATTTGCATGCAACAGTACTCGGCGTACAGGTTTATGATACTGTGTCATGTTCCGTGGGAGAGATTTACCCAAATGGAACAAGTTGATTAGGATGACCTTTTAGATTGATGTTGAGTTGTGTATGTAAATGTCAGATTTGTGAATGGTCACAGCATGTGATGATGTGTTGTGCAGAATAGCTCCAAATTAATTTCAATGTGTTGTTTTTGTTGTATGAATGACCTAGTTTTAGTACAGACAGTACAGATACTGTGTAAAATGATTTTGGACCAATAGTTGTGGCATTCACCAAAATGTTGCTCAATAAATCTTGATTAAAATTGAACTAGTGTTATGTATTCTTATACTGGTACTCCCCGAAATGTTTTTGTGAAAATGATGTACCTTTGTACCCCCAGTTTCCTCATTGTCCACTGATCTGTTCCTCCGTCTAATCTTTAGAACGAAAGAAAATGTTACATCATCTCTTTGCCAAATATAGGATATTTACTATTGGAGTGCTATAAATTGGTAATCAATGTGTGAAAAAATTATACATGTACAAAGCTCAATTTAACAAAAAAGAAAAATTTGGTATCACTCCTGCTCATTCCTTTAGTCAACAATAATATGACATGGAAGAGTGTTACATGATGGCAATGACCCCACTGGTTGTTGACCCTGGGTGATAAATCTATAATTTTGAGGCCCTTCTCTACTGACCTCTTAGTATTACTCATTAGTTTAGGTTCAGTCGTTCTTGAGGTCAAATATCTCCTAGTATGGGCACTGATTCATGGCAAAATACTTTGGGTGTGTTGATTGACCCAATCAAGAAAATTAGGTGTATACAAATTTATTTTTTATTGCAGATGTGGTTTTGGAGTTTTTGGATTTTTTTTTTTTAAAGTAGTTGGGAAGACTAGAGATTTTGGAAAACTAAAGAAGTCAGTATACTGTAGATTCCTTATTTTACGCATGTACATAATTCTGCGATTCAATCTTTTAGCACCAAATCGTGAGAATATAAAATAGCAAACACCAGATATGTATCATAGTTTCATTTAGTTTACATTTGTCCAAAAAATAAAAGCGAGATTTTAAAATCTGCGAGATAAGCTTCTCGCGATTTTATGTGGATATTAACTCCTCGCGTTTAATTAGGAATCTACAGTAATAGTAAAGTAGCTAATTTCTACAAGAATAAAGTGGCATACTCAACAATGCATTTAGTATGTGACATCAACATTGTTATATGTAGTAAGCATTGCAGTAAAACTGGTACATGGCACAGGATGGGGTGGGGGGGGGGGGGGGTCATTTAATTCCACCCACACACACACACACCTCCTGGTACCTGGCTACTTTTTCCTGTGGGAGGAGATTTCCTATTCTGTGTGTATGGTACTTAGGATTTCATAAAGTAAAACATGTCCAGTAAATATACTGGTTTCATTAAAATTCGTTGAATACCAATTTTTGTGGATTTTTGTTGTTGAGCTATTCCTAAAAATTAAAAGATCATTATTAAAGTGCAATGTATAATAACATAATGTATAGATAGTATCATTGGCCGTGTATTAACATATCCTAGAATCACTTAATCCACAAAAATAGATGCCACAAATATTAATGAAACAACAAGGGCAGTATGTAAAACAAAACTAAAAATTATTTACTATGGGCATGTTGTAATCAGGAAATGCTTGACGTGTACACAGTGCGTGCTTCTTTGACATTTCTGGACAATGGAATTCAGACGAAAGTTGTTTCCTTGTGCAATAAAACCTCAAATTCACAACACAGGGGTCAGTTAGGGTCGTGACATCTAAAATAAAATGAGGGACCTTTTTCTGTGATCTAGCAAGACCTGTAATTAATATCTTGCACCTGAACATGGGAAATGAACACTCAATGTATATATAAAATCAGCAAACACAAGGATGGGGGGACTCCACTGTCATCATTAAACAAGGTAAGGAGATGCTCCTTCTGTCTGAATAATTCTGTTATGGAGTTGCATTTTCCAAAGATGTCATCATTTTCTATGTCGATTTTTTTTTATGGTTTAAGGAATATCTATGTACCAATATTGTACATGATCTTTTGAAGTTTAACGAAGAAAATTTCAAATAAGATTTCGTTAATTAAACAAAATGATTTACAAATAATTATTTTTCTAGATTTTGTCTCTGATAAATGACAATAATGTGCATAGTACATCAATTGATAATATACCTTCAAATGTTAGTTGGACAGACAGATGAATGGATATTAATGAAACTACATACACGGATATCCAATTCTAATCATTGAAACTTGTAATATATAAGAAAGAATTCCAGAAAATGCTAAAAAAAACTCTTTCTAACCAAACACAATGATTCTGTTTCAACTGTTAGTCAATTTGTTGGAAGAATTTTATCAGATAAGCTGGTACCGGAAACAGAGTAACAGAAAAAAGGTCATTCCACTAAGATGTAATTTAACATTTGAAAGCCTTTCAGGCACCATGTCACTAAGAACCCATCTGAGCCTTTCTTTGGTGGCCTGCAGTTTGTTCCTCACTGTGCAGGGGGGATACGAAGGCAGTTCCAAAGGAAGATATGATGACAGACCTATTATGGGGTACGATAACAGACTTAGGGTGGGGTATGAAGGCAGACCCAGGGCCATGCTGGGGGAGACCCCTCTGGCAGGGATCATCCGACCGGTGCCAGTAGGAAGCCTGGTCCCAACCTTTCATTCCCAGTGCTGTCCTTGCCCTTCAGCCAACAGGATCTACCCAGACAGATATCATGTGATCAATGGGAACCAGGCACCCCCACCCCTCATTGATCTACCCTCATTTAATGGTATGGAATATACTGCATCCTGGAAGTATTCTATACATTTATCTATTATCTAACTATAAATCAACTCCATGATTGGATATTTTTACATTTTAATCAACTTATCAATTTGTGCCTTGTTTTCCAGCAGGTGCCTCTTTTTTGCTGTCACCTCCTCCAAAACCTCTACCAGTGCCATCAGAGGTGGAGCCCACTCCTGAATCAAGTGACGGATCAAACGGTGGTGGTGATCGCTGAATCCCAAACTTTTCATACAGTAGCAACTACATCAGGCTAAGAAATGTCCATTGCAGCAAATTGACCCAATATAGGATCTTCCTCTGTTTCGACTCAAAGATAGATGGGATTTTTATTTTTCATACCAGTAATGTTCTTGTAAATGAAGAATATGCAAACTAATAGCAATATTGATAATAATTTATTAAATACTCAACTTTAGAAAAATGGTAGGTTTTGTTTTCTTCCGATCACTTCACTACAGCTACTCATCTGTATTATTATAACAATTACATCCACTTTATCAATAATTAACTATCTGTGTTCTTTACTTCAGGAAAAAATCTAAAAAAAAAATATCTATAAATCATATAAAACTTATTATAATTAGCAAACGGCAACCACTCAGTGTTTTCGTGCACCTAGCAGTGAGTTACTAGTATTGCTAATGTAAATGTCTAAATTACAAACAATATCACTCTAGTAAACAAGCTATATTTCAATTAACGCTAAATCACAAATATGAGTAGATTTTTTACATTTGAAGAAAGAAGTTATAAAAAATGCCCTTCTTTTGCTCTAATCAATAAAAGAATTTGATCAAATGTACAATAATAAAAATTGAGGAATAAAATTCTTTGAACCTGGAGAAATCTTGTTTTGCATAAGTTTGAGGAAATGTTTTCAGAGTTTCACTCTACATTAAGTTAATGCTAAATAAAACCAGATGTGTGGGGTTCCAGATGTCAAATATCTCCCTGAATCTGAAATCTGATCACTCAAAGAGCCTGGGAAATTATTTGTAGAGTCAGAGTCATGGAGATACTGCAGGGACTCTGTACAGTGTGATCATAATGTAGGAAAAAGAACACCCGAACTACAAGCCAACAAACACTGAACACCTGGAACTAAATAAAACCTGGTGACTATAGCACATGACAAGCCAGCGCAAAACAGCTAGTCTTCACTTAATACATCAGAATGATCAAGTTCAAAAATTAATGAAAAAGAAGATAATTAACATAATCTAGAGCATTACATATACATGTACACACTGAACCCAGCACATTGAACTGATCTTGTACAAAATTGAGAAGAGGTAGATAAGAATGAAAACATTTTCCAGTTGATAAAGGCATTAATGGTTCAAAAGCTGTATCACCCTTAACATCCTATTGAAAAGGGACCCATGGGACAGTGCTTATCATAGATATACACCAAAATGTAATGCGACCGTACACTCAAATCTAAGTTGTTATGATAAAATGATTCCTGTTTACCTTCATATTGCAATAATCTGAGTATTCTTGAGTTTACTGAATAACCAGTTTGAGCTTAAATACATTCTACTAACAGTTTTAATTTTGTAGATGGTATTTATGTGCTTCACATCTGTGAAATGGGCAATGAATACGTGCTGCTGATATGCACAAAGTATTATATAATGTTACCAGTAAATCTTTAACTGGAAGTGATTAAATGCATAATGCAAAATGAAGGAAAAACAAATGACCCTCAAGTATATAGATATTACTCCAGTGAATTAAGTAAATTATAATAGGTATGTATGCATCTACATGTATGTTACAGTGCATGAATACTGCATAGGACAGGTATGGCCTTCAAAATAGCTGTGAAGAACCTCATAATTTTTATCCTACTGATATCAGAAATAATATTAATAGTACCAAGTATGTACTGTTTAGCTGTAATGTTGACATGTAAAACAGCCAACTCCAACCAAGGACAAGACAATCATTCATCTTGAGAGTTAGTTTTATATAGGTATCCCCTAAAAGAGTTTGAAAGCCGTACAACTAGGGATTTATTTAAACTGATTGATCTAGCCTGGGTCTAGGGTCACATTGACACTGAAAGACCTAGTCTGGGTCTAGGGTCACATTGACACTTAAAGACCTAGTCTGGGTCTAGGATGATATTTAAACAGATAGATTTAGCCTGTGACTAAGATGATTTAGACACTGATAGACCTAGACTGAGGCTTTGATGATAAAGTTACTGAGAGACCTTACCTACGTCTAGGATTATATTGACATTGAAAGACCTAGCCTGGTCAAGGATCATTTAGTATACTGACTGAAAGACCTAGCCTGGGATTTGGATCAGACCTTGCCTGAGACTTGGATGATATATTGTATATGTTGTAACTGAAAGACCTAGATTTAGCACAGAGACAAGCACCATCATTAGAGATAAATAGGAGGGTTTCCACTATTAGTACACAGAGAGATTGATGTAGACACCAGTAGAAATTATTTATATTCCAGGGATCAAGCTGCTTTTTACAATGAAATGTGACTTGAATAAATACTTCCCACAAATGAAATAAATAACAAAAATGTACAGAGCTATATACACATGTATGGAACAAACATACACTTTTATCTAAGCCCAACAAATATACTACCAGTAACCTTATATATCTCACTTCAAAAATATATATAACTCTTTACATTCATAATAGAGACATTCAACGTGAACCAGTTAACATTAAGCTTGGTTTGTAACAATGTCTATAGATTTGTGCTATAATTGTCGGAGTTGACAGATGACCCTGAGGGATTTCGCTGATGGTCCTGGAGTTTCACTTTCATTTCCTTGCTGATGCTTCCCGTGGAGCGGGGCTTGGGAATCAGAGGAGACGAAGCAGCTTTATCATCATTGTTGTCGTGGTCGACATTTTTTCGGTTATAAGCTTGCATCTCGATGTTGTCAACAACGATTCTGGAGTTGTTTTTGACAACACTGACGTGCACAGAATCGGGAGCGTCTCCATTGGTCAGACTAGTTTTATGATCTATTGAGTCTCTTTTCGTATCCTTGGGTTTGGATTTGTCTCCCTTTAGTATTGCTTTGGCCAGGTTGAACTTGGAGGATTTGGCTGCTGCCTTTGATGTGGTTGTTTCTATCGAGTCTTCATCAATGGTTGCCAGTTTTGATGCATCTTCATCTTGTACAATGCTAATGTCGTCTGCAAGTTAAAGAATCATTGGTCATGGTATGCCTAATCGTGTAATACTATGGTTCAATTTCCTTGAATTTTATTGGTATATTTCACCCATGAAATTTGATCTTCATTTCATCATGACACTAAATAACTAATTACTCATTAAAATTAATTCACAAAATTATGTGTCCAAACATTTATAAAATTATTTCACAGTATATCATAAATTCTTGAATTAAGAGGAGACACCGAGTTCTCTAAGCTTTTACTGCTGTTTTACCTGGCAGTTTTTTGGCCCTGAAGGAGGCATTGGTGATGGCCGACTTGGAGATTGAGTGGGCAGAGGTCGAGGGCGTGACCGCCATCATTCCTCGCAGGCTGTCCCTGGAGCTGGACACCACTGACTGCAGGCTATTAGTCATAGCACTGGTAACCTGTCAACAGCCAATCAAAACTCAATGTCAGGTATTTGTAGCCAATCAAAACTCAATGTCAGGTATGTGTAGCCAATCAAAGTTCAACATGGTATAAATGTGTAGACAATCAAATTTAAACATCAGGTATGTGTAGAGAATCATAATTCAATATTGGGTACGTGTAGACAATCAAATTTTAACATAAAGTGTGTATAGCCAATCAAAATTTTATGTTGTGTATGTGTAGCCAATTAAAATTTAATGTCAGATTTGTGCAATACCTGTTCTACACAAAATGTCCTTCACCTAGTTTTTTTTTTTAATTTGTGTTGCTATTTTCATGTTGGTCACAATCTTGACTACTCTGCCTCATAATTTCTAAACATGATAAAAATCTGAGTAAGTATGACTTGATTCAATCACTCTCTTCTTTTGTAACTTGTATTGATAACACTGACGGTGTATACTGACCAATAAAACATCTGCATACAGTTCATAGCTGGCCCTGTAGTGAAGATCGTAGATAGCTTTCAATCCTAAGGAAGGCTGGCTATTAAACCTGTACAAAGATCACAGAGTTATCTCCTCTTTTAAAAGTCAAAACACAATTGAAAGGCTTGAACATGGATACATAAAATCCTCTCTGATAACTCCATAAACACACAAAATTAACCCTAATGGTTTCAGAAACATACAAATGAACACTATAAAAGATCTCTGATACTCAAATAGTCATAAACATACCAGCTGACACACAAAATCCTTTCTGACAATAACATGGACACACATAAAATCTTCTTGGATTATTTCATACATACACAAAATCATCTCTTACACTCACTCACAAGAACACACAGTATCACCTCCGATACTTACGTGACATAGTAGAGTCCGGACAGCATCTCTATGATGAGGGAGGGGCTGACGGCCAGTCTGGGGGGGAGGTCTCCGTACTGACTGTGTCGCCGCCGGGGCTCGGGGGAGTCGGACAGAGAGAACGCAGCCTCCTCCTGGCTCTGTATGTCCCCAAGGCTCAGAAAGCCAGTGGTCGCTATCCTACAACAGATAGATAAAAGGCTTCATGTATAGTAAATAACTCAGGAAAGGTGGCCTGCAATCCTACAATGCAATAGAGAGAAGGCCTCATATAGGGTAAATAATCCAGGGAGGATGGTCACTAACCTATGACAGAGAAGACCTAATTGAGTGTAAACAAACAAGGAAAAACGGGAGTTCAAGGGACTTACAACATTATGGATCTCAATCTTGATATCAATCAGTTAATTATTCATTCCAAAAAAATCCAAATCTTTTGCAATACTAGTAAATATATATGGATAAGACATGATGATATTCATTCATTCAGAATGATTGATCTATACAGAGATGTATTTTCATTTTTGTTATCTCGTATTAAAACTGAGGCTGAAGATCAATTAATGCTTAGTAGGTAGAATGAAAATGTACGACATACATTCACTTTATCAATGCCGCACATATTACGTACTAACCGATATATTTATGTTTTAAAACTGTGATGGTGTCCATGATTTAAACTGATGCCATGAAATAGCCTTAGCAATAAATTAAGCTCTGTCTCCAAACAAAATAAATATCATGTACGATGAGATTAATTGGAGGAATTTAAGACTCGTATTTGACTGTAAGTAATTCCGATTTTCCATTACAGGATTAACTGAGATACGCAGTTTCTAGTAATTCACTCTCGATCCCCTGATCACTTCTTACAGACGGAATTCGTCAGGAATCGGGGATTTCAGAGACAAGACGTGAATCAGAGACCTGAAGAGCTCTGCTTGTGCTTAGCAGCTGTTAATTATAATTAATAATCCCGGCTTCATTATTGATTGTGTACCTGGAGCAAGATTTACAGAACCAATGATGGGACTGGGTTGTCAGCTCAGAAATCTCCGTCGTAAAAGTCTGAAGAACTGTGGACAGAATGGCTTGTCTGAAAAAGATATTAAAAATATTGTCACTCAAAAGAGCCTGCAAAAAGTAATCAGCAAATATCACATGTCACCTAAATTCTACAATGAAAGCCCAGCCAGATCTGAGACTTCATACCATTTATATTCTACAGATCTGACAAAATGGTAACACATAATGAATCTCATGGTTTTAATGAATTTTAATTTCATAGATTTGTATATTTTGTTCTTCTATTCAATAAAATTTATTATCAGCTCTATTTTTCGGCATTTATGTCAAGGTTTCTCTGCATATTAAAGAAGATTAGGATTTACTTTCCTAATAAACTTGTTTATGAATTAAAAATGATCATCATTTCTCACAAAAATTGTTTTGTGATCCCCTAAAGCCTAAACACAATAGAGAGATCAATGGGAACAAATTAACTTGCTCAAGTATGAAATTTCTAGTCTGGCTGTTTTTTCTTCATTATAGAAGAAAGAATTTGGTCTGCCCCCCAGAAGAAAATCTCCTCTATATTGATTAAAGGAGAAGACACATGTAGAGTTACCCTGCTAATCTGGAGTTGACACTGAAGAATTACAATGATTTCGAACTGTGAAGCAAAACCATGGTCAGATCAGTGATGAATGGTTTGCTAATATGGCATCAAAAGCTTATCTTCACCTTTTAAAAATACATCATTTTAGTTACCATTCACATCTTACAGGTTACTGTGATTTCCATTTGTTCTTGTTCTCCAATTTGGTTTCAACATGTAACCCTACAGCCCAATCAAGCTTAACCTTTATTACTACTGAATCTCAACACTACTTATCTTATGTATTGATGGATTGTTTATGCCTGTTTACTCTTTCATTACAAAACGGCTTAACCGCACAGAAACCTCAGTCCATCTGATATCTTAATTCTGCTAAAACCTCAGTCCTACTATCTTGATCCTGCTCAAACCTTGGTCCTGTAAATATCTTGATCCTGTTAAAACCTCAGTCTTACTATCTTAATCCTGCTCAAACCTAAGTTTTGCTGATATCTTAACCCCAGTAAAACCTCAGTCCTACATATATCTTGATCCTAAATCCTTGCACCTCTGATATGCCACTCATATTATGCCCTTGCTAATTTTCTAAAACCTAAGTCCCTACTATTACATGTACATTCACCAGGCTAAATTTTGGACCTGCTTAAACCTCATCCTTTCTGAAAACCTCCCCCTTGTTATTACCTCAGCATTGAACCTCAACTGATTCATCACCAGCAAACAGAGAGAGCACACTGTCAACAGATTAATGTACACAGCCACCATGTCTGATCAGCATTGATCACTATAGACCTGAGCCAGGTGATTGATAGCTTACTGATTTGGAAAATCAACCACCTGATTTCTCATTCACCTAAATCTAAGGAGACTTTGACTCCTTGGTATCGTGCATTGAATATTTTCCATGAATCTTCCAGTCGATGATTTTTTGTCTGTACTCTGTCCCAAGATATGTATGCTGCACATTTTCTTAAATTATTCAATATTTATAAATACGTCAGGGTTCAAATGATGTTCATTGAATAGTATGAAAAAATCCCAAGATTTCTTGTTTGAAACGCCCCCTCTAGTTTGTCAGGTTTCAATACAGGACTAAAAAATTAATAAAAAGTCTACGGGGATTTTGCATTGTGATGTTGTTTGGTCATGTTCTGAGCAATGTCAGGCACAGGCCAGCAGTTGCTGATCTGAAATCATGTGACAGTTGTGATTGTATTTGTTTTTACTTTGATCATGTGAAAGCCTTAGTTGAACTCTGTTTTAGTTCGATCAAGAGACATTTCTACTTACATTATGTGACAAACCTAATTGTAACAAATAGCACTTCGGCCATTTCTATAAAACAGTCCAATTCAGATCACTGATCCATCAATACATGCATTTATTTTGCCATAGAACCTCTTAACTTTTACAAAACTTAAGAACTACCTTAGGCCAAGTGACAAAGATAGGATCTCAACATTAGAGTTTTTTGAGGGACTCATTTTACCATTAGAAAAACTCTTAACAGTGTGTCCTAGGGATGAAATAAATATTAGCCATAGGAATTATATTCAAGATACTGGTTAAGTGACTCAAAATTCTCAAAGCTTTTAACTTTGAGATAGTGAGCATACCAGTAATATATCAGTTACAGAATCATATTACAGTGTGTATCAGAATATTAGGTCAGATATGATTTTTACAGTGTGCTTTTCGTACACCCTTTTTAGCTCGTCTGTAATATCTTCATTATAGCTCAATAACTCAGGTGGTTTTTTTTCATAAATCTTATTAAAGCTTCCTGATTTTTTTTTTACATTACATGAACCTCTAATTAACTCACCTGTTCTGTCCATTGATGGCTTCGTACTGAGGTATGGGACCACTGCAGGACACCTCTAATAAGCTCACCTGTTCTGTCCATTGATGGCTTCGTACTGAGGTAAGAGACCACTACACCACACCTCTAATTAGCTCACCTGTTCTGTCCATTGATGGCTTCATACTGAGGTAAGAGACCACTACACGACACCTCTAATTAGCTCACCTGTTCTGTCCATTGATGGCTTCGTACTGAGGTAAGGGACCACTGCACCACACCTCTGCCTCCCGACGGTCCAGTCTGGATAGAGCACTCTCAGTGAGGGAGATACTGCTGATGCTTGATGGCTACAAAATGTCAGAGGTGATACATTAACCAATTTTTCTTAGCACAACATGACATCATCTGCTGGGCACAATATGTCATCAAGCGCTAAGCCATATACTGTAAACCAACTTTTATTCATGACAACTTTATTTATTTCGCAATTTACTAGAGATAAACTGGCGACAAATTTTTGCGATCAATGTGTAGATTATCTGAAAAATAAAATACCAGAGACATTTCAGGATACGATCGTAGCAAGAAATATTCGCAATGAAGAGGCTTTCGTGATCCTCATGAAAATTTCTCGCATGTGAATAAAAGTTGGTTTACTGTATGCCAGCAAACGCTAGTGTGTGTTTATAGCCCAATTCACTTGCCCTTAAAGCATACTGTTTGGACTTATTTTAGGGATAAGCAAATTCATAAAAGTCTCTGATATATAAAATCAATTCTCATTTATGATATTTCAACTAAATTCTACACTGAAAGAAAAATGAAAATAGAAAAAAGCCAGAATGGAAGTTGATGATTACAGTCTCTATAATCATCGTTAGTGTCTGATATATATTGTAGGAACTTTTCTCTGATCATTACTGCACCAGATCTCTACCTTGAGACAAAATATCAATACTAGTGCTGTCATATTTCATCAACTGATCCTTGAGCCGCTGTAATGAATTTCTGACTTGTCATCTGTATCCGTCTTCAGTTTTAATGTAGACCACTTTATAATGAGAGAACTTGGCTTCATAAAAAGTATGGGATTTCTCTGGATGAAGAATAATAGCTGGTTAGTCATTGTAACTGCTTCTCAGGAATCTATCCAGACAAGATGCTGCTGGTTGCCGATCGTCACACTATCAAGTCTCGTTCACCCGACCAGTGAACGATGATTGGACCAGTTCTTGTGTCCCCTATTACCAGTACAATTATATCAAAGCCGAAAATGTTTTTTTACCTAGCCATAAAGGGACATGTTTTTTCTTGTATAAAAAAATTTGATGAGTTTAGAAGTTGTTCCTGCATCACATTTATGAAATAAGGAAATTCTGACAAGTTTAAAAGTGATTCCAGTGCAACTCTGATTGAGAAACTGCTGAACAGTTAAAAGTTAAAAGTAGTTCCTAGGTCTGTTTTCTGAGGAAATGCTATCAAGTTTTTAATTGGTTCCAAGGTTACTTTAATTCAGGGAATGCTGACAAGTTTGGAAGAGGTGTCCATGTGTGCTTCCAGAGATGAATGGAGTTTTCCCGACTCATTTCATTAACCTGGGACTCCAGTAGGACAGAAGACTTAACATTTATTGTCAGGCAACACTGGCTAGCTTCATTATAGAATTACTCCAATTACTGTAATGAAGTTTTCAGTGAGGAGCTGCAATTGCCCCTGTATCAGCAAGATAATCTGTTTTGGCATCACAAGCCAGATGGTGTTTGAATTGGTCGTACAAAAAACATGCAAGGCTTACCAGTGCATGTTGTACCATTGTTCGTGAAGTATCTTTTGATGTCTATGATGAACCCAAAGCTTTTCTGACCAAATATTTGTCTCTCAGAATTCCATCCAACCAATCTCAGTCAATGTTGTCAAAATTTTTTAACTCAACCAAAAAGGAGATTGTATGGGTATGTCAGAGGGAAAACCAACATTTATTCTTTGGAATCATTTCAGTTTATAGGGACCAGTTTTCATAGATTGTCTACTCTTCAATGGTTGGGGGGTGTTTTTTCATTGATTTGCTTGTATGTTATTGTATAAAGACAGTGTTTCATTAATTCTTTGGACATGAAGAGTCATGGGTGAAGGGTATCCACAAAAAAATAAGCAACCATGAATTTTTATGATTCATGATTAGCTGCATGCTGACTTGATATTATGAACATGGTAATTTACAATAAGAACAAAAAATCATTGACCTACCTCATGATAGATGGAAGGTTGGGAGAATGTGGGGATGCGGAATGTCTTGACATTGGGTTTTCCATCAGGCAACGTTGTTTCCTGCAAAATCAAAATACCAATTTATGGAATTGTTACAAAAAAGACCAGTCATGGTTGTTGGATAAACCTCCAATCCAAAGTAAAGAAAACCTTAATAAAAAATTTCATGAATGTCAAGGAAGTTTCAAATAAGCTGGATTAATCATACTATAGCAGTTTTTAGTGATGTCTGTTTGAGATACCAAGATAAGATTAGTGATGTCTAATTGAGATATCAAGACATGAATGTCCCCTCATGGAGTTTCAATTCTGCTATAAAGGCTCACTCCTAATATGTGCACCCTTGAAGATGAGGACAGAGATGCCTTTGAGAAAAATTAGCTCTCCTGTTCATAAATCTGATGAACAAATTCAATGGTTGTGGTCAATCAATGCAGGCAATGGGCTCTTAGTTTCATCAATGCTCATAAAACAGGATTGTAATTTGTTTAATGTACAATTATTTTAGCTTTAATCTCATTTGGGAGTAAGTAAGAACGTCTGCATGTAAAGCATAGTGATTAGACAAATTAAAATCAATAACAAAGAACCATATGTTTTCTTTTTGCAATCACCTCTCCAGCAAGGCTTTCAATAATTACACACAGCATTCAACATAAAACTATGCCATCGTCAGAAGGCTTTTTTCTCCTTTTCAGACACAGGATTTAAGTTTCAGTCTTCTGACAATTAAGTTCTAAGGGTCTGTCCTGCAGATCTTTGATGAATTTTAATCATATCTCTGAGATGACTTGTGGAGGATGTCACTATGCCTCATTATTCTTGTAATAAAATTTTCCTGGTTTTCATCATTATTTTTGCCTTATTACCTGCATCAGAGCCATTCAAAGGTAAAACTCAATAGAAATAAGGAAGATAGCAGTTTAAATTTCCATGGACAGATTTTCTTGTTTTAATTTCTGCTTTTTAATATGAGACTATCCCTGTAATCACTGGGACAAAAAATCTGTTTTACCTTTAAAAAAAAAACAAGATGTAACTGATTACAGACAAAGCCGGACTGGAAAAACAATGTATTTTCACAAATCAAAAAAAAAAAAGAAAAGAAAAAGAGAGGAAAACACAATCTTCTAGTTTGCTCAATTGTTTACTTTGAGACTAAAGTATTTTTTAACAATGCTATATTTTTTAATCAACTTTACCACAAGGTAATTACATCGTCAAAATTAGTCTTGGAGGAAACCATTTTGTGCAAATCAGCCCTGAAAATTACAAAGATTTCAAATTTTATTGGAAACTCTAATTATATGTCCACCAAAATTGGTCTAACTACTGACTGTCGGGGTGATGATAGTCATCAGACACTGACCACTTCCTGTGTGGAGGCTGCTGACAGGACATTTAGGGTAATTAGCCCTCACTCACTTTTTTTCTGCAGCTTTCTTTTGAATTTCTCTTTCCTCCTAACAATATCTCTGGGAACTAACACAAAAGCTCAGGTAATATTTCACATGGATTGTCTAACAGGTGTTCTCCATTTACAAAGAGACTCATTACCTGGCTAAGGTGAGCAGCATCCTCTGAGATCTTAATGAGAAGGTTCCCTAAACATTGCCATACATTTCAGACAATAGACTTATTAGGAACAAGACAGTGGCCATTATCAGTCAGAGTACCCTGATCTCTCATGTGTCTCCTTGAAGGACCCACCCACCCCAATGTGTGGTCGTATCTTAGAACTAGAACAATGCTTAATCATGATTTTACAGCTACAGAATTCTTTCACCAGAAGATAAGACAAACTTCTTTCCTACATCAAACAGGAGTCATCAATCCACAGGGATACGTCCCTTGCATCAAATAGAATTGATCTACTTAGGACATACTTTACTTCGATTTTTTTCATTAATATTTGATTCTTTACTGGTATACATGTACTATATAGCTGTCAACTTCTTTTATGAGCATGCATTAAGACTAACACATACAGGATCTTCCATGGTTGCAATTGGTATATGATTTTAATCCAACAAATTGTTGGATAAATATCATATTCCTTCAGAGATCAAGAACAATTCTTAATTTTTATATCCATAAATTAGCTTTCTGCAGCTCAATCAAGAAAATGATACTGTTGTAATTTCAACAGTAATGCTGAAAATCCATGTTCTTATGGTGTAATACATGTATCAAAATTGCATCACATGAAATATTGAGGCGAACATGATAATCATTATAACTTAAGACTTGTTGTCGCTATGGCTCTTCTTTAAGGCACATATTACACATTACACCAAAGACACATGACATACAAAGCTGACAGAAATTACATGTAAGTGCTGAAATAATTAAAAGGAACAAAGGCAAGAGGCTCTAATATTTCCAGAACATGCATTTTTTGTTGCAATTCCTAGCATTACAAATATTCTATGCATTTATACATAGCAGTTGACTGGTTTAATGCCACAAGACGACACAACCACAGATGACAGAAGCAGACAACAAGACAGTGCTGTTAGTTTGGCTGTTTTCTCTGCAAATCAGTGGTACAACTGCTGATAAGTTGATTTATATCTAGCAATCCACCACTGACGAACAGAAATCACAAGGTTAGTAAGGCCAAGCTCCATGGCAACGACCCTCACAGACCATCATGACCCCAATATCACTACCAACATTTTCAATGTCTCAAAGAAAAATGATAATCCTTAACAAAGAACATTTCATGGTAATTATTAAACTTGACACAGACATTTTTTTTTGATGGAGACTATATAATCTTGCTGTTAGCTTACTTATAATTAGAATCCTAATACTCTAATAATAATGTCGTTACTTTAGTACATGCTGTTGCTATCTGTACTTCTCTTTAGAGACTGGTGTCCTCAAGATGCTGTAATGATTTTCATAAAACCCCAAAACCTCTAAAATGAATCACCTTTAATACCTGTGAACTGAAGGTCACCATTGAATTTCTTTGTTCACACCAAAGTCATGTTCTCGTTGTTGAATCTGACATCAACTAACACCACAAGTAGCTGAACCCCGTCCATAAAATCATGTCTAAACTGTGAGGAGGCTCATTCCACAATCCAAACCACTGCAGATGGCCGGAGCAAGATTCACACCTCCACCCGACACTTCTCGGTCAGACAAACCAATTTCACAGTTTCCCTCAGGTTTTTATGAAAAACATGCCATCACCTTTCTCTGTGTGGCCAGCCAGGTATATTCCCTTGTTGATTACAGGCTGTAGCCATAGGTAGTCAGGCTACAGGTAACCTCTACAGGTATCGGCCACCTATCTCAGAGAACAATGGCCACCAACAACTCCCAAGTGCTCCCTAGAACAGATCTCTGGACTGATGCAGCAATCACAAGGACAAAATGCATGGGCTTAATGAAAACCAATCAAAAGACCACACTGAAGTCTCAAAATAAAGCAAAAGGTCATATCTTGAAAAATAAATTCAATTTACTGTATACAGGATTTAATGTACACCTTGATAATAAATCTCAAGTCTACGACCTTTGCTATTTTTTCTAAAGACTTTCTGAAGTCTCAAAAATGAGTTCTTATCAATATCTAAATTTACTGGTAAATGAATACAAGGGTAGGCTTAGAAGTACAATCAGAAATGTAAGGTCAATCTTTAAACACAAGCCATTAGTAAAGAAAATTAGGAAATCATGTATACAGGTTCAAAGGCCTAAATGAAAATTTTCATTGCCACAGATTGGTGCATATAATTTTGTAATTAAATTTGTTCTTGCTTTTTGTTACAAGGAATTAATATGGAAAAATACGAATCTCCACTCGGGGAAACAAACCATTCCTTACAGTTAAAGAATGAAATCAAAGGCAAAAAATGCTAACACTGATCAAGTTCGGAAATTTAAAATATTTATAATGTTAATCTTTCCCCAAGCATTTGAACCAAGGCTACAATGGCTGGCCATTTTCTTTGATCGGTGGAGAGGCTTTGAGTGTCATCAATAATTCAAATTTAATCATGTATCTAGTTTAATGATCAAGCGACCCTATTGAAAAAACCCACCCAAAACACTTCTTGTAAGTTGAACAATTTCTACTTTAATTAAATAATAACATTTAGACTATCAGGGGTATAACCAACAAACCTATTACAATAAGCATCAGAATTTGTTTAATTTCATCTAAATGGGTTTAATGGAAATCCTAACAAAGAGACCAGAGGGAATCTGGACACACAGAAATCCTGCGCTTTACATTCCTGATTTGATCTATCATAAAACAAAATGATTTCCTGGTAAGTGAGAGAGACCTGACAAGTATTGTATTGTTGAGCCTCAAACTGAAGAGTACCTGCTGGTCTACCTGAATGAGAAATATAAAACGACAGTCTTACCTGGAGTCATCCATCTGAGCCCGCGTAATGACAAGACCATCGGTGAGCATTCACACAGACAACACAGTGATGTGTGCGCGAGAGGAGTAACTCCCATTGGGTTGATGGAAGCTACCAGGCTTGCAGCTATAATATACCACATTTAATTATCACCCTCAAACAGGTGGGATGAGGCTACACAGAATCCCACCAATCACAGTCCAGATGTAGAACTGTTTCCATGGAAACAGATATAAGGAAAAGTAGCCTAGGTAATATTTATATTACATGATAAGCAGCTATTTTAATCACTCGGAGGGAAAAGGGTTCAAAAAGCCAACGTATTGCAGCCACTTGTAATTATTAGCTAATTAGCTAAGTTCCCTTTCTGTAGTTAGCAGTGTGTGATTTGGAGGAGATGGGTGTGATTTGTCAAATTTTCACATAATTCACACAGGGAGAGCAGAAGAGGTGCTAATGAGCTTTACACCTGAGCAGCGTCACAGAGAACAGGTGTGCTACAGAAGTTACAGTGTCCGTCCCCAATGCTGATCGACAGAATTAATTACTGAGCCCTCCCTGAGCTGAGTTTGACACCCTGGGCCTGTATGGGGGAAACTTTAGTCAGCTGTCCAAGCTGAACTCAATACAGTCAACAGTCAATAATTCTATATCAAAGTTACTATCATATAGGTAATACCCAGATTCTAGAAGGGATTATAAAATCAAAATAATTGAGAAAATTAAAATTTGAAAATTTGAATTTACCAAATTAAAAAAACATGAGTACCCGGTAATGATCCCATGTACACAGAAATATAGAGTGTTGGACTTGTAACACCCGACAGTAAATGACATTATTTTTTATTAACATTTACAACTCTTTTTAGATAGGTAAGAGGACTTTGAAATAGGTCTAACAAACCTGATTACTAGTATAATGAAAAGTTGAGGTCAAGTTAAAGAAAGATAAATCATATGGACACATAAAACTCATTCTGTAAAGAGATAAATGTCTGCAAATGATAAAGAACAAGGCAATGATCCTAAATCCAAATTCTGATTTAACCTGTAGCACAAATAGATCTACTGCAGTATGATTTGGTAGAGAAGAATGTAGCAGAGGTACATGCCCCAAAGATCTGGATCCACCAGTAGCTATAATCAAATCAAACCTCATTGTGACAGAAGTAAAGCTTGCAGTGTAATAAGTAAAGGCAGACAATATGTAGCTAGCATCAAATCATGATGATACTTCATTATGGTGGATATATAGCAGGGTGTGGAATAAGAGAAACAATATGAGGTAGCATTCAATTATACTTCAGTGCGGTTGATTTATAGCAAGGCGTGGAATAAGGCAGACAATATGTGGTAGCATCAAATCATACTTCATAGCGACAGATATAGAGCACAGTGTGAAATATAAGAGACAATATGTGGTAGCATTAAATTATACTTCATAGCGACAGATATATAGCACAGTGTGAAATATAAGAGACAATATGTGGTAGCATTAAATTATACTTCATAGCGACAGATACATGTACATAGCACAGTGTGAAATATAAGAGACAATATGTGGTAGCATTAAATTATACTTCATAGCAACAGATATAGAGCACAGTGTGAAATATAAGAGACAATATGTGGTAGCATTAAATTATACTTCATAGCGACAGATATAGAGCACACGTATCTGTTAGATAAACGATGATCAAATTAATTTGTTCGGGTTTGTTCTTCGTTATTTCAGATCGGAATTGAACTTTTACAAAATGGCGGCTTCATGTCAGTCGATTTCGCTTATATTGAATTACGGATATATTGAAATAATTTGAATGGTCCCCTGAATTTCAATATATCCGGAGTAGGCTGTAATACATATACAATCCTATTATTAGACTGAATGGTAGGACTGAAATCCTTAACAATGTAATACATATACAATCCTATTATTAGACTGAATGGTAGGACTGAAATCCTTAACAATGTAATACATATACAATCCTATTATTAGACTAAATGGTAGGACTGAAATCCTTAACAATGTAATACATATACAATCCTATTATTAGACTAAATGGTAGGACTGAATTCCTTCACAATGTAATACATATTATACAATCCTACCATTAGAGTGAATGGTAGGACTTTACAATGTATTACAATCCTTTAATCAGACTGAACTGTAGGACAGCAATTCTGTACAATGTTATACAGTCATATCATTAAACTAAATGCTACCCGAAAAATGCCAATACACTGATTTAGGATTGTTTTTGTAAAGCAAAAGGGGTCTTTTATAATGTACAATGAGTTTGTAATTAAACTGTTCCTGAGGAAGGACTGTTTCAATACTATGTGATAGGGGTATAGTCTTGTACAATCAACAGGAATACTGTTGTGAGATTATAGTAGTCTTTTACATAATAATGTCATAGTACTGCAGTCCTTTAGTTTCTGTGCTGTAGTTTTTCCTGTACAGTATGGTAGGACTTTCTTTACAATATAAAAGGACTATTCAATGAGGTAGGACTATTCCTGTACTCTGTGGTAAGGATGCAGTCCTTTGTAATACAATAGGATATTTAACTTAATTCACAAAAAGTAGGCTGTCTTTATTCTTGTACAACACAATAGAGCTAATTAACTTTGAAAAAAAAAAATAAAGTTGTTACAGAACAAAGAAAGCAGGCTCAAGATGAAAGTTGAAAAGTCCCATAATTTGATTTATATTCTTTAAAATTGTTTTCTAAGCCATACAATACCCAAAGAATGTTTTGAAAGAAATATTACATATTGCAAAATTAGAAGTTGTTAAACAAGTCTTTATTTTGATATTCTGAGATTTTGCAGTATGACGTTACATGTGACTACATATCCTTACTTTTATTCAATATATCAGGGATGTGTGAAATGTGTTATGTGACAGAACTCAGATAAAAAAAAAATGGGCCAGCAAAAAGATTGGTCAAGGCAAGAAATTGTTTTGCAGAATTTCTACAAATTCTCTTATTTAAGTTCCCGTAATTAAAGTTATCCAATAAAAACTATCAATGATAATATTTAAACACCATGGAACACTAGGTTTGGCACTTAGAGCAACTGTTTCCTATTGACAGCACACATTACAAAAGACAAAACGGAATGACTGACTGATCTAAATCCTTATGTTTTAACCTTCCCTGATCTATTCCATTTAAAAAAATGAACTATATAAAGCATAATTTAAGATATCTTCAATTTTTTAAGCAACATGGAAATACTTATCAAGTCTTAATAATTCACAAGATAGTATTTTGTAGTGAGGAATTCTGCTTACATCCTGCACACAACATCATGAGGCAGGTTGGGAGCACCTGTTGGATCTAACAAGGAGCTAAGATGGTCATTACCAGCTGGTGCATTAGGGGTGGATCGTCAACAAAACCATTAGTTGTCAACTGCAAACGAGATGCTAACTGCTGCAAAAAGCCCCGGGTAATTACAGTCAGCAATCTGTGGCTTAGTGAGCATTTACCAGGTATTAACAGCAAGATGGTCCTCTTTCATACAATTTGACTAAATGCTTCATATTTTAGTAGATGATATTGCACAGAAATGAAATCGATTCCTCACAGGCTATTGCTTCCAAAGGCAACGAAAAGACATGTTATCCGGGTACTGACCGAAATATTGGAGAAATAATCGAAAAACCTAGAAATCTATACATACTGTCTCCAATAGCCTCAGTTAACAATCAATGCTCCACTGAACTACCAATGCTCTACAGATATATGAACTTTGTAGCCATCACTCTAATATATCATCGACAAACCACCCAAATAACCATGCTTAACCATTTCATTTTCTTCACAATTCTCTTGCCTACCATGGAGT
This sequence comes from Magallana hongkongensis, assembly GCA_016163765.1. Taxonomy (NCBI): domain Eukaryota; kingdom Metazoa; phylum Mollusca; class Bivalvia; order Ostreida; family Ostreidae; genus Magallana; species Magallana hongkongensis. The sequence goes on along the minus strand of WFKH01011581.1, from coordinate 67,491,803 downwards.
TTTTTTTTAATGTGAAATCTTAAATTCCATATTTGATTCTCTAAAAAATGACATAAATCAAAATTTGGGTGACTGAGCATTTAAAGAGGAATGATTAATTGCTGATCATGCAGACATGCCCTTTACAGATATAAAATCAAACAGTACTCACCAGATTGTACACTCCCAGCAGGAATGCTTCAAGTCCTCTCACTGACTGTAATTAATCAAAAAGAGAAGTTAAATCTTTCACAATTTATGTAATCAGGTTGTCAACCATAATATCACCCTTAGCCAGTTAATGGACAGACACCATCAGTTTTCCAGCATTTGTCACTCATGGGTTCCGCACGACTGCAGTAGCTGGCTGCAATTTGCTTTTTAAGTAACTCGTAAGTCATTAAAAATTTATCATCTGGACACTACAAATATGTTAGAATAACCATCTGGTTTTGTTTTAATCCTTGTCACTTCTTTTATTAATGGCAAATTTGCTCAATTCTTAACTGGTATCAGATTTGACCTTTATTTTTTATTTTTTTTTTATCATTCATTAATTTCCTACCAGTTGCTTGAAAGAAGACTGGTTATGATATAAGTAGATGTCACAAGAAAGGAAAAAAAAGAAAAAGATAATGAGCCCCTGATCTTGAATTCAAGCTACCAAAAGCATTGTTGATTGTGCATTATTTTCAAAGATATATATTTCTGGAATGTTAAAGTCAATATAGAATCAATCATTACACATAATTTGATTATTGAATAGCTTATAACAATAAAATTTACAATTTTACAAATTTCTCTGAGCTAACCAAACTTTATTTGCAAGTGAAATGGCAGTAGACATCTTGATGAGCCATTTGGGACCTAATCAAAAATAGAATGAGAACAATTGAATTGTCTGTTGTTGGAAAAAGACCAACTGCTGTTGGATTCTAAGGATGAATGAACTCTAACAGAACAAAGTACTGGTGAGGAACAAGGTTGAGCAGTAGCTTAGTATGTCTTGGTATGTAAAACACCAGTATATTACTGAATTGAGAAAAGTTAATGTTTGTACAGTATAACTTGTTTAGTGCAAACATGGTTAAAGCAAAACCTTGGCTGTAGTGATGTGGAATCCTGGGGAAAATTCTTAACAAATCCTTGTAAAATTTTACAGTTATAACAAACTCGGATATAATTGATTTACCTATGTACTTCATGTAGTAGTAGCAAATTGAATTTGAGTCCTAAAGAGGTGAAAAATAATGAAAGTTATATCTTTTACAATGATTTAATTGTTATATAGTTTCATAAGTAAGCAATACAAAATTGACATAATTGTTTGAATGAATTTATTTCACAATAGATCAGTAAAATTACAATCCGATAATTCAAAGAAATCCCTGTAAAATATTACAGTTAAAATGAACTATGAAGATAATACAAATTTACAGATATACTAGTATATAACAAATTGATTTAGATAAAATAATAAATAAGGAATTTAAATCTTTTATAATGAATTGTTTTATAGTTATGCAATACAACAAGATTGACATTAGTGTTGGAAAAATTAATTCCACATATATTCCTCAAGTTGCAATCCAATCATATTAGGTTTCCAAAGAAGGTATGTTAATGCCTCAATAAGCAGAAATGGAAGTAATGTGGAAGAATAAATGTACACTTGTATATAGCAGCTATACTTAGTTTCTACTTTGTGATAAAGATATAACTAACTATGTGAAATAGCAAGTAAATCCACTGGTTTGTAAGGCTTCGCTATAACCAGGTTTTACTGTATTGGTAGATCTTTTCTAATTATAAGTGTACTGATCAAAGAGTTTGACCCTATCAATACATATTAAGGGAAGTTTGTATAGGTACTTGATTAAAATAATGATACACACCTTTTTGCCGGATGTACTAAGAGCGGACAGGTAGGTCCAGATAACGACAGGTATCAGCTCCCTGCTGAAAGTCTTCAGCTCCGATTCCTTGGACCGGTAGAACTCAAACAACTGGTGACAGACCGGATCTAAAACCTGAAACATTCCACAGGGTCAGATTAAAGCTTCAGTGTAAGAGTTGAGGGATGGAATGACTACCTTAAAGGATGTGTTCATGAATTTGAAGAAATCAAACAATTTTCCTACAGCTATACATATTTTTTCTTACATTCAGTATTGTCGCTTTTGGTGGTGCTTCTGCTTTTTAAAATTTATTACAACAAAATCACAAGAGTTTAATTTGTAAAATTTGATTTTTTGGGCACGGTCTTTGAAAAAAAAGTAAGCTATATACTTATATTTGGTGAATTTTTATGCAATTGTGTTATTATATTCATCTGCAATTTTTTCACGATTCAACATATCGTTGATCAAGCAAACTTATGCTTTTACAATGAATTGTTGATAGCCAGGAAAACACAGTTGGTTTCTTTTTTGTGCACAATTCAGTTAAATAAATGTGTTTTTTTTAATACATTTACTGGTACTGCTTAAAATTGAAACTTATCTTTCATGTTGATGACAGTGCAGAAGAAAAATATAGTTTCATTGGCAAATATTTTCTATAACTTTATTTATAAGCGTCCCATTGCATGCTTTTATAAGGAAAATCCAAAGTATTCTAACTCCAAAAATAGCCTGGTACTGTATCCAGAATTTTTGAGCATTAACAGGTTTTAATACAAAGAAATAAGGAATAATCTTTCATGGAAAATTATATAAAATTGAGGAATATCTTGTGTGCCCTTAAAAAAAATTATGTATCCTATATAAACATGTACACACACACACACACACACACACACACACACACACACACATATATAGTTAGACATCTAGATTAAAGATATTCATCCTATAATAGCCATGTAGATTAAAGAGCCATGTAGACTAAAGACTGATCCTATTTTAGCCATGAAGACCAAAGACTTGTCCTTCACAACCATTTAGACAAAGAGCAGTAGACAGACTAAAGAATCCCTTCCTTCAGAAACAGTAATAGATGTAATAGGAGGAATGTGATAATCTGGTTAAGCCAATGCTTCATTGATTGTGTGTACTATACTACTTTCCAAAAGGAAAAAAAAACAAAGATCAAACAATATAATTTACAACAAGTTACCTAATCTTACAAATATCTGGTGCATTAAAATACCTATTTACAGCTTGAAATGGTTAAATTTTAGTTTGAATCATTTGTAAGGACATAGATTAGAATCATTTTTGCTTTGAAGAGACTAGAATTGTGTTTTCTATACTGTTAATAGTGTTAATGTTACAAAGAAATTCTACCTAAATATCTTCCACAATATGAACAGCAAAATCAGGTGACAGTCAATAACTGCACTGTGCTAAAATTTAACAAAACCTTCCAAGAAGTTTCCATGGAAACTGTAACATTTGATCTCATTACTGGTTTTCAGTATTTATAAGCAGCTTTTAAAGGGTGTAACTTAGATAGTAATTAATACAAGAATCAATAGGTATTAAGGATAAAGGATCACACATAAAATACAGGTGACCACATCAGAAGTACCAAAAAGGTAATGAAAAAGATGACAATCCATGATGAACATGTTGTAGGAAAAACAAACAGCATTTAATAAATTTTAATAATCACTGGAATCCTGGTCTACTAGCAGATTTTCTGGCTCTGTCCTAGAAATTCTACAGCACTCAACCGATACTGCAGAGGTCTCGAGTGGTCAAATACCTGGCATTATATTCTCCATGGAAACAGGACTCAGTAAAAGTACTCACCTGTTCCTTGGTGGAAAATTCTACCACAATGCTTGTACATGAACAATGAATGGTCGGGGAATTTCTTAATTTGTTTATTTTAAGTAAGATTAAAAATCATTACTATTCAATACCCTTCTTCTAAATAAGGAATTGCATACTGCTGCACAATTTATAGAAGGTAATAAACAAGTTACAGTGACATACCAGTCAGTCTTCCCAGAGTCTAAGAGTCTAAGGGAGTTCTAGTTTAATGTTATAAAACAGTGGACTGTAGAGACACTGCATGTGACTCTATCATTCTGCTAAAAATAGATGAACACATTTTCAAACTAATTAACATTCTAATGAAAAAAGGAGGCACTGGAGGTTGGGGGGGGGGGGGGGGGGGGGGGGTGGTGGGGGGGGGGGGTGGGGGTGTGTTCTATCACAGACTTTAAGATTGAGAACTTGGCCATGAAACACAACGTCAGTGGTGACACCCTGTGATGGGGTAAGATGTTCGGCCCTTAACTCGGCCTAAGGGACCATTACCTTGGCCTCTGGAACCCCATGTGGAATCAATAACTCTGCCTGTGGGATCATTACCTTGGCCTGTGAGACCCCCTGTAGGACCATTACCTCGGCCTGTGAGACCCTTACCATGGCCTGTGGGACCATTACCTCGGCCTGTGGGACCCTTACCTCGGTGTGTCGGACATTACCTAGGCCTGAAGGACCATTACCTCAGCCTCTGGGACCCCCTGTGGAACCAATACCTGGGCCTGTGGGACCATTACCTCAGCGTGTGGGACCCCCTGAGGGATTCTTACCTTGGCCTTTAGGGCCCTTACCTCAGCCTGTGGGACCATTACCTTGGCCTGTGGGACCCTTACCTCGGCTTGTGGGAGACTCTCAAACAGACAGTACAGGTTGGTGGTCAGTTCCTCGTTCTGCCTGACCGTGCTGGCATAGCTGTGAACCTCATTGTCAGGGAGGGACTGCAAAAACAAGAACCATAACTCTCTCATTCATCAGTTTAAATTTTTAGGATGCAATCACAACCTTTCCTAACAGTTATATCTTCTTATTCTGAAAGAAAACTGTCAAATGGTTGAGAAATCAAAGTTTACATCAAAAATAACATGATTTCTCATACATAATGTTAAATTTGAAAGTATTTAATATGGTCTGTTCAATTAACTTTCAATGCACAGTCAAATTGCATGAATAAATATGATTGTCCAAAACTTTACATCATAAGCTTAAACTTCACATGAAGATCCATTCATCAACTTAGCCAGAATATTTTAAAGTTAGAGTGAATCAATCATCACCATCAATGGGTAATGGCAAAGTCAATCATTAAAAAATATATTTTTTTATAGACCCCCTTCCCCTTCTTTTGGTTTTGTTTACACCTTTTTTTATTAATTTAAATATGAATTTATATCAAATGATGTTTATAAATATATTGGCATAGCCTCAATAAATATGTTTTATTATATAGCATTTTGTCATACAGCATTTCAAAATAGTTACATGAAAATGATTATGTAATATACAATTCTATATTCAATAACAATACAACAGCACAGGTGTGAATCAGATCTCATTATTCAGGCTTATAAAACATTTTCCTACAATAGTATAATTGATTTACAAGTTTATCTAACATGAATATATATATCACTGTCGGCGTAAAACTACCGGTAATTGTCTCATGGTTTTACTGCCTAATATTGTTTGGATATTTTCAAACTTAGATAAATAAAAAAAAAGGTGGGTAGTGGAGAAAAATAATTACAAAGACGAGACATGACAAAAATGAAGATGATATCCCAGAGTTCAACCAGAGAACATCAAATCAAGAACAGTAAGGATCATACCTAAGTGTTAAATTCACCATGACAACCCATCTTCCCTACGACTAATTACTCAACAAGGCTTCTGTAAATTTTGTCATATGTACAATATATTTCATAACCCATTAAATATTAAAGCTGCTTAATTGATCCCGGTTTTTTTTTGGTAATCAAAGAAATAGTATGTACAAACTACAATGGAGTACAAAATTATCACACAAATGGGTTTATATTTTATTGAGTTTTTGATTGTAAAGCTCCATTTGCTAAGACTTACTCTATACCTGTGCAAACTTTTTTGCCAGTGTCTCAATGACTATCTCCTAAACCAGGAGCAGATGCATACTGAAATCGGAGACAAACTCTTATTGTGTGTCCATTTTT
>WFKH01011581.1:67472608-67485852 GCA_016163765.1 Magallana hongkongensis | reverse complement strand
TACTTCTTTTTGTACTTGAGATTATTAATAGGCAGTTTCTATAATGAAAGAGAGTCAGAGTAAACCATTTAAACTGTCTTCAAATGAATAATCCAAGGAAAGGGAATTTATTTCAGATTTCAGGGACGATCAGTACCATTTTGCACAATAAATGAAACATGGTTTTGTATGTTTACATTATCTGCAGGGTTCCCTGCTGGGTCTCCTTGCATTGGTTACCAGGCAATTGTTTTCTGATTAAAACATTTTTTTTTCCTTCCAAAGTAAAAGTTTTGCTGAATGAATATTAAAAATAACAATGAATATTAAAAATAACCATATTTTGTCAGATGATTGACTTACTATCCACTTTAATAATAAACTTTTGATTTAACACTATATTATTATATTCCTTATTTATAGATCGAATTGATATAAAATGATATATCTTACTCTTGCTAATTTAATATAATGTGCAGCATAAAATCTTTTTTTTATTTATTTCAGTCACATTCTACAGAAAGATTGAAAAAAAAATTAACTTCAAACTGTAAGGTATTACATTACATGTATTTAAATTATATTCTAGCATATTCTAGCACTGAAATATTTGTCATCCCTGAAAAAACCCATTGTTGATGGAGGCCAGAGAGGGTGTTATTTTATCATTCAAAGTGATACATTATTTTATATCAAATGTTTCTCAATCAATCAAATTCATCTAATTTTGAAAGTATACCCATACTTTATTTGCCTCTTTTAATTAAAACTGTAACACCACCAATACGTTTGTTGTTTTCTGAAGCTTACAATCTATGTTGGCAAAAGTGGAAGGAAAAGTGAATTTCTCTGACTTTACCCTTTTCAACAATAATATATTGCTTAACTGGTGATTTAATCTATTGACCAAATTCATCGAAGCTTGATAAAAGTTCCTACTTTGGACACTAATCAGCACCATTTATAAGAAATGTAAAAAAAACCAAAGACTTATTTTTCAAAATTCTTCAATCACTCATAGTTAATTTAACATGCACTCAATCTTTATTTCCCCCTTGCGGAGATTTCATGTCACGTACAATACAAATTACATATAATTAGAAAACATAAAGATGATCAAAGAATGTAGAACTACGCGCAAAAGTATGCAAAAGATATATAGAAGTAGAAAAGGGGTAAGTTATATGCATGTTTTTAGTTAGCTAATTAAATATTCGAAGCCATATCTCTATTATAAAAGGCAATGACTCCACACACAAATTTTGCATGTAAACAGATGAAAAAAAAATTTGAATGTATTTTAAAGATCAAAGATGTCATATTATGTTTACATGCATGTAAACAGATGATCATCATGTTGGAACAGCTTACAAAGTAATTAAAGAGTTTGAAATTTATGTAATAATAATCAAATTGGGGACGATATCTCGGGTTCACGACCTGTTGGAATGTAAAATATTAAATTCGATTCAAAAAGATTTTTTTAGCGAGAAAATATTATATTTAACCAAATTTAATACTCTAAAGTTCTGTAATTTATTGTCGAATACCCCTGTATTTAAAAAAAAAAAATAACAATTTAAGTTTGTATTTTCATAACTAAAGTTTATGAGATTGTCTGTTCTCCACAAGCATAATGATCCAGCACTGCTCATCCAGACTGTTTGTATATATGTTAATGTTTATATGACTTGTACCTCCTGTACCATATGTGTACATATGGTATTTAGAGAATAAATGAATTGTATACACCATGTTATAAAATGTGTATGCCCAACAAATTCGTACTGGTTTACAGGTATTATACCTTCCTTGTACAGCTAGCAAAATCCAATACCCAGTATGTCTGTACGATATAACAAACGGATCCAGATGTGAATCAGTTTGTCCCCCTATAGTAATACACACAAGAAACATGGAGATTGGAAACAAAATAGCAAATATTCAAATTTTAAAACCAAAATATTAAAAATTCTTATTCACTTAATGATAGATTACAGCTAAACTAATCATATCTGAAAATTTCAGGAAAATCTGATGATTAATTTGTTGACCACCCATCCTCCTTAATTACTGATACACAGGTGCTAATGAATCAATGTTTGATAATGTCGTTAGTTGCAACTAAAGCATTTAGATGCCACACATCAATTAACACTCCACCTGTTTCAATAAGATACTCTACAGTGGCAAATATTTTTAAATATCATGCGAGTCTAACGCTTAAATACAAAAAACTATCAAATAAACCTTGTTTTTAATTTATAGAACTACAGTTGCAACTTTCAATGCATTTATTTATGTGTTTATCTTTTCATCAATTAAAAAAATACACTTGTCAAGTAAAGGGATCATAAGTCAAAGTTGGAAGCATAATGGGGTCCAAAAACAAAGTTCTACCCAGTGGAAAAATTATCTGATTGTATGCTGCGCCTAAAAGTCAGACCCCCAACTTTCTTTTCCATTTTCTACTCCCAAAAATCCGACTTACAGGGGAGTAAATACGATATAATAGAGAGGTTTAGCAGACCAACGCGTACGCGTACTTGTACGTGTAGGTTACAAGTTAGAGCTACGCGTACCCGTTCATATTACTTTTCCTGTTTAGCAGTTATAACGTGTACCTGTACGTGTAAATGTTTTAAATGTATTTTTATATATTTTCTCATACTTATCTGATAATTTTTAGTCACAATCGAAAATTGAGAACTGCATGTGTTAATTTTATTAAACATCATTTTTTATATGTGTTTATTTTTATTTATACCAGTTGAATAAAATAACAGAGCCATATCGCATGTTTTGGAGGAAAAGATACGTGTGTTATATTCCAATTACATATTAAATTTCAAATTTTTTTTATGTTTATAGGTATCAGTATTCGCATTAAATATCCAACCTCAAGAGAATTACACATATTTGTTAAAATAAATAGCCAAGAGGGAAACAGAAGCTACAAGTTCGACCTTACGGGTACTTTGCAATTTACACGTATGTTTATTAGGGTACATACGTGTAGAGATTCGTCATTACACAAACTGATGATGTAATGCACATATTTTCCTTTCTACACGTACACGTACGCGTACACGTTGGTTTGCTAAACCTCTCTAATAACCAGGGGTTACCGTATTACACTACGTCATAAGGTCAGATTGTATGGCTATATCACTCATAGGTGCAGGACAACACACCCCACTGACAACACGCCCCAGGAGCCAGCTAACTCACCACCAACCAATTGCCATCTCGCTCCCAGTCCAGTTAAATACTAAAACGACTAAATAAAAAAACTTGTGCCCTAACTTGCAAGTAAGAAACTGAAGAATTAATTACAAACTGGAAACAAGAATGCCAGCAATGTGAATAAAATAATATATCTATTAATTGCCATGACAACACATTCAGATTTCATCATATCAATCCTTAATTTTTAAAAGTGTGGCAGATAGTCACAGACAGTCCAGACCCTGGCTATAGGTGACACAGATGTTACAATGATGCCCCAGTAACAGCAGGTAAACATATCACTATTAGTACTGCCCTCCATATTTGTGTATATTGACTAGATATGAAAAAATTGAAAGGTGCTCCTCCTATTGCTTGTTTTGTTTATTATTTGAGATATATCTGGGTGAGATAATAGTCATCATTTAGAAATTACTGCCTTACCAACAGATCAACAGCATCCTGAAGTTATTTGAAATGCAGACTGAGACTTCGCCATTTCTCCTGTATTTAAAACTAATGGGGTTTCAATATCAAATAACACTTTGTACATGACTATATTTAAACCGGTGTTATTCATAAACTTCCCTCAGGTGTACTCACCTAATTAATAGGTGATAAAATCAATAGTTGGGCGTATGTTTGACTGAGGAAATTCGAAAGCACAGAAAAATCACTTGATTAGAGAGTTTGGCATTCAGAAACGACCAGAATTTGAGGATAAGATTGTGTATTGACTGGATAGAACTAACATGTAATTCATAGAGAACCGGCTACTTACAAGTAACAAATTTTGTTTTCGTTGACAAAAATAGATTAATCCGGAATACTCCACTTTTATTAGGTAACTCGTACGATTTTATTTCGACGATAGAGTGTCCTAGTGTAAATTCTACTGTTATAAGGAATAAAATTTCAACGTCCAATTTTTACAACGAATTTTTCTGTTTAGAATATGACAATAGTGTCTATTTCTCTTGCAAAAAATCTACGGGGCTGAATACCCCTAAACTTTCAATTTTCTTCTATTTTTAATGACAAATTGCCCAATTCTTTTTTTTTATTTCCCCAATATGTAATTTATCTCAAAAATCATGGCCTTATCACATATAATGTGTTAAGCTGTTTAATGACCATGAGCAATGGTAAAAAAGGATAAACCCTGTAGTTCTGCATGCATTGCCAAGTTTATATTATTGTATTTTAGTCTGCAATTATTCCAATATATCTTAGGTATAATATATCTTTAGTTCTTATACAGGTCTACTTAGTAGTAAAAAGAAAACAACAAAAGAATTTAAAACAAAACAACCTTTAATCACAGACTTTCTAGTTATTTCCATTGTATAAAATCTTATCCCATCCAATCATCATTCACACTACAATCCTCACCTCACAAAAATGCACCTGTCCACATTACAACAGTGCACGCGTTGTTGTTGTTGTAGTAAACCAAGGAAGTGCATATATACAATTACCCAGGGTTGGTGAGAGGTATCAAATAACAGATAAACATCATGATTGTTCAACATACACACAAAAATGCAAATGAACAGCCCACTCAGCTGAAATGATTGAAATCATGAAAAGTAAACGGAGATGTCGGCTGTGGTCACCACTTCTATACCGATGAGACAAAATCATAAACATACATATATTCTACAGTACTAGGTCATAGCTGTCTGTTTAAAATTGTAAAATAAATACTCTAATATATATATATATATGTATATACTCATAATAATACAAAATTGTTAACTCTATTTCTTATGTACAGTCAAATATTTATAAATAAACAGAGTCCAAGGGAATGATGTTGTACGTAGGAAGTTGCAACAAAAACCTTGAAGAATTGAGCAAAACTTGAATACATCAATAACATGCATTATACAAACACACCATGCAGGCCTTATTTAAAAGTAGGAAAAATAAAGAGTAACCATTTTTTTTTTTAATCAAACAAGTATTTCCAATCAAGATAAAATGATAAAATAAACTATCCTGCTTTAGTTCATTCATACCATACATTAAAAACTTCTGAAGAGAGACTCTTGTTCTAACAAGATGAAATATTTGTAAAATCTGGCCCAGGAAGGTTATGGATGGGACTTAGAATATGTACAGAGATTTGATGGCTGATGCATCTCTTTCGTTTGTTCAAATCAGGCAATGATATTTGTTTTCTGCTGACTTTTGAACACATAAGTGATGAAGGCTAGCATGTCATATACAAATAAATGCAACAAATTTCAGATTTCTCGATCAACAGAATCAATCAGCACACAGTCTTCGGTGCACTCTTTATGAGTCATGCCTTGTCTGCTACTAATCAGCCAGAGAGATAACAGTAGCTCTCTCACTGCACTGTGTGTCAGTGAGTGGTCTGTCCGGTCAACTGCTACACCTCAAAGTAACGCCATTTATGTAGTTGTGACTAGATACTACAGTTCAACACAAAATCAGAGTTCTACATGAAAAGACTAGAGAATGTGTATTGAGCTTACATACTTTGGACCTTTTAGTGAAACAAGTTACATAACCTGCAGTTTAAACCAGTGTAACTACATAGAGACAAAAGGCTTCGGTACAAAGTAACACTAAAAGCTAACATAAAATTGTGCTTCAGAAGGAATAATAAAAACTAAGAAAATTATTAAAACATGTCTTGACAAAACTTGACAGGCATGTCATGGAAAAAATTCTAATACTTGTGTAGGTATTGCTACTCTTATGCACATAGCACCCATTTAGTTTCTAACATGCACTGAATGACTTTAAAATACAAGTATGATTCAAATTTTCATCCTGGCACATTAAAACCATATTGTTTGGTGCAACATTTTAACACCAGGACCAGGAACTCACTGCATTCATAAACTATTCTTCTGTACAATTATCGAAAAAAAGTTAACATTTCATGACCAATGTTTAGGTATAAAAAAGGTGGACGTCTAACCTTAATTATTCAAATTGCAATTGTGTCAGGTTTTGTCTGTTATGCTGGTGAAAATCTTGTAAAGTGAGTTGAATTTGTGGGAATAAATTTGTTCTTGAATTTTTATTATCACCATTATCAAATGTAATTTCAGTGCACATGAGTTATTTCCCCTAGTCAATAAAAGAAAGTCCCCGTTTCCTCTCTATAGTCACTTATAAATTTATAATCCAATGTCTTAGTCCAGGTCTACAAAACAAGTTATTCTTTCTTACATGAGGTTACCAAGGAAATAGTAAATAAATCATACAAGGGATTATCACTTGGCACATCAATTTCTTGGGGAAACAAACTCACAATGCTGCTGCAAAATAATTCTAAAAAAATAATCATGTACACTAGATCACATGGTCTTTAATATACATGTAAAAAAATAAAATGCTGAATAAAAAATGGATTTCAGCCAGACATTGCATCAAAATTCAGTTCGCTGATTGAAACACAGATATGGCAACTCCTACATGTGTACTTTTGCCCCAAAAGTGCAAAGCAAATAGCATTCATCTGACACAAACTCCAGATTATAATGTACAAAATTAATATCACAATAATTTGCACCAAACTGGACAGACAGTGGTTTGAAATGGTCTAGGCTTGTGCATCGTCCAACTGTGACTGAACACTAGGAACCATTCACTGAAATGGGCAAGTTGACCAGCAGTGACTGAACCCTCAGAACTATCAGTAGTCACTTTATATGGGCATGGGCCAGTGATGAATGACCTCGTAGAAGTAGTCACTTTATATGGGCATGTGGGCCAGCTGGTAGAAGTCACGATCATCTTCATCTTCAAAGTCGCTGTCCTCATCCTCTTTGTCGAGCTGTAAATAATGAAATAGGCACATTAAATGGGGTTTTCCTGATTAAGGACAAAAATAGATTACTATCCATAAGCTTTGTCAGGATGTGTTAGAAACTGTGAACATATCACCAAAATATTGAAACGAAACATCAATGAAAATACAGTACTTAATTTCAATGGCATTTTTTTAAATAATCAGTAACACTGAAATACAGTCAAACCTCATTATCTCGAACTAGATGGGACTGGTTAAAAACTTCGAGATATCTGAGTATTCGAGATATCAAGGGTAAAATACTTAAAGTTTTAGTGTTTGGGACTTAAAAATCACTTCGACATATCCATTGTATTCAAGATATCGATGTTCGAGATACCGAAGTTCAACTGTATAAATGTACCTATAATTTGCATAAATAATTAGCTTGATGAAGACTCCAAAATTTTTTAAGTTTTAAGAGTGTAGATTTTTCTCACTTTTTCAAGTTGCTGTATTCACTTTTGCAACCAAGTAAAAAATATTCAGACAATGTCAGAATGGAAAGCTAATTTCAGCAAAGTCAAGTCAGTGTTGATCCCCATACACCCAGTGATCAGAAAAACCTTGTCATACATCCATGGATTGTAAAATCTCACAGTATTACATAAAGCACTCACCTCTTCAAGTTCATGTTCAGAAAAGAAATAGTTCATGATTCTGAGTCGGACTGGAATTAGAAGTATCACAAACAGTGGGAAAGCTATGGCTGCCGAGGAAAGCTTCAGGCCGAACATCAAAGCCAGCAATAGGACTTGTATAACAGTGAACAGATGCATCTTGATGGTTCGGACCTACAAAGTTAATGGTCAGACGTCTTGTACATAGAACCAAATCAGTCAAATCTACCGGACTTATTGATAGAAGGAGGTCTAGGGCTGGTTTAATTAAATTGCATGTGTATTTATAATCACTAGAAATGAATAAGATACATCTAGGTTGATGATGCTACTTTGGACTAACCCGGCGGACATATCCCGTGGAGGGATGATGTTTCACTGGAATAAATAACAACTTGATTCTGCGGTAAAGCTGTAAACTGCTCAGGGCCGACACACCCACGTATAAAAATATCCCAAACAGGACAGCCATGGGAATCAGCCTCAGCAATGGCCCCCATAGCAGAGACAAACCTACACAACATGAAACAATTCAATGTCAAGCTTAATAGAACCTTAGTACACTGAATCTGTACAAAAAAAAAATTGATAGATAAAATTCAGATTCTTTTTAAATTCAGATTCTTTTTAAATTTGCTGACATTCACAAACTTGCTTACCTAGTAATAAATTGACAGCAATATTTGTGACCCGTTGCTCCCGCACTTTTACGAGTTTTGGTTTTTCACCAGGTGCATGGAAACGACTATATACACTGAGAGATGAGACATGGCACAATGTTCGGACTGTGGCTGCACACATCCATGGCAATCCAAATACTCCTCCAATGAAGGTGATGATCCCCAATAACACCTGGTCCAGGTGATACCCTGAGCCTTTCTTCATTTTAAACTCCTTCTTATTCAGTGTCATTCTAAAAAATAAAGCAATAAATAAATAACATGCCTTAACAAATGCGAAAAAAATAGACGAAATCAGCTACTTTTGGATTAATTCCCAAATGCAAGTTTATGTGTAGTGTGTGGTATAAGTATAAAGATATCCTCCCTACACTGGACACCAAAGATTTCTAATTCCATGGTTCTATGTGAAAAGCTCTATGCCAATTTGTATATGAATCACTTACTCTGTAATTTGAGTTTCTAAGAACAGCAGAATAAAGAGAAGAAATGCTGGCAGACTTGCTCCAATGATCATGTCGGCATTCATCCTTTTTTTACTCCCCATGGGTGGGACAATCCAACCTCTCTTAGAGCTGTCTGTTGGTTCAAAGTTGTCAGGGATCAAGAGTTTCTGAAAGGTACAAAAACAGGTTTCATAATCCACTTAATAACTATGCACAAAGCCGATTTTTTAATTCATGGTAAGACCAATTGTTTCTCTTTAAACCACTCTAATGTCACTGAAGTATTGCAGGGCTATATGTTATTGGTTTATGGGAGAGTGACAGGTCACTTAAGAGACCAGTCAACCCCACCCCTGGGGATCTCTCTGGCCTCTTGCCAAGTCCTGCTGAGCTCACTCACTTGAGTATAAACTGTGGGGGTAATGGCATCTAGAAGCACCATCAGAAACAGGGCGATTACTACCCCAAAGTCTCCTAGAGCTCTCCTTGCCTGAAACAAACAAAAAATCTTCTAAATGAATGGGGAATAACATACAATAATGGTACATGCACGTACATGTTTCATTCATTAATGGTATGTGTACATATGTATATACAGGGTTATATTTACACTTTCCAGTGTTTTTGTCTGAAATAAAACTACGAATCGATTTTGTAATGTATAGTCCAATACATTTCATCAAAGACTATTTTAATATTTAACGTACAATTGCTGAAAATTACTTAAATATAAGTAATAAGGAATCATTCTTTGAATATTATGAGGTGATCAAATACTTTCGGGCGTGATCAAATCTTTCATAAAGCCCTTCGGGCTTTATTATCGTCAAGTCTTGTGTATAATACGCACCTTTTTTCAGCCAAAATTTGATCAAAAGTTGGGGGTGCGTATTATACTAAGGAACAAAATTTTACTTTATTTTTTCAGAGCGTGTTTCTGAATATTGCGGGAGTATGACTGCCAATATCGCACGTTATGTAAGGTGTATGAGTGTACAATGTACACTAAACATCAATAATACCTTATTAATAATTTTATAAGTGTATTCGCCATTACCTAACCAACCACCTGTTGACTCGTCGCGTGGTCAATGTTTGTTCAACAATATCCGGTGTCAGAAGCATGCACCTGTCTCGTGTCAGACTTCACAGTTTATTCGAGTGCAGGAAGATTACCAATAATTATGATTTGATTTAAAACTTATTTACTTCATGTCCCATTATGCAGTTAAACGTTATTGTTTTACACAGACACTGTCAAAAACAGATCGATCATTTGTACGACTTGATAATGATGATATACGACATACAAACGTTTCTCCATAATGTTTATTTAACAACAATCAAAGAATTGGACTAATTATCAATTAAGTTATTACCTTAGTTGTTGTTATGGTTAAGATCTGCAAACATTATTATTTTTAAGCGCTTTGAATACATTATCAACTCATGCACATCGATGACTTTTCAAAAATCTCAATTGAAATTTTTTTTGTTTTTTAGGTGCGTATTATACCTAGGTACAGTGGTTTTTTTGAGCATTTTACACCTAACTTTGAGGGTGTGTATTATACACAAGTGCGCGATATACGTGTACATGAAATTTTACGGTAGATTTGATCACTCCCGACTGTATTTGATCACCTCATAATACTCAAAGAATGATTCTTTATTCCTTAAATACATCAGTAGCTCCAGATATAAAGTATTTTTGAATGTATATATTAAAAGTTTCTTAAGTGCAAAGATTTCAATAATCTTACACTTCTGCCTAGGAATTTACTGTTCCTAAAGATTCGTAGAAAATAAGCGATGAAGAAAGTTCCGAGCATGAGGACAAGGGAGAGCAGGGCTGTGTTGGGTTGAGGGTCTTTGTCGTGGAAGGCGTGGTCTTGATCGACATGATACAGTTTCTCCGGGGAGGAGAGAGTAGAGTAGGCCGTGGAGTTGTCCAGTAACTTTGTATCATTGAACGAGACGTTGTAAGCTGGGCCCACACCACCACAGTTAGAGTAGGAGACTTGTAGAGGATGATCATAGAATGTCTGAAAAAGGAGATATTCAACAATTTTATCAACATAAACAGTACATACATGTATAATGGTGTCAAATACTGGGACCAATATGTAAATGGATGACCAAATCCTCAAAGTAAAATCTGTTGCATTACTTCCACCAATAAATCTTCATTTTCAAAGGTATCAAAATTTTTGTTAAACAAAAACTGCTTAATGGAAAATCAAGTTACAGGTTTTTTTTTACCTTTTCATGAACATTTTTCAGACACATACACAATGATTCATGATCTTTTTTTTCTTGCTGTGCATTTTTTAAGATTAATATCATTTTAAATTTGTAAATGACATTTTCAACAGTCTATATCATCTGTACATCTCCCTAAAAATCATAGTACTTGTGTCAAAGGACCACGATCCTTTGCCTAGAACTAATTAACTCACTGCTTTCATTTTTTTGACGACTTCATAGATGAAGATGAGTGAAATGACGATGGTAAATATTTCTTCGGTGAAGCGAGTGATGTTTTTCACGAGGAAGCTGCCTTCTAATCCAATCACAACAAAGGTTATAATCATCACCCAGAATCCAATCCAAAACCGCATCGGGAGAAACTCGATGTCGTAACTGGTACAAAACTACAACAAGAACACAGAATCAGTGAGCAGTGCTTTAGTTTCTTGGGGATCCATTTGATCTCATCTCACCCAGTCAAAATCAATTTTAATTTCCAAACAAAAACATGTACTTAATATTACCACATGTGTCTGGAATTAATGTAAAAAAAATACTTAAATCATGGACATACTGTAATGTCTCTCTATAATGAACAAGGGTTGACTAAAGACATAAAGACTTATCCTTATAAAGACTTATCCTTGCTATCTACAGAATATGCTTCTGCAGTTTACTGTTTCTTAGCTCTTTTTACTCTTTAATTGAATGTCCCTTTGACAGGGAGTCAAATATTAATTACCAAAAAAAGTACGATAAAAAGTTAGGACTTGTGCCAGTATGAAATAATTATATATGATATATATAAAGAGTTTAGAAATTCAAAATGTTGTTTTTTTTAATTAAACTAACAAAAAAATAATATTTTTAAAATCAGAAATTTTAAGATAATAAAAGAACAAGTTTCTAAACAAACATTTTTTTTTCTTGAAGCATTTCTTTTAAAAAATATCACTTATTATTAGTCCAGTGGGAATTTTTTCACAAAACCTGTGAGTACAAAGAACCATAACTCTTGCCGATAGAAGATCATACCTGGTACAATGACTCCTCAAAGACCAGCACAGGGCCGGTGGCCCCGAGGATCATCATTGGTTGGGCGGAGAACAAACCAAACAGGACGCCACTGAATGAGGTGCTCAGTATGGTCTCTGTCACTCCCATGTACTCCTTGGTCTTCTCACCTATAAAACAGACACACAGCTCATACACAACCTACAGGTTATATCACATTAACACAGTTCATACACAGGTTTATATCTACATAATAAGTCACATCAATACAATCTCTGGGAGGATTACAAACAAGAAATACTTGGTTTACAATAAATTCTCATATAAAATGTATAAGGTTTGGCCTGAATGCAAAAGCTATAAAAAATTTATATCACATGCTAAAATAATACTCTTTTTTCAATGTCCTACCCTTATTCCTTCATGAACCAACAAAGAAAGTATTTTGATGTTTGATCCAATCGCCATTTATCATTATCTCTCATATGACTGTGCTATTAAGGATTGAGAGAGGTTGCTTTTCCAGCTTGTACTCACCTAACAAACCTCCAAAGGTAATGGTCGGTGACAAACAAGCAAAGAAAATAAAAATAAAGGAGGTGACACATTGGAAATGTAGAGCGTCTTTAAAATCACTCAGGTACTGGGGGTAGCGCCTCTTGACATCGTTAATCAGTCCCCCGAATAAGCGACCAGTCCTCTTGATGGGGTCCAGCGGAATCTTGTCTTTTTCCTCCTTCTTCAGCAGAGCTGTTCAAATCCCAAATATCAAAAAGGTACAACAGCAAGAAATAAATAATATCAATTCTTGTTACAACATATCTTGCAATAAAATAGAAGAGTTTCAAGACAGAATGTGTAACAATTTTAACAAAATTGAATTTCCAATCAAGAACAGACAGCAAAATATCATTGGCCCCTCCTCTTTACAAACATTCCCTCTATATCTACAGTAACTGCCCGGCACCTTTTTGGCTAACAATACTGTTGAATCAAAACCAAATACCTAAAACTTCTGACCCATCCCCTTTGCTAAAAACACTTCTAAAAATACAGACCTCTTCCTGACCCATCCTTTTATCATGGCTCTATCTATTGCTATAACTATGGCTCCTGACCCATTCTTTTATCATGGCTTTATCTATAGTTATAACTATGGCTCCTGACCCATTCTTTTATCATGGCTCTATCTATT
>WFKH01011581.1:67447824-67472598 GCA_016163765.1 Magallana hongkongensis | reverse complement strand
TGACCCATTCTTTTATCATGGCTCTATCTATTGCTATAACTATGGCTACTGACCCATCCTTTTATCATGGCTATATCTATAGTTATAATTATGGCTACTGAAGTATCCCTTTGATAAACAACACCACTACAGCTATTGGCTCTTCCCCTTTACTGACAATGCAGCTTTATCTACAGCTGGCTTCACTGACCCATTTTCTCCTCCTCCTTGTGTTTCTTCCTGCGCATGGCTCGGGCTTTCTTCCTGGCCATGTCCATGATGGGGAGCAGAGTCTTCTGGTCCCAGTCACCAGGGGGCAGCACTATCGACTCATCCAAGAACTCATTGATCGCGTGAAGCAGCTCATCTCTGCTGATCGCCTTGTATGCAATGTCGTGGAAATGCTGCAAACACAAGATTTACAACTATAACACAATCTGGTGTACTTATGTATAGGTATATTTAATTTAGTCAACTGTATCTACAACTATGATATAAGATCTCAGGCTTTTTATTTTTGATTTATGGTACATAATATTACAATGGTTCTTCATATACACTTCCATGAAAAAAAAATGCCATTGATAAATATGTTCTCTTCCATGACACAAGCAGACCATACTTTACCTGATTAGCCATCAGAGTGGAGATAGATCGCCCCACTTCGTGATAGTCCATGGCGTTCTCTGGACCAAGGAGTATGAACAGGAAGCGGACAGGAAGTGGAACTTCTGTCAGATTGTCCAAAACTTGGCCCTCCGCCAGGCGGACAAATGCCATGGCGGGCTTTTCCAGGTAGTCCACACAGCCGACCAGTACGGTGAGGGCCTCCGCATCCTTGGGAATCCGCTTCATTATGTCCTGAATGTTCTTCTGCCGGCTCTCGTTGGTCGTGATCCCAATGTGGACCCCGTCGGCATGCTAAAATAATTCATCAATTCATCATCATCATCATTAGAATCATCATTTGATCGTCATCATCATCTTGATCATCATCATGATCATCATTGTAAATAGAATAGTTAAAATGCTTAAGAAATATACCAGTGCAAAGTCAAGAAACTACCAGTATACAACATCATAAAAAACTGTACTTAGCAAAATTTCATGTATTTACCAAGTTATTATCGACATCAACTTTGACAAATTCTAGATTTTTAACTTCATTGTCCTTTGCTTTTTGGGCAGCTTCTTTCTCTTTCTTTGCCAAGTTCTCCGAAGTAGGACTGTCCAGCATTTTCTCCAATGAGGTAGAGGAACGGAAACTGGCGGACGATGTGAGGGAACGTCTCAAAGACTTCTCCTTCTGATGTCTGCAAATGAGGCACACAGAGTTGTAGACCATGAAAGAACCACCCCAAGAAGGTTTTCAATGTGTTAATAAATTGTGTTAAAAGCTTGATGTAAGTGATTTATTAATTGTAAGCATATATTACATGTTCTTTGTTTATACATTATAATAAATATACAGTAATATATATTTTTGCTTTGTATCTATTGTTACTGCTTTTAAAAGTTAATGATACAATTGTCTTTAAAGCTGAAATACATGTAGAATCTATATACACATATATTTACTAGTTTGTATCTATCTATTAACATAAAATTGCAAGCAAACTAAAGGAATAACTTCACAAGAAAGAATAATGTTGATGAAATATACACTGCAATTAAATGCATGCATCATAACAATGAACGGAAAAAAAAGCAAAGTGTCCATAGATACAACACCATACAGGAAGAAGTTGGCATCATGCTGTGCTGGAAATTGTTCAGAAAACATAAATATAACATGCAGCAGGTTTCCCACGGATACCAGGATATGACCCCCACCCCCTAGAGCTGACTAGTCCTGCTAAATGACAAGACTCAAGTTGTAGGATGCAGATGATGCTGACGATGAAATGTTGGAGTAGTGACTGTGGTCTAGCTGTAGACTTAACACAGCTCTTGTGATGGCTTACACCTGTCCCCTATCTATACTGTACAAGCGTCTGCTCATGGCCTCATGAGTTCACTGGACTCTCGCTATGACAGCAGGGACTTCTTTGAGTTGTAATGCAGGGATAGGAGGGAATATGATACCAGTATTTACTGAACAAAGCATCAAGCAATTATCAACTTATCAACTGGATATGACAATGAAAATTCCTGGAGATTTCTCCCTGTATTCACGGAAAGCAAGGGAGTAGAATCGGCCCTTGGGATATAATCAGATGTTAGTCACAGACAGCTAGGTTTGGCTACCACAACCAATAACTTGTGCCTTCTATATTATTAAACAGAATGTCGACTATACAGGTAGGGATTAAAATCAAAGGGAGAAATTATTCAACTAAATATCATATCACAAGACATTGTGACAAAGAACGAACAATTTGTGTGCAGTGTTAACTACCAATCCTTGAGTTGTCTCAGGACCATTGGATAGAAGACATTAAAGACTGATTAAGCTAGAGTATGGATGATATAAATAAATGAAGCCACATTTACAGAGCACTGATCTGCATCTTCACTATTGTCCAGCCTCTCCAGTTAATTTTTTAAAGTTTTTGATGAATCAGTGATTGCCTGTCAAACATGATTAATTCTTCTGGAAGAGACGGACATTAGAAGACCAGAACGCACGTGACTAACACATCACCAGTAAAAACAAACTAGAAATATGTAGTGATTAGTAACCATGGCAACATGTTGGCCCTCTGACAAGGGCAGCCATATTGGATTTATTCTTATATATATGGTACAACCTGGTCTTACTGCTGCTGTCAAGTCCACTCAGATTCATGTAGGAAATGTTGCGAGGAATTAAAGTTTTCATTTTGTCTCCAACATGTCTGAAAACAATGTAACAAGACCACAGATGAGGAACAATGCTGACAAATCACCTAACTATCTGCCTTCTCTTCTCCTAGGCCCTATCTAATCATGGTAGGTCCTATCTAAT
This sequence comes from Magallana hongkongensis, assembly GCA_016163765.1. NCBI lineage: Eukaryota > Metazoa > Mollusca > Bivalvia > Ostreida > Ostreidae > Magallana > Magallana hongkongensis. The sequence continues at coordinate 67,469,672 of WFKH01011581.1, read as the reverse complement.
CATGGACTGCTCTGTTATAGGTCAGTGGGGAAAAAAATGAACACTTATATGTGTTAGGTAAAAAGCCAAAAATTTCTAGTCTTGTCATTTTTCATTTCTTATTGCCACTTGCAGAGCTTTAAAATAAGGAGATACTGTAGTCTTTTTAAATGACAAAATACTTCATCAATTATGCATTATTATTTGAATTTCAAAAAGAAATGGTGACCTACAGACTCTCACTATTTTTTGTTCTACAGTGGCATGATTAATACAATAACATAGAAAATGATGCATGCCCCAATACGATCCTCAAAATCAAATAGTCCAGTCAAAATTAGGTCATCCATGGCCCAGTTAGACTTGTACATATAAGACATGCTGAAAAGCTTGCATAATACATGAATAAAGGATTGGCAGAAATGTTTAATACAAACAACAAATCCAATGATAATATCTAAATTACAGTACAACAAAATAAGATAAACCCGAAGATTCTCTCTCCATAATACTGCTTGTTGTGTGATATTCTTGATAAAAACATGGTATGCTTAAAGGCTGAGATTTAAAGTATCTCCCCTAATGTCACTTCTACAAACTTAAAAAACACCTATGGTCCACAGGATAAAAAAAATTTCATAGATCTTAACATACCGGTACATTGATTTTTTAAATCTACTTCCTGCAGCATTTAAACATTTCACTCACATTATGAGTTTATGGGCTAAAATGAAGCACAAATAATTAAGGTATTAATGAGGTATGAATTTTGCAGTTTTGAAATAACTTCTCTACTGCATCATTTATATGCCAAGACTTGCATTTAAAAAAATTAAATAAGCTTAATATTAAGACATATCTAATTTATTATTTTTTTTTTTTTGGTTAAAATTAACTCTCACAGCAATATATCATAAAAAGTTTAATATTCCAACACAGGTAAATTAGAAGATTATTAGGAATAGCTCTGACAGTAGATTGCAACCCCTGGAAGCACCACACCTTAACGTTGATCACCACACCTTAAAGTTGAGCCCCATTAAATACCTCAGCCTTTAAACACCATGCAAAGATGACAACAGTATCATATTTTACATGTTACAGAATATGAAATAGTCAAAGTTCAAAATGACAAATTCATCATGATACACAACTGTTAAATAAATCAAACTGCACTGCTTCATTCATTAGACTGAGGTAAAAGCTGATTAACCAACAAAAAATTTATTTTACCCGTATTTCATCTGTAATTACCTGTGTCTGATAAATCATAGACAATCAGACAGTTGTCCGCAAGGAAATATTTAGTCATATATTTATTTTATTTAGTTCTTTACAACATCCAAACAACAAAACATTCTCTCAAAGTTTCATCACTGCCATGCTTTATTTTAAATATAAAAAAAGGTCAGCATACTTTTATACCGTTCATGCCTGAATTTGTATGTTTGGAGACAAATAGTGCAGATATTGAGCATTTACAATAACGCTTCTTGTACTCTAAAAAAATTGTTGGCAAAAAGTCTACAGTATCGGATAAATCTACTTCAAAGTAACTCTGTCATGCTTTTAGTTAAGAATTCCCAACTCCCTGACAAGAAAGAAATATTATCATCATGCAGTGTGCAGAATATCCCATTTAAAGAGAATAAAACTATCCCTAGACTACATATCATATTTCTACAATGCATTTTGTCAAGTTATGCATCTACAAAACTGTCAACTCTCTGGATTATATCAATAACAAAAGTGATTCTGCTGGTGACAGCATAGATCATACTGATGCTTCACTAGCAGCATACATACTTATGCTTCATCAGCAGTGTCTTTAGCACCTTCCCCTTGTGTTCGCTCTTGATGTGGTCATGGATGACCAAGTCATCTACCACGTAGTTAACAATGGACGGCAGGTCCTCCGCGACCAAGTCCAGGACCATTGTACCTGTATAAAATACAACATGTCATAGAGAACCATTGTACCTGTATAAAATACAACATGTCATAGAGAACCATTGTACCTGTATAAAATACAACATGTCATAGAGAACCAAACAATTCATCCCAGAAATGAACCATATTGAACACGTACTAAGATGACCACAATTTGAATTTTTTAATAAATTTTCCTTAAAGATACTGCAATATCATAAAACAACAACACATTAACTTTTAAACTTTGAAAAAATTAAATGCCACTTTTCATTAATGAATATGACTGAAAAAATATTTTCTTGATAAAAACCAAGAAGTCCCATCAGCGGCTGAGTGAAAACAGAGACCACGGAGAGCCACCGTACCATTTTCCAGGCCCCGCCTCAGCTCCAACAGACTGTGGAAGGACAGAGACGCCACGTGTGGCTTGCCCCACCTCTCTGCCCCTTCCTCCACATCCTCCTCAAACTTGATCCACCTGGCCTTCTCCCTCCACTCGTAGTTCTCTCCCTCGCCTTCATACAGCTCATCCAGCTCCACAAACACCTACAACACACATTGGCTCTGTAATTGACTAATAGATAACTGATTGATAACAAGATACTTCTGTGACTGGTAACTAGATTATTTTAAGATTACATAATTCAGTGAATAGTTACTGGATAATTCTGTGTAATTGAATAATAGATAAACTCTCTGATTGGTTACTAGATAATTCCATGACTGGTAACTAGATTATACTAAGATTGGTTATTACATAATTCTGTGAATGGTTGCTAGATAATTCTGTGGTTGGTAACTAGATTATTCTAATATTGGTAATTACATAATTTTGAATGGTTACTAGATAGTTCTGTGGATGGTAACTAGATTATTCTGTCATTGTTAATTATATATTTCTATGATTGATTACTATAGAAACATGTAGTTGTTATTATGGCTACAAGATGGCTGTGTGATTGGCTTATTACAGACCTCATGAGGCCGGTGGTCAAACTTCTTCTTGGGTTGGAAGATCTTGTGTTTGGCTTTCTTGTGCTTGCCTATGTGAACAACAGAGGACATGGCACTGTGGTTCTTATTGAGGCGATGTCGCCGCATTCCGTGGAGGTTGTCAAGACGGTGACCTGTGACAATCAACAGTAAAGGTAAATCAGGGAATGGCTACATATTCTTGTATTGACAATATGATCAAATTCAAACGTAAATTAGATCTCAAGGATTTGGAAAATCATGGTTAAAAACAAGTAACTAATAAACTTAGTGTGAATTGCCACAGAATTGAGATTTTTTCAAGCCTTTAAATTTATATCCATCAATATACTTGTTTTAGAGGAAAGGGCATGGATAAGTATTAAACATTTTTGAGAGAACATACAACAAGGCAGACAGGACTTACTGGCCATTTCATCCAAATCCACCTTGTGCAACATTTTGGCTTCATCCTTTTCTGTTGGTTCGCTTTGCATCATGATATCCAAACGAACCTCACTTCCTTTCTGTCGCCGTAGCAACAGATCCTCCGTCTTGTAGTGGTCATAATGGTGGTGACGCTTTGATCGATGTGATTTACTGGACCTGAATGGATAACACATCAATGTTCATACATAATGAAAAGTCTTCTTATCTTATTTGTTATATCATCAAATGTCTTGTTTATACACCACAAAGATGTTCAGAAAACAGCCTGAAAGATCAATTCATTTCTAAAAATAATAGCACATAAGGTAAGTAAACAAAGTAAACATACTGTAAAAGTGGTTATTTATGCTGGTGGTTAAGTATACATTTTCTATAGTTAAACAAATATGCGTGGGTATTACATACATAGATGCGTAATTTAACACACTAAAGTTTTGATTTTTTACCATACGTGTGAGGGCTTTTTATGCGGTTTTAAGCTTACCATGTAACTAGTGTAAATTTCCCCCACGTTAAATAACCAATGTTACTGTATCAAATTTTCTTGGATCCTCTCGCTAACTTCTGCCCAGGTTTTTTCTTAGTGTCTCTTTTTCTGTTTACCATACTTTTTGTGCCTACTTCACACTTACTTTCCGCTACCCATGGATCCAAATGATGACTTGTTTTGCTTGCTCCCCGAGGAGATGGATGGATCCGAGCCTTCTCTATTGATGCTCAACAAGTTGGCCGAACTTTCATCACCACCTACAAGATAGTAATAATAATCTACAAATATATATACATTAGGGATGTCAACGAGTACTCGAGTACTCGACTATCGCTCGGTCACACCAATCATCGACTAAAATTTTCTTAGTCGATTACTCGTACTAAAGTGAATAGAAATTATAAATATTATTTATTTTTTCTTAATGCGGCAGTTTTTGTTCTATGAATGTAGATAACAGTTTTCTTTTCTCAGCATGTTTGATCCGTAAGTTACACTCTTTTCCATCTATGTCCCTGGAGTATTTTTGAAGAATAATTGATCTCTTTTGATTTACTTAGGCAGACATGTACTCGAAAACAATTTGTGTTTCTTCTAATCAGTTATTTATTGGATTAGATGTTTGTATAATCAAAACTTTAATCATATCAATAATTATCTATAGGCGTTTGTTTTTATAATCATTAATCTTTGATTGTTGATTAGGCACGAACAATGACTTAGTACCGTGGAACAGGTCACATTTGATTTACCTAAGATGATAGCTCAATTATATGTAAGAGTCAGGAGAAAAAGGGAAAAGCCAGGACATTTTCCAACGGATATTTAGATAAAATACTTTTCAATTTATTTTGAATCAAATACATTTAGTATATGTAATCATAAGTTTTTAAATGTTCTTTAATTTAAGATAAGATGAATGTGGCAGTAACATTATTTGATTCAAAAAAGTCTCACAGTTTCAAATATGCTTCAATCATCGAGTACTCGACTATCGCTCAACTAAAGCCTCCGATTAATTGACTAAGCAGACGGAGTAAAATTGACATCCCTTATATACCTGCAGTAAAAACCTAAGAGTCAGAGACAAGCAATTAAGATTTTTTTAAAAGTAACTTATTTTATCCAATCATTTTATTTTAACAATTTCAAGATCAAGAAACTTGAGCATGAATTCATTATATATAACTGTTTTACGGTATATTAACAACTTAATACAGAACAAAGATGTTACTACAGCATGTGATGATATAGAGCACTGATAAAAAATAAATTCTCTGAGCCATGAATTGACGACGTACCGACGGAGAAGTGGACACGACTCCTGCCGTCCTCGTTCAGTGAGCGGGCACTTCCTGCAGGCTTGTGCTGGGCCTGCACCGAGAGTAGGGGTTCCTGTTCTGTGGTGCCGATGTCCAACAGACTAAACTGGTCCTCCATGTTGAGGGAGTTCTGTATCTCATCAGAAATGTACTTGTATGGCTTGGAATCCATGGAGCCCTTCGAAGAATCTCGTGGTGGTGATGACTCATTCTCTCCAATGAAAAAATCAGCCACCTACAAATGGTATAAATAAACCATTACACACAACAATACAATAGCAGCAAAGTTTCACTTGTGATATATTATCAATAGAACAACTATCAATTCTTGGATCATTTTGTAGTCTATTGTACCTTTCTACCGGAGGATTTCTTTTTGGGCGTTCCGTTGACAGGCACCACTAGCTGAGGGCTGCTGGGTGAGGGGGTGGGGGGCTCTGGGGGGACGTCCCCAAGAGCTTTGTCAAGGTCAACCGATGAGCTCTTGTCAATGTCACCAATCTCGGTGATGACCAGGGGTCCATCAGCGAAGTCCTGGCTGGCTGTGCTGTTGCGTCGGCTGAGGGAGGAATCGCTGTCAGAGTCCGAGGTGTACTGAAACAAAACACAGACAGCATGAAATATTAGCAGCATGAAATATTAGCAGCATGAAACATCAGCAGCTTGATATATCAGCAGTATGATACATCAACAGCATTCTGATCAATTACTGGTCAAATATTATCATTGCTTATCATATCTTGAAATTTCAACACACTGATGTAATTAACATTATTAGTTGTCATAACTGGCAAAGTCTACATAATAAATGCAAGTATAATGATGCAATTCAGTTTGTTTCCATTACTTTTTAAAACATGGTCTTCTGGGATGAAATGTATGACAACATCAACCTAACAAAACTTGATTCTTATTCCCCACTACCTCATCCTCGTTGTCCTCTGGAATTGGGGGAGATTGCATGGCCATCTTAGAGGGGAAGCTTTTGTTGACATGCATCCTTCGCTTCTTTTTCTTCTTCTTCTTTTTGTGGTGATGGTCAGCATGACGGACATTTTTCTGTGACTTGCTTCGAAGAGGTCGTAGAGGATGGTGAATATGAGGGAATGAACTGCTGCGATGGCCTGAAATAGTCAAAATAAGATCAATTACAATGTACTACTATTAAAGCAGTATTAATGATTTTTAAAAAAATCCAAGTAATATGTATTTCAGAAAACCGCTTTCTTTATAATAACAAAGTAAGACATAAAAAACTTGTGCTTTATATTTCTAGGCTGGATGGTCAACATATCACCCAGCAGGTAGATCTACCTGTACATTTTTAAATAAGATGTTTCTGGCCATAAGCTTTTATCTAGTAAAGAAAAAATCCAAATTTTTCAGCTTTAAAATTAGAATATTTTCCTAAATCTTTATACAGAGCTCTTCATGTCCATGAGATTAAAATAGTCTAAAAATGGCCTCTGGATAACCTGCTGATCAGTCGGAATAACTTTTTTCACATACAGGACAGACTATTGAAGCTATGGGCCCAGTATTTCCCAAGTTTGACTCATCTGATATACTCACTACTGAAATCTTCATCTGTAAACAACGTGGTATCTTTTGCAGGAATAACCCGATCTCCGTCTCGAGAAGTCACATGTTCTGACGGTAACAACTCGGAACCAGCCGACAGATCGTTGACGTCAAATCGTGGGTACCGCTCAAAAATCTTCTGGACATCGTCGAACAAGTCGACGATGTGATCCAAAGTGTGACCCTGGCGGGGCATCTCTGGGGAGGTCGGGGACCGGGTCAGCCCTGGGGCAGAGTGAGAGTGGTCAGCTGCAGAGTCCGAGGTCAGCTCCAGCAGGAACGAGGTCGAGTTCACCTGTCGGTGGCCTACGGACTGATCCCCATCATAATTCTGAAAGAAGAGGGACACAACAGTCATGGTGGGGCTGATAATAAGGGGAGACTGATCACTCATTGCTGTTTAAGCATCTGTGGTTAGTTCTGTTATGAACACAATTTGATTATTTGTTTGAAAGCTTTAAAATTCAATTTTGATTGAAAGGTTTTAATAACAAAATATTTGTAATGTTCAATAGTCAACACCATAGACATAAATGTCAATGCAGAGTCTGTTTTTAGATCATAATTTGCAATATCAGTAGATTTTTATTCTTTATGGTTACTTAGAAATAAATTCAGTTCCTTGACAGATGAGTAACAAAAAGCAGTTGCTTGGTAAACAAGCCCACAAAAAAACCACTCTCAACAGAGAATAAAGGAATTGCACAGTAGCTTTGATTCCGTGCACAAACAAATCCTTAAGAAGAGTCAAAACTCATACAAACTTCTCAAGAATTGACTGACCTTGAGATAAAAAGGACATAAAAAGCTCACAAGACTTTGTCTCTAATAACCTGGCAATACACAGAAGCCGTGATCAAAATCTGACAGCCCATCGGTCTGCTTACTCGAGTAGAGTTTTACCAAGGTCTTACATCATATTTTGTGGTTTAGACTGTAGGGTGTAGATATCATCCATTACATGGGATTTATCACTCTGTTCCTCTTTGATGTATATACAACTCTTTTATGTACATTTGATAAACAGGGTCATGTAAATGAGGGAGTTGTATAAGCCATAGAGTCAGTCATTAACTTTCCCAGATTTTTTACTTGTCATGATCTTAGTTAACAATGTGCATACTAAACAACCTTTCTGTAACTGTTTCCACTAGCCATAAAAACCCTTAACCTTTACAAATAAGTTCAATATATGGAACTAGCCAAGCTTGCTCCCTTCCTCCCTTTCTCTTTTCATAAGTAACAAATAAATTTGGTATAATACAAAATATCAAATTTACTTCAAAAATATCTAACAATTTTAATAATTTCCTCATATAAACAACTTGGACAAGTAGAACTTCTAAAATCTTCTAAGCACTAGTACACTGGTCTTGCCTCTACAGAAATTGGTCCTTGTACTATGAAAGTTCTACCTTGTGAACATCATTTTTACATCTATGTTCACCATATGGAACTAGACTTAATGGCACCCCCTCCCCCAAATATACATTTCAAGTTACATGAAATTTTGAATCATACACTGCAGTATACATACATCAAACTTATTCCATAATAATTTTCTCAAATTATTAGGTAAAAACTCTAAAAATCTGCTAAACAGTATGGTCTTACCTCTAGAGAAAATTTGTCCCAATGATATCTTTATGATATCTGTTACAACTGCGGATCACCAAGAAATGGTTTACAAAGCACTACTGAGTCAATCACTACAACTAGCATGTTACACTGGAGCTTGGCCGTTACCTGTTGTGTTTTAATATATGGCAGAGTCCATTACATCTTTCATGAACTGTTGTAAATCTGTGTCAACTTGACAACAATTGGTTTTTGTTACACCTGGTTCTACGTCACCTGATCACAGCTTCTGCATGTGGCTTACCTCCAAACTCAAAAACACATTCCAAACTTGCGTAATTAATCACCTAATTAATTCTTACAACTCACCACCAGGTTAGGACTGGGGTCTGTGGTGGCTTGTTTGTTAATTGATTTAATAGTGCACTGTTTATTTCCTTACAATCTGATTACTTTTATCAAGAGGTGTTGAAATCACACATCTATTGACCAAAACAACACAGGTACACAGCCAACCAAAGAGCAATAAACTATCTGAAAAGGAACGAGGAGTGGGATTGGATCATGCAGGCATAAAAAATGAAGCTATCAGGGTAGGCATTCACTGACCGTTTCGACTGGCCTGGTTTTTCCAGTAAGCAACATCCTGATGATAGTCATAGAAAGCCCCAGTTTTTTAATTAATATTCATATTATCTCACACTAGAAACTGCCGACCTAACACTGACAGGAACTCATTCAGAGATGGTTTATTGATGTCACATAGATTTTAATTCAATCTGAAAATGCTCTGGTTAATCTGCTTCAAGAATTTATAAGATAGTTGACCTTTTCATATAAAAAGTCTTAAAGATGTAATTAATGACTAAAAAAAGATTACAGTTAATGTAGCTTCAGTTCCAACAAAGTCGGAACTCTGTGACTTTGACTGAGATAATCACGGAGCCGTAATACTTGGCGTTAGAGAGGATTAGGGGTCAATGTCCTCAATCAATGCTTGTGTGTCTTCAGGGCTGTATCAAAGGAATACAAAACATGATAGTAATATATTCCTGTAGCCTTTAACAGTAACACATACAAAGGATTGAGGAGGGAAGGTGTGTCACCAAAGGCCAGGAATGTTTTAAAATATTGGATTAATTTCTTTCACACTACTTGTCTACTTGGATCACCTGCAACTACAGAAAAAATTGTGGGTAAGGCCTCGACCCAGGACATCCTTGTAAATGCACAACAACAAAAATTACAGTGAATAATTTAAACCAAATAGAAACATTCTTGTTTGTATTGCAAAAGTGTTCTTTAAGTCTACAGAGTGTAAAATGTGTAGTAGACAATGTGTTTGAATTGCAATCAAAATTTTGTTGGAACCGTGATTTCTCATACCCGGATCTAATAATTATTCTACCAGGATCTTGCTCATTTTTTTTTATTAGTCTATTGCCTTTGGATCATAAAAGTCTAATGCATATTTCCATGCATGAATATCTCATGACTCTTGGATTTCAAACTGAAACCCTACTCTATGTAACAATGACTGAGTCTTATGGTAGGTGCTAATTACAGAGCTGTTGAGTGATACTTGACAATTGTTATTCTTTGACATCATTTACACCAAACAGAAAAAAGTATAGCATTGCAGTGCAATAGTCCAAATAAAATTGTTTTCAATAATTCTTTTAATTGATTAAGTTCTATATTTAATGTCTGTGGCTGACCAAAAAAAGCTGGGGATTTGTTTCTAACAAACTGGTGTATGGGTTTTTCAGCTCTACCCATCCTTGTCCTGTACAATATCAGCAGTAGTCTGAAGTAGAGAGAATTCACGACTTACCAGATCCTCATGGTTATCTCTTCCATGCAGAGCCATGATGCTACGTCATAAATTGTCCCTCTGGCAACAGAGAAAATAGATAAATTAGAACATATCTAGAAAGCCAAGAAAGACAGGTTAATTAAAAGCAACAACTTAATAACCCAACAAAATTACATGTACATAAAATGTATGCAATCATAGGACAGTAGTATAACAATAGATGCAAGGAGTCAGTTGTGTACATTTGTAATTAGACCCACAGACAACTGCACCGAGACTCACTACTTCAGAATGAGACTCTGTCACCCACCTACTGCCATGTCTCATTGGATTTCAATTCTTGCATTCTTTTTTCATTCACTGACATTTATTCAAATTTTGTTTTGGATTTGTTTCCTCTTTTCTTTATCAAAAGGGGGGGGGGGATGTGACTTATAAATAAGTATTCTTGTATAACTGTGTTTTTCGTTTGACCCAATTACATGGTAGAAGTTTGTGCGCGTGTTTACTTCACTGTACAGATTGTAGGACAGTTTACGCTTTTGTATCGATCACAACATCTATTTCTGTGACTGCATTCATTAATTAGCAAAACAAGAATTGATATTGATTTTTGATATGAAACATAATCCAATTATAAATAGTATGTGATCCACCCCAAGATACAAATGCGACAACACCTTAATTGCTATCGTGAGAACCCACTGTTCTACAACTGAAAGACACCTGCAATCAAGGTTGCTACAGACCAGCTACATCTAAGCTACATTTATGATACAGAACAACAGTATCCAGGATAGAGACAGTAGCAGGCCTACCTTAAAGTCATCAGAATAATTATCAAAAGTCACTAATCAAGGGCAAGCCCACGGTCCTTTAGTGATTGGTTCCTTGCAGGCCGCCCTCATTCCTGTCTCTCCACGGAGTAATCCCTGAGAGAAATCCTCATGTCATCGGCACTGACCTTCTAAAGCCAACTAGTTTATTCAGACTACCATCACAAGTACACTAAGTTTGGATAAGGAGACTTGTTCTTTATGACGATAATGCTCAGTGTTTTACACATACTATGGGAGCAATGAGAGTGAGATTTTACGCTAAAGAACTTATCTCTGTAATCTTACAGTGTTTACATAGCACCGTCACTGAAAAAAACATTGGTTTTTATGGTTCTATTTTTTCCTATTTCTTGCAGTAGTGTGAAAATTAGGATATCTTTCTTCTTTAGTCTTAACAACAAAGTGAAATCTCCACTAAAAAAAGTATACAAAGATAATAGTCCTTGTTCTAACACTTGTTTCTTACACTAAGAAAGTCATACAATGAAATGTTGAAAATCCACAAACTTTCTATATCTGGACTTTCAAACCAAGTTGCTGACCTTGAAGAGTTAATGCCTCTATTAAGGAAGGAGTCTTCTCGTTATCAGACATCCTTCTTATATTAAGAAATGCATAAAATTTTGACACAGTCAAACAGATCATATAACCAAATGATTCTATCAGTTTTATCAAATTTGACCTTCTTGTTTTTGGATCAAGGTCAGGTCAAGGTCACTACCTTTTTCCTCAACTTAAAGGATGATAAAAATAAATGTAGTTATCTGCAGTTATGTAGACATCTGTTTAAGATATGAAGTGTGTATTCTTCAATGAAATGATAGAATATCAGAATGTCTATCAGCTTATACTACTAAATTGGAATTGATATTTAAACTAAAATTGATATTGCTTAGCCCGCATTTCCTCTAATTTTCTTAAATTTTGAAGATATTTTGATTATTTTTTTATGCTTCCAATATCAAAATATTTCTGATTTTTACATTATTATGAAAACCTTACATAAAGATACAAAATGACAGAAAAGCTTATATATTGACCATTTAATAAGAGAGAAAATTCAACTTTAGTGATTTTTTCACACAAATCTATTTATAGATTGAGCGCTTAAAAAAGCTAATAAAAATGTAAATTGATAGGCAAATCATATTTTAAAAACATATTCTGAAATCCAAGTACCTATCATTAGTTCACATTAGTTGAAAAAATCCGACATTAATGTTATTGTTTTAAAAATGCTAAATAGACTCATGAATCTACAGCAATTCTGAATTGCAAAAACATGTGATATTTTCCTACGCCAATGTTCCGCCAAAAATATAGTCCTTGTTAGATTCTAAACTTTGATTACTATTTCTATGCCAAGTTGTATGATTGTAAAAAAGAAAGAAAAATATGATATTTTAATTTCCTTTCATCTTGATTTAATGACCATTTAATCAAATTTACTTTAGACAAGTCGAAAACCAGAAAAGACTCCTTCCTTAATAGAATCACTGATTATCTTAATATACCATCAGTTTAATTTGAATCGGAAACCTCTACATGTACATGATGTATATACAAGTACAGCATGTCACATGTTAAATGTGACTAATGTTGTAACATTAACCAGCCACTGTGTGAGGTTTACTAACAATTTGAGAAAGTCAGATACACAGAAACTGACCAAAGTTGATGTAAACTTCTGAGAGATGGTGGTAGGTCGTGGTGGTGTTGTTGGGTGGTGGGGGTGTTGGTGGGGGTGGGTGGGGTAGTTTGGGTGTGGTAGTTGGGGTGGGATCCTTCAATTGTAAGGAGCCAAGTCTGACAAACCATTAGGTGTGTGATCCTGACATCCCTTCATACAAATTACGGAATTACATCCTCAGCCACCTTGAAAAACATTACTCCCTGTGGCCTTGACATTAGACATTTTATGAGGTTTTCAATGACATACCTCTACATCTGATGGTGTTATACCACAGACTTCTGATCACTATAAGTACACTCAATGACATGTCCAGACTTCTTATGCATCTAAACTACCATAAGAGCAGTTATAACACTGCAAGCCATCTCCTTCACTACACTCAATCAAGCACAAAGTCTCAAGAGTTGTGATACACAAATATCACATGGACTGTACAAAACACAAGGGAATGACAGCAAGCAATAATGACAACTAATTATCTACCATTATCAACTCAATGATCTACTGAGAAAATACAGTTACATGCTACTTTAAATACCAGGTGTATCAAACTAGACCGTATTACCCCGCTTGTTGGTGTGTACACAATTAAGCAGTTAAAGAGATGGTAAACAGATAATCACATTATACAATGGTATAGAGGTATCAGACCTCTTAGTGTGTCAATAGTAGCCTTACACAACAACAACAAACCTAACTAGCTTACCTTTATACACAATCTGGACTTTGAGATCGGACGGCGTCTTGAACTATTGGTGATCTCACCTGTGAGACACAGGGAGAACTCGGGGGGTGGGGGTGTGTGTTGGTCTCAGTTTCACAAACTTTCTCTTCCTCCCTCTTGTGGGGGTCTGAGATCTGCAAACACAAAGAACAAGATTATCACCAACCCTCCACAATTGACATGTATTATTGGATTTATTTCGTCACGCATACTAAAAATATCCACCGATATCCAGGTATGTAATGTCCAAAAAGAAATGACATAACAGTATTCAAAAGGTGGCCATCATGTATTACATAAATATATACAATACTGTTTTTGATCAATATTGAAAAACCAGACAAAACCTGCATATGAAAGAAAGAAAACTTAAGCTTTCTTTGAAGAAATTAATTACATTTTGCTAGCATGTTGCTTACATATTACCTTATCATACAAATGAATCAAAAATATCAAATAAGCAAAAAAAAAGTTTCATACTAGGAGAGAATTCTATCTTTATAGTATATCACAAGATAATCATAATGCCGGAATAGTGCACACATGCAGCCATCAATCTGTGGCTGTGTCGGGGCCGAGTTAATGGGGTCCATACTGTGACTTCACTGTACACTAACCATTACCCCTGTACTTTATATTATCTTAATTACTTATACAACAGTACAGACACAATAACTTTCTTGTGGTCGATTTATCAGGGAAAAAAGTCATTAATCATGTTTATATAGAAATCCTTGAAGAAGAATTGGGATATAAATCAAACCCAATCAGAGACCAGGGTGTGTACTTTACAAAGAGGAGGGACATACCGGTAATGTCATCTCCAGATGTGTCGTGCTGCTCTAATCTCTATCCTCACTGTTTACAGTTTTAACATAAGTAATATGTAGGCTGACAGAAGTATAGCTAGCTGCTAGGAGAAAATGTAGATCAAAGAAGAATAGGAAGTAAATCATCAAGAAAAGGACAATAGACCCTAAAAGAAAAGAATATCATATCAGCAGATTTTTTCACAGGGATTAAAATTCTGGTGATATTTATAAGAATATTAAGATCTTGGTCATTAAAATTGAATATAGCTAATTAATTATGTAGCAAGAGTTAATTGTCATATATATTAATGGCAAACATGTTTTAATTACTTCTTCCATAAATATACAAACCAGTAACATATCTCGTAGTAAAATAAACCTTTAAAGTTGCGCCACAAAAAATTCCCCTTGTTCAGCATGTATAATTCTGAATGTTATACAATTTGTAAATCATCACGGAATATGTAAATGTAGGGAAACAGAGAAATTCTGGTAATTAAAAAATATATGAATTTGAATTTAAAATCAACAAACATAACCCTTGAAGTGTTTTTTGACTGATCTTATGAAATCACCAAGTTAAGTAAAGAACAAAATTTAGAACTTTCATCAGGATCACAGAAGCTGACTCAAGTTTGTAATCCTTCACAGATATCTATACATACCTAGTTTTTAATTGGTCAAGTTCAATGTGAAATTTTGACATCTCAATTTTCACTTTATTATAGCATATGGCTCTAGAGGAAACTATAGGTTAGGACCTTGATCTGTAGTTCCATAGTAAAGAGACTGTTGGATGGGATAGAAGACAATGATGTAGAGCTGGGATTACAGAATCGTTGAGAGAGGATCAGATTAGAGACAATGTGATGTAGACAGTTGATGCTAATTCATGGACCATTGGGTTGGATCATATAGACACCAGAGAGAGAGACCAGAGAGTATTACTGTGTACTTTTTTCAGTATTTCATACAACAATCTCATTACAGCACTTCTAGTTGCTGCCTTCTTTCTTCTTAGAACAAAATGAGGCATACAAATTCTTCTTTCTGGCAGCAAGAATATCAATATGTAACCATCAGTGTATACATGCAGAATCTCTGTTACGCTTAATTAAAATGCGAGAGAACTTAAAAGACATCAAATAGTAAGACTGCAGCTCCTAGTGGGCATAAACTAATACAATCCAAAAATTCACACCTAATTCTGAATCAAAGAACTTTTCATATACCGGTTTCTCTTTCCTAAGCATATTAATACATTTTTCAACATGACCATTTTCCACAATGTTCTTATCTATTCTCATACATCATTTAGTACCTTTAGAATATTAACAAATTCAGACCAGGTTCCTCTGGCATACCACAAAATGGAAGACATTGCTTCAATTTCAATTATCCTGCAGCCACTTCATTAGCATACTCTAGTCTACAGGTTTGTAATTTATTGTTATGTTGTTAATTATTTTAACACAGACTTCAGCTAACTGTCAATTATCATACACTCAGCCACTTCAAACAACTTGACTCACTTACTCCAATACACATATAGTGAGCTGTTTCTAGTGTGTGCGTTTTGTTCCACTTTTATTATAACAAAACATTCTTCAAAAGTCTACATGAGAATGTCACCGATCATCTTACCTGCTGTCATACAGTCTGATCTCATATAAATCCCCTGCAGATAATCCTAATCTGGGTAAAAGATGGTCCTTCTCTATACAGGGCCCCAACTTTCAAACTCAAAAGTCTTGTGATAGTAGGACGGTAGTTACCAGTCTCTTACTACACCAATCTGTAAAACCATTCATTAAATAACTGCAGTCTATAAGAAACTGAGCATGAAAAAACCGTGGGTGGACTAGAATTGCTGGCATATTTCTCACACATAGCGTTCATCCTTTATTCCCTTGTAAATTGTCAATAAAAAAGACAAATACACACATACTAGTTGTATGATCAAATAAGCATACACAAGTGCATTACATATATGCACAAGATGGTGCCTAAGTCATCCCTAGTGTACAACAAATTGACATAAGATGGTGTCAGCCACCGATACACCCAAGTCTGCCCTTGTGGGAACATCAATACCCTTCACCCAGAAGCAGGGGACTTATCTCTCCTTCAATCCAGCACAGTGGGCCAGTTTTGGAATTGGACTTTGATCGAGGAATTCTAGCACTGTCTCGCAGTGAAATTTAAATGAACACATCTGCAAACATTTACTGTTTGTCCAAATACAATTTAAATCTAGCTGATTTGTTTATTAAACTTGAAATCAAAACTAAAAAGTTGACATCACAGTTAAAAATAGACCATAAAAATCCCTCCTTAATTAATCTTCTATAGATCATGTAGATTTACTGCTGAATAATCAAATCTTGATATGTAATTATTTTATCCTTATCGTCATTCTTCAAACACATGGTAACAACAAAAGATGAATAAATCAACATAAACAATTCAGTGCAGACAGGTGATCATACCTATAGTTATGTACAGGTGAGCAGGACACACCTTGGACAAGTGAGACTGCACAGTCACTCTGGGCTCTGGACGCTAAGGTCACCTGTTCTTACAGTCCCCACCCTAACCTAGCTATTACATCACGTGAATGTTGACAAACATCCCCGGGGCAGGCGGCAGACAGAGACGTCAGAGAGGGGAGATTCCTGTGGAGGTATCTGACCTAGCTCCCTATCAACCAAGTCATCTCTATCAGGAGTGACATAAACACTAGAGTAACATGACATGGGCAGCTCGTTTATGTAAGGGCTGTGTTAACAGTCTATGTTGTGTGTATACTGTGTTATGTAAATCAAACACTCCTCTCCCCAATTACAAACATCGTTATATACAAAGTCTTCTTTCCTCTGTAGTCAATGTCCATTACTTAGTTTTGTAACTTTGTCACAACAACATCTATTGTCTGTGTACATTGTACACCACAGATTCCAAGACTTTCTTATATCATTATACCAAGACAGTGGTATACATGTATTACAAAATAAAACATTGACATCCCCCACCCTTACCCCCCAAATATCAAAATATATTAAGTTCATGTACATGTATTTACCAACAAAAACAAACATAATTTTAATCCTGTAGCTTAAGTAATATTTCATATGCATGTACCGTTTTACTGTAAACATCCTATGGTGATTCAATGACAAATTATTGTTCAGCCCAAGTTCACCGACCAGTCTCCTTCCTGACCGTGAACAGTGTGTACACCCTACAATATCCAGTCTGAATTATTCCCATCTGTTTACCTTATAATATCCAGTCTGGATAATTCCCACCCGCACTGGTTCCGACTGCTCTGATCCCAATGAACATGTCATTCCTTGGCACAAATTACAGGGATATAATGCCAATGTTATTTTATCGAGTGATTTTACAGCTAGGAATAACATATAGTCCTTAATAAGTTAATAAGAACTGATACATGTATCATACTGTGTGTCATTATAGGATTGTTTTCATAGGAAAACAATGTATCTACCAGTACAAGTAACATGCTCCATTGAAACTTGCATCTACAATGTACCAGGTATTCTTATTAATACCTTCCCTGTCTTGAAAAAAAAAGGTCATTAATGACTGAATAGTTAATCGACCCATATCATATACCAATGATAAGGGTTGTTTAACAAACACAGAATTTAAAGTTCGCATTGTGTTACGTACTATTCCTCAGCATTGTATGAGCAAGGCCACCAATACACTAAAAATAGGCATCCTGGGCAAATACGACATAATAAACCTCTACTCGTACTGCTCTCTAACAGATTTGTTAAACTAAATTACTTTCATGTGCAGTTGGCTTCTTTTCTGAAAGGGATATTGCATTTACCAGTACATGTATATACATAGAATATTGAGTCTTTTTTACACAAAGAAATAAAAAATTACATCAAAGTTTAAACATAACTACAAACAATCATTTCAGTTATGCATATATCAAACAGTATGTAAACATGAAGCAAATACCACCTTGCAACTAAGTGTACCAGAATCAAGAATTTAAAAAAAAAAAAGAAAAAGAAAGAAAGAGAATAAATAGTAGAATATACTGCAAACTCAGTAAAATCCAGGTGAATTACCTTTTAATTACAGGTACCTGAGTTTTCAAGTAACAATAGGTAAATTTTGTAAAAAAAAAAAAAAAAAAGATCCCACAAGGAAGATAGATTATGCAAAAGCCTTCCTTTTATCCTCAATTGTCATCAAAAGCAGATTTTCCATTCATAACCATTAACTAGGTACCACTTAATGTGAGTGATACATAATGCAGACACCTGCCAATGCAAGTAGCAATCAATCATTGCATATGCAGGATATCATAACCAAAGCTAAAAAGAGACATTGGAGCAACAGCTGTAAGAATTCTATCAAATTCAGATTTGTCAAGAAACAAAACAAAGGAGCATCTGGTTCAATATAAATGTATAGGATTTTCCTTGCACAGATTTTAGTAGTCATATATTTGGGAATAACAGATATTCCATAGAAACAGTTTAATATTTCTATCTATACAGTAAATACACATCTCACTCTATCAATGTAAGGAATGTCAAAAATTTACTATGATTTTCAAAATCATAATTATTGGTGTTACTGAATTTATCTGGACATCTCAGCATTTTTAATTGTGTATACATTTGAAATTTAAATTCAAATTCAACTCACTGAAGATCATGTTTAAAAAATCATGATTTTTGTTTTGATTTAAAAATCATTTAAACAAAGGGAATTTATATAATAACTATCTTAATCATTTTTTTTTTGGATATGGTCTAAAATAGAAGCTTTAAAAAATAAACCTTAACATTTAAAACAAAATAAAAATTAACACTGTTTGATCTTCAGCAATGTTTGATAAATTTTCAACATCCAAGAATTCATTATTCATATTGTGCATTTAGCTTTTATGTTGGAGAATGTATAATAACCATATATACTGGTAGTCTTAATATTACTAACTGTAAACATCAAGACATTGACTTAGACATATCACCAAGAACAACAGCACTTCATGTGTAAGGAAAGTGTCTTAATCCAACCTGAATTGTGATTTGTCGTAAGAAAAATCCTGTATAACGCTGGACAAGCAAGCTAAAACTTTGTAAAACACCTGGATGCTATGATTAAATTTCTTTTCATTTCAAATAATGTATTAAGAACAGATACAATCTGTCAAATGTCAACAATACTTTGACCTGAGGATCAAAGAACCTCAAGAATGTTTTCTCTGAAACAGATTTTCTTGGAAATTGCACTGATATTATGTTTGTCCATTGAAACAATTGTTTATAAAAACTGACAAGGTTGTTTTATAGAAAAAAATTGACACAACATTCTACAAAACTTCTAGCAGAGTAACTGAGATACCACTTCACATAAGAACTGCTAACCAACAATTATAAAACAAGATTCTAAGCTTACTTACCACAATGAAATCTATGATAAAAATGACAGTAGAAAAAAAATACATGTTTGCCAAGATGAAAGAATAGCAAATTCATTGTGTTATTTTTCAGACTTACAACTTTGGTTTTAGACCACTGCAAATTCTCTAAAACTGTAAATACGCAATTACTACTGCATATATTGAAACTGTTGTTGACAATACCGGGCAATAATACATGGTCAATTATTGTGAACGTAAACAAAAACCATTTCTGCAATCTCAGGCTGTTACGAATTTGGCAGATGTCCAGAGCAATCAACTGGCACCATGTATGAAACATAATTAACGAAAGTAAAACATAATTTTACTTACTTTAACTCTAGTAGACCGTTACGACGAGATTGCTTGTAAATATTAAATGTTGATACAAGTTGACGTTCCCTGTCGCATGACGAATATTGTGAAACGGAAATGCCGCATTTCAGCAGATCGTTCGTAAAATAGGGTTCTGGGTCAAATCGCTACCACGTTAACGACAAGAACCTCGCTGTATTTACATCCCCAGGACAAGTCTATTCCATCATAAACTTTGTGGTAAACGTGACTTTTATTACCCCTATATCAATCATAAACACATACTTTGTTAAAAAATACAAAAAGAATGTGAAAAAATATACAAACTTTACAAATGAATGAACAAATCGATAAATTATAAATAACAAATGAATAATTAAATGATTAAAAAAAAAAACCAACACAATTTGAAAAAAAAAAAACCACCCATAAAGATAGTTTCTTTTTACTCAAATTGACTTATAATTTCAAGAAATTGAAATATGATTTTATTCTATTTCAATTTTCAACGGAGGACCGTTTGAACACGCTCAGGGTTAATCCCTAACGTTACTTCATTATAAACCCGCAAGATGCTTTGCTCCTTTTTTATTGTCATGTTCTAAATTAATTTTATTGTAACCTCAAGGATCAAATATTTTAAACAGGCGATAAGTGGGATTCTCGCATGGATGACGAGTTTGCCTGAGGGATGAGGGTTTGTGTTACGTTGACCAATTAACATCTTCTCAACACCAGTTTGTGTGAATGCGTAAAATGACAAAAGACTTTTAATTTTAGAGCTGTTAAGTCAACCTATTCTATTCTCGATGGTGTGACCATCGAAATGAACAACTTTACAACTAGTTGTTTAACTAAAAATAATATATAAGTAAAAAAAAAAATCTAAGTCCTAATTTTCATTGGGTGTATATCTTCAGTGAATCAAATACATATGCCGAGTACCCAAAAAAGTACAAAAGCTTCCACCTTTGGATTTGTGGTTCTATTGCACAGTGATAAATGTCATGTCGTGTCCAAATAAACAAAAAACAGATTTATGTAGCTTAATTACTATGACAGTAGTGCAATCCAATTTACACTTTCATTCGCGAGTTATCATCTAATAAACAAACTACTGTGACGTACAATAGGCTAAAGTGAATTCAGAAAATACAATATTGAACAGTAAAGTCCGTCAGTATTTAATCATCAATTCATTGAATCTAATTGCAATTTCAAAATTTAGACGCTACAAATTATCAAATATTACAACAAATGTTGCTTAAAGAGCTTTGAAAAGTATTTGCTTTATTGGGGGTATATTTTATGGCGCCGGTGCCAGAAAATATGTTTTGCAAAGAACAACCAGAGTGATATATAAGGTAAGCTATAATAAAATTAAATCATAATTAAATTATCTATTGGTTGGCAAAATAACTTATTTGATTCAATCGTTACTCCGATTTTGCTATTTATATAATATGAACTTGCTAGAAATTAATTGCGTGTGAATGAAAAAATGAGAATGATCAAATTTTGGTATACAAAGTTCGTCTAAATATCGCAAGGGTTTACAAAGAACTGAAAAATTTGTAAGAGTATTCTAAATCGGTCATGTTGTAAAGTTTGGATTTACCGGGTGGCGGTAAATACAAAATTGAGAACGGTAAATTCAAAATTTAGAACATGACAATTCCTTCATGACTCAACCAAGGACTGTCATACTGGTATATGGAGGCTTATCACAATTAGCTCCATTTAATGTGTATGGGGGGAGAGTATCCGTTTTGTACGATAATGTTGTTAATTTGAATTAAGGTGGACAATACAGCGAATGTTAGCTCATTACCAACCGCTTAATAAGAACATTATATGAAAACCAAAGGGTGGTTGAGGTTTGAGTGG
>WFKH01011581.1:67417086-67443659 GCA_016163765.1 Magallana hongkongensis | reverse complement strand
GGGGGGGGGGCATACTCAGTTATTCTATTACAATATCAACTTTAAAGTCATGTTTATGTTAACATATATGGAAAGGGACCCCGAACTCTCTCCATTCTCTGTTGCTACGTGCGTGCCTGGAAGCTGACAAATTAAACGAATTTATTTTTTCTTCACAAATACTGCCTCACCTCTGTTTGGCGATAGATTCACTTATTTTTAATAGCTACACTATTCGAGGTAGATTACAACCTATTTCTTATTAAACCTGCGCATGTTTCTTATATATTGCAGATTAAAGGGAAATTGGCAGTCTTTGTATCCTTAAATTCTACGAAAAAGCGCGTGCTTATGTATTACTTGAATGACAAGAGTATGTTAACTTACACTAAAAAATGCACATTTGTTGTTTAAATAATTATTGACTTGTAAGCCAAAAGCTGTCCCGATAAGTCATATCTTAGGAACACACTTAGGTCATATCTTAGGAAAGTTTCGTGAACATGCCTGCAGGTTTTGGCAAATATAACTGTAAATCTGAAGGATCTTTTGAATGTGATATATTTTCATCTTCCCAATTATAAAAAATATGTATGGCGAAAAAATTGTCAGAAATACAATTGACTAACTTTATGATTTTGACGAGTGATTGGCTATGGCAAATCACATGACTTACTCTTCTCGGTGTTTAGTCATAGCTGTTCCGTGTCCTCATGAAAAATCGACAATATTAATTTGACTTTGTAGTACTAACGAGGGAGTTTTTCAATGCTAAGTAAAGATCAAACGTAGACATTTTAACAAAACTTAAGATGACGTTTACTCAGAATGCAAAAAATTCTACAGATAATGGAAAAACATGTATCTTTTAGAACTTCGATTGTAATGGTTTTTTTTTTCATTTTCAGAAAACTAAGTCAATGACCTATTTTAAAATAATTTTTTCAGGATTTAAAAAATATCCCTAAATAATTTACACTATGAATGAAATTTTCTTCATTGTAAAAATATTGTTACTAGTAATAATTAAACTCTGAAAAATAAAATACGGCTAAAAAAGGGCAGTGTAGTCTGAGCAACAATAAAAAAAAATATTCATGTCCGAATATCCTTTATCAATTTTCTAAACAGTCCATTTTTTATTCAATTTTTTAAAAATCTGAATGATGACAACACAAAAATATTTATAGGTTTAAAAACAGTAAATAAAATAGCTATAGAAGTTTCTACTGCTTTACCAAATGCATGAAAACGACCGGTTCACAAACATGTACCCGTCCAGCAGAACCAGAAATGGGGAATGAGCACTTTGCATCACCTTTACTCGTGATTTTAGATAAAATAAAGTACATACGTGTATTCAGTAATTTAAAGAGGTTCGCTCCTCAGGTTTTGGGTAGCTATTTTGGGTCACCTCTAGTCTGAAAATTCTGCATCACATATTAATTCTAGTAGTATATTTATATTTTACAATGCCAAATAAACTTTATTGAATAAAATTGTTTCAAAGAAATTTCATTTTTACAGAGTTTAGTAAGGGACTATATTTTGTGGCGGAAGGTTTTCAAGAAAGAAATGAACAATTTTCATAACTCATTAGTTTTAGAGTACTGTTACTTTAGCTTCCTAATTTTCAGCACAGACCAAACTTCTGGATAGTTTGTGTATTATGATATATTCATGATGTTCTAATAAACATATTTAAACATTATTTTAATATTTCTATCGATATATTTTGACATATTTAGCTCATATTTCATAGAAGTTAAGAAAAAATTAACTCCAATTTTGGCCTGAAATTAGCTTATTTCATGCTATATCTCAAATTTTTGAGATGTGACCCCTACTTGTTTTACTTTTAAATGAGACAATAAATGTATGTCTATTTGTATGCCAAGTTTTGGAAAGATGACATTACTATAATTTATTTTATTTGCGTTATAATTTGATTACTCCAAAATTTTGTAACATCTGTTGTTGTGTTCTTTATGTACTGGCCTTTGAAGCCACCAGTAGAGCATGAATTTTTAAACTTTGACTTAGATTTTACTTTTAGAGTCACTACATGTGTTCAACCTCATACTGTATAAAAATCATAACTAAATAATAGTTCAAACTATAAATATTTGTTTGATTTCTTCAAATTATCAATTTAAATGTCAAATTTTGGCAAAAATTTTAGGAAAATTATCATTTCTGTTTTGAGCCCAATATTTCCAAAAAATGGCATGTGACATGGGTCACAAATAGAATAATTGAACATCATAGGTCCCCATCTTTATATCCAAGTGGTTTTTGGATGATTGACATTACTATTACTTCAGGTGCCAACCTCCTTAAAGCTGAACACGACTCGTGGAAGACTATTGTAATAGATCTGCAACTAGTACATGTAAGATTACCTGGGTTCTTTATACATATACAATTGACTATTAGTGTCAAATTTAATCTCAATGTATATTGCACAAGCTCTATTCTTACACGTTTTATATTAAATTATGCGCAATTATAAGTTTGCCTAGCCTATCAGGTCCTCCATTTTAGACGAACTTTTGATGATCAAGATGAAGAATTACATTCAGTCGACAGAGATAATATAAGACGATAGCGACATCCTGACATATATTTGAGCTGGCACTGTAATGTCATGTTGTAAATTTTGTGCTTACTGCAATCCAGTTAATCCAAAATTTACAACATGACAGTAACAATATTTGTTGTGTGAATGTTTCATGTATTAAAATATTTCTGGGCTCGGTAAGTTACTTACAACTGTGGCCTTAGAATCGTTATATAGCCACTCTTGGGTATAGATGCCTAGTAAAAGATGTGAAATCACCGTACACATTAATGATTTATTAACAAAGGTAACAATAAACAAAACGTTACACATTAAACAACAGGGTTAGAGGGGAGATAACTCAGAAGCTTGTCCAGTCGGGTCACCGCTTCCGTCACTAGCTTTTTCATGTCGTCTGGACTCCCGGTGGATGATTCCAACATGTACAGTAATCTATGAAAAATTGCAAGATAAAAACTGAATGTTCATTAACTGCTAAAATTATCATAAAAATAACTTTGTAACAGATTAAACTAACTTGCATATACATGTAATATGATGCAAAGTCGAAGATTTGAAGATCAATTCTGAACACTGACCGATTTTCTCAATAATGACATCATATACCCACCTTTTCAGGAAGCTCTGGCTGTCCTGAACTTCAATCCTTATGAAGTTCCAATCTACAAATTAACAGACTGTTAAAGCACCAAACAATTCATGGATGTAGACAAGCTTTAAAAGAGCGCAGAATTAACATACATCATACCTGTTGTAGGCGAGCCGCTGGGGTGGGGTGACGGAGAGAAGGGTGTGGGGGGAGGGGAGGTCAGGAAAGCTATGATATGTCGGAACTCTTTCTGTTGTCCTGGTGCTGAGGAAGGAAAGAAACTTTTAGTGCAACATGCTCACGTGCAACAACCTTAAACTTTGAAAAATACAACTATCTTGCTCATTTACTATCTTCTTTAGTGAACTCAATATGCGTTTACATTTTGTTTGTTACAAAATTTGTCGGATTCACTGAGTTCACTACACATAAACTACCGCCATACCTAAATATTTGGCAAAGATGGCTTCCACACTGTTGAGAGGGCTGTTGAAGAGTTTGCGCTCGTAGTCCCCCATGAAGTTCATCACCTGCTTAGTGTAGCCAATCAAGGAGTTCATGATGGCGTCAAACGGGAAACTGGTCTCATAATTGGGCCACTCCTTGCCGTAGAACTCCGAGGCCAACCGAGTCAGCATCCGGAGACCTATTCTGCGAATGTACCCGGTCTGCTCCATGTCTAGGAAACTGAAACAAAATATTCAAATAGAATAAAGCATTATGTTACTGGTACGGTATATGTAAGTTATTCAAAATATTTACATATACACTCCTAAACTATTGATTTTTGAAATATTTCTTGAACAGTCATATATGGAGTCAAGTATACCCATTTTTGGTTTCATTAACAATCCTGGCATGGTTCCACTTCATCTTCTCTAGGCTGGTACACTGAAGCCCGGGCTGGTTGACCAGGAAGTGACGTATCTCCTCCAGGAAGTTGGGTGCCCACATGTCGCGGGATCCACCGTGCATGGTCATTTCTCTGAAGCGGCGCTCCACGTAGTAATAAAACCTCTCCACGAAGGCGTCAAGCTCTAAAGAGAGTTTGGTGTGTGTGTTAGAGAGAGAGAGAGAGAGAGAGAGAGAGAGAGAGAGAGAGAGAGAGAGGGAGAGAGAGAGAGGTACCTCCAAACTCCATTTTGATTGCAAACTCCATTAGGTCGTTGAAAATCGCGCCCTTGACAGAGTACATGATCCTCTGTGATAAATTCTGGGACTTCGGGAACCCCTGTAGAATGGTCACGAGGTTTCCAGCCACCGAGTTATTCTGTAATTGCATCTTCATTTCCTGGATGATGGCGTCTGCAATATTGTAACAATATCATAGACTTTCATGGTTTTGAATTTTTCTCTATAATTCATTACGTTCTATATGGCATTCTTACACAAACTTCTTAAGAGCAAGACTAAATGTACCCACGTATTGGACTACTTACAAATGAGGACCTGCTGGTATTTAGCGGTGCCACATCTTAGCCGTGATTCCACGACACCCTGTGTAAATCTTCTGAGCAGGAAAAGAGCTGCGACATCCGGGTCTTTAGCAAAGGCCAGGAGTTTGGTGGCGGTTCTCAACAAGGGACGAAACTTCTCCGGGTAAACAGTAATGGAATCTAAACAATAAAGAATCCCCAGTTTACTCTATATTGGTACGATTCTTGCAGGTAAGGCTGATTAATGTGAGTTATGATTACAGAGAAATAAATGCCCTACCCGTCATATCATCTGTCCGTGGGAACCTGAGGACGCGCCTCATAAGAAGTTCCGTCAGGATGGGACAATGGAGGTTTGTATCCAAGCTAAAGTTTCCAGGAAACGGTCCACCACTGGGTCCATAGGGAGGGGTCGCTGGGGAGATACTATTCATGAAGGAAGGATATTGGGTCGACGGAGGGAATGAAGTACCGGGTGGTGCGTAAGAATTATCTGGTTGTGGCGAGGTATTCCCGGCGGCATTAGGTCCCGGTGTGGGTGTGGGCCCCGGGGAGGGCGTGGCGTCCGGAGTTCTGGTGCTGGGCGCCGCTTTGTCATTCTGACGCAGTGCCAGGTAACGCTGAATTCTGTCCATCAGCTCATCGTACGGGACGGCTCGATCCACGTGCGTCTTATGGGAAGAGGCACAATCTGAGAGGAAAATGGGTTAAACACAAAACAAATAAAAACACCTACTGCTATGAAAGTACGAAGACATTTTTAGTTTCTCAAATTCAAAATCCAAATTGTCCACAGTTAATGAAAGTTCTTGCATAAACTTACCCTTAAATATACCGAACACAACAATTGTGACTACGGCGAACGAGAACATGGTGACTCTCCTGTTTTCCGAAAAGACAAAGTACTTTGCCCAGCACGGTGTTATATAGGGAATAGAAAGTGTTTTATTGGACATCATGTTCTATTGTTAGATAACAATGGCGATATGTCACGTGACTGCGATCCAATCAAGCAAATGCTTAGTTGTGGCATGAGTTGATAATAAGTACACGAACACGTGCTTACTGAATGGACGATGTGCAATATATAGCTTCGATAGATTTACAGAAAAGTTAATGAACGGTATGCTAAGATAGTATGTATCTTTAACGCCCCTTAAAATACTCTCGCAAGAGTGAAATTACTATAATTTCCTTCAGAGTGTTACTATGTTTATCGAAGATTTCTTTACATGCAGTAGAAGAAAATGTACCTCATTGCGCTCACGACCACAATAACTGCAAAAATCCGAATGATCTTCCCCATGTATAAATAATTTTTGTTTACCTGGCGTGAGATCGCATGACCTTTGATATGTCATGTGATGTAAATTCAAATAAACGTGTTTGATGCGTAAATTGGATGCCGTATTTCTATTACATTTGTTCACATTTTTTTATTACTGTTTTTGTATGGTTGCATATTGGCAAAATATTTTCACCTATTGCGAGAAACATTGCAACTTGCATGTATATAATATATTGAAGAGAGAATACAAGGGCGGATCATTAGGGAAAAGGAAGAGGGTCAAGGAGATCCGGACCCCGCCCCCTTTTTCAGCTTTAGTGTTTCTCCAACTTTCCAAGCTCGACATCAGTTTTTTATTGTTTGCCCGATATAAAAAAGCTGGCGTTTAACATCTTTATAGCTTATTTAAATTTTACAATATTTTACAATATCATTTGTGTCTTTTCTTTTTGGGAACAATCTTTTAACATTCGGTCCTTCAAGCTCTATTTGATTTGATCACGTATTTTCCTGTTTTGATATCCACATTAAGTCAAAGAATGAAATACTGTTACCAGCAAACAGGTGCTTCTTTTGGATTAAAAACGAAGCAGACTCCATAAATGAATAAATAAGGAAAATTGTATAATAATTCAAAGGATTTTCCTGTAACGAAGATACAGGAATAAATGGATGGAATAGATTCTACAGGCCCGTTCCCAAGGTCGAAATCCAATTCAATGAACGACCCTGTAGCTACATTCCAGGAAGAGAGGAATTTGTCTGGATATTACTCAAATCACTGAAAATATATCATATCTACGTACTGTATCTCAAATTGATTTGATTCTGTTTTTGGTTTGTTTTTGTTTTTGTTGGTTTTTTTTTTTACATACTTATATAAAGAATTTCAAGAATCTTTTTTCTACCATATTTCTTTTCATGCGCGTGAATGCAGGAAATATGTTAATAAATGTAGCATTCAAGAAAACAAAAAAGTAGGTGTTAATTAAAGCTAAAATTTGTTGAAACATCGGATTAGTCTTTGAAATAGGAAGAAAAATTGTCTGAAGTGTAACTTAATGAAAGGCTGATAGCCTCACAAGATCAACAGGAAACGTGGTCATTGATGTTAAGTGTTATGTGCACGTTACATAACTCTGACACCGTGTTTCCTTAATGATTTCTGGGAGGTATAAATATTAATCACAAAATATGTTGGGGAACAGGAGAACTGCTTCAACCAACACCGTATGAAACTTCTGTGTTTCAAACGTGATTTTTAAAGCTAAAGAGTCTCCAAAAATATTAACATATTTTTGCGATTTTAAAAGAAATAATTCATGTTTCATTTTATTGGATGACAAATCAAACTGATCAGCCTACCAAATATTAGGTATCATTAGGGTAGATAAACTTAAGTTGAGAAATCCCCGACCCCAGCCCCAGGGGCTGTTAAGTTTGTGTAAAGCTAAAAAAGGTAATCGTCCTCTATAATCCTTATCATTTAGCAGAATCCAAGTACACGTACATTGATGTTTTGGAGTCGGTAGAAAAGGTTTGTCGTATCCCCTGCCGTTATAAAGGTCAGTGTCCTCGTAGATTAGAAGAGAGGTGGACCCTTGAACAAGAAATCCCGACCTTGACCTCAATAAACATTTTTAATTTACTTAAATAAATACTGTCGATAGAAAACTTAATTCATAGTTCCATTTTCCTGGTGACACCATTCCCTTATTGGATACTTGCAGCAAGAAGTCAGTGAGGTTAATGATGTTAAAAGATACTGTATCTACAGATTTATTAGATTTCTTTCATCTCTAGGAAACCACCGCGGGCCCCGATGAGAACGTATATCGATTTTGATCCAAATTACTTGTAATTAGGTCTTATTGTGTTTTGAAGTTTTATTTAGTGATGAACAAACACTAAAATTAGCAAACATGTGAAAGCAATTTATGACTTCGTTTGAAAATTAAAATAAACCCTTAATTGTTAATCCAAATCCTTGTAGCTGAGATAGCTGTGAGACAAAAAATCCAAAACCATCGAGTGAATTAATTATTCATATCTTGAAGTGATAAGACAAACCTCCCATGTTTCTACATTGTAGTGGTATGTCATACATGCATATACATGTACATATGTGCCCAATCGGATAATCCGCAAAGAAGTTTTCATCTTTGCTGAAAAATATTTCATTTCTTGTAATATTTACACCCAAATCGTTGAACATTACTTAAGATCTCGACTATGAAATCAATTACAAAATCTTATGTTTAATTACGACAAATATAATCAAATGTATTTCCTGTATTAAAATGTATTTTATCTGGTGATATTTCCTCAACTTGGCCGCTAATTTGCCTTGTATACTAGTAATTCATGAAAATATACATATTTGAAAAAGTGTAAGTGTAGAATGCAAATCTTATTTTTATTAAACTGAAGCCAAGAGTGATTTTGCGTTGCAAACGAGATTTAACTGGCATTGAATACCGGTTATGCCGAATGGATAACGCCCGAAACTCATGAGAATGTTTTAGAGCTAGTATTTTTCGAACACATATATATTGACTATAAAATATGACCCATTCCCCCATATAATATAATAAAAATGACCACCCCCCCCCCCCCCAAAAAAAAAATATATATAATGCCCCCCCCCTCCCCCCCAAAAAATTAACTACAAATAAATTTGATTACGCCACAGGAATATAGATTCATGGTACACTGACTACCTTATCTATTTCAAGAAATTAGCATTTGAAGACTAAACGTTTTGTACAATTCATAAAAACACATGTAAGAAAATTACAAGTTGTTTTAACTTCAGGGCCAGCTGATTTATACCGCATTCTATATATGCTTATTATTTAGCCGAAATATTGAAAATATAGTGCTTCTGAAATCAAGATCGAAAAAAGAAGAAAATTTGATGTCTAACAAATTTATTGATGTATGATTATTTAATATTTTGTCATATTCTCAAGAAGGAATCACCCGAATTTTAAGCGCGATCAGGCAACGGAAAAAAGTGAATGTCTTCTCAGATGAAAAATGCAATTTATTTTTATGAACAGTTTATAGAGATGAATAGGTTGTATCATTGACGTGTATACGTTCCTTCTTATCAGCATAGAATGTTGTAAGTATTAAAATATATATAAAATAAACAAATAAAAAATGTGTGTGTGTGTGTGTTAACCCCGACATGGAAAGGGAATGGGGTTTTTCATACCCAAAGTGCCTATAGAAGCAGCATCTCTGGTGAAAGTAGAAAAATCTTAGAAGTAAATGGTTTTTTTCTATTTTTAAAATGATAAATATATCCATTATTGTATAACTTTTCCTGTAAAGTACACACCCCAAACACCTACCCCTCTAAAATATATAACACCCATTTAAAAGAAACAAACCCTATTATATTAAAATATCTGAAAAAGGACAGTTTTGACAGCCTCGAACTCACAGTGGAGGATTTTTCCCTTACAGAGTGTTCGAGTGGTATGGATGCTCGAACTCTTTTTTTTTGTATGGAGATAATATAATCCTCTTTTCCTCACGAATCTTTCAGGTCCTGAGGACGTTCTCTGATTCTAAACAATTAACTTTTTCATGGAAATGTTTTACACTAAAACCAATTAATCATAATTTGACAACTTATTCTTAAACAACCTTGCAAAGTCTCTAGAAATGAGATAGCTGATTGTTTCGACTTATCGGCTGTATCGACCAGCTGTGGAATTTATCCTTTAATTGAACCGCGCAAAGCAGGTTTTTCTACATAATATCAAAGAAGGCAGATCTTAGAGGCTTGATGTATAAATGGGTGCTTTACTATAGCTTATTAATGCAATAGCATATGTAACTTTTAAAATAACAACAACACGCCTGTTGCTTACCTTTGAACATGAAATCGTAGTACAAATGAACACTTACTGCTCGGAAACATGCAGGTTTTATAATTTTGATCGACTTAATGTTGGAATTCAGGCTAGGCGGATCTATGGTACTTACAGTCTGTCCCAAGTTACTGTTTTACATCACATTTGGACGATTTTTAATAAAAATACACATACCTGTGAAAGAAGTACAATTGAAATCGATGACAGGGAAAATATCCAAGATATCTCTTCATTGTAACTTAATTATTTTTCACTCGGAATAATTCAAGGGAACGAAAACAGATTTTCTTACGGAGGTTTATAATGGGAAATGTTGACATGTTTTTTCCATTCGGAAGTCACTCGGAATACCTGACACAATTTTTCAAAGTTATCATCAGGGTACTTTTCATGTCTGTTGCAATGCAAAATCCCCGTAAACTCCTTTATTTTTAGGCGTGTATTGAAACCTGATAAGCTAGAGGGGGCGTTTCAAAGTAGAAATCTTAAAAATTTTTCATACTTTGAATAAACATCGTTTGAACCCTGAGGTATTTATAAGTATCGCGTAATGAAGCAAAACGTGAATCGAGGATATCTTGGGACAGAGTATAGTATCTTCGCCTTATTTTGCCGAAACTATATTTCCCGATGAGTACTTTCATAATTGGGTAAAATTCTTTTAATCAATATTTATCTTGAATTTCTAAACGGAGAACCGGCAATCTAATGGTTCCGTTAAATAGGGTTACATCAGCAACATGAGTCGAAGATTTCGAATGTGAACTTCATAGAAAGCTTGGATGCAAAGTGCACTTTGTACGGAGGCTCAGCACGAGAGCAAATCAAGCCTAAAGTTTGTCATTGCAGCGTAGAAGAGGGGAAACTTGCACCAGTGGTTTTTACTTGTGATATATTTTTCAACAATGAATGACACATCTGAAGAAAGCGTTGATGTATTGGCCTCTTATGACGATTTCAACTATACCTACAGTTACCAAGACAACCTGGACTGGCTACCTCTGAATGAACTGGTACCCTGTGTAACGTTCTACGTCATCATAGGATTGTTGGGAATTACCGGAAATTCTCTGGTCATTATAGCCATTTTGGCGCTTCCCAGAACGAGAAATATAACAAACCTGTTTCTGTTGAGCCTGGCCTCTGCAGACCTGTTGCTCGTACTTGTTTGTGTTCCGATCAAGGTAGATCATTTCATTACATCAAAATTTTTAAATATCATAGTGCCACATAAAATAATCGAATAAGTATGAAGAAAGATCGCATAAATACGCAAAGTATTATACTATTACAAAAATCGTTGTATTTTGATACTAGAATTTAGTTTGAGGAATATTTTCTAAAATTCTATTATTTGAAACTGTTCTGAAAATGAAAAGTTTTTTTCTAACAATAATATAATTAACAGATACCGGTTCTTCGATTCATATGAGGCTTCACCAAATGACGGCATGCTTAGGCGCTCATGGCTATTTAGCAGTGATACATTGTAGTTATAAGTCCCCTATCGGTGAAACGGGGGACTTGTATATTCTTTTTCACAGTTTGTCAGTCATTCTGTTTCTCTTCGTTTTCTAGACTTTGTTTGGTTATGGTTTGGTTAATTGCATTCAAACTTCCTCTGTAGCTTCATAATGATGTCCATTAAATTTTTAAATAAAAGAGTGAAGAGAGATAGCCGCTGGGAAAACGGTAGTTTCTGTTTTTGTTGTTGTTTTAACCTCTTGTGGATACAATACTAGTAATATTGTACCATGGCGGCTTCCGATTCCGACCATGGCGCAGCTCGTTTAACCATGGCGGACTGCTATTTAACCATGACGGGCTGTAATGGTAAAACCCCTTGTGTAGAACCCTATAGTTACATGGTAAATTGGTTTGAAACGACGTCATTGAATCATATTTCGAGGTAAGTCTACGAAAACACGTCACTTTATGAGTTTTCTTGAAAAATTCTACTCAAAATATTTATATTTTTATGTTTGCTACGCACCCCCCCCCCCCTTCCCCCCAGTTTTCATCAGATTTGATGCAAGAGCTTTATTTTATCCTTTTTATATGCATAAGTATATTAAAATACAAATATTAAATATTTATACTCAAAGCTTTAGCTGAATATGGTCTTCATAATAGAGACTACTTTTTTTTTAATTAAAAAAATTATATTAACATTAGGATTAAAGGTTTAAAGTTGCTATGGTTGTTTAAATCTTCAAAATTTAATAGAAAGTTTGTATTGCTTAAGAATGATGTTTACTCAGGGTTTGAGTTGGCAAATTCGGATTGTTATAAAGTTCCATGTCATGAGTAAAATTGTTCTAAACACAAAACGTATTTATAAAATGAATTATTATTGACATAACATTCAATATTTTTACTATTTTATGGAATTAGGCTCAAACAAAAATGGACTTATAGCAAAACAGACGAAATTCGGACTAAATTTTTCAGATTTTGTTTTCCGCTAAAACATTTTTGGCAGTACTATAATAATAAAAGTTGAAGTTTTATTTGTTAGTCTATATAATTTTGCATATTTTCTGTTGGTTTTATCTCACTTATTCATTAAAATAATCGTATGGCACACAATGCAAAAATATTAAAAAATGCTTAAAAACGATAAAAGACACGACATCCCAAAATTTTGATAATTGACCTGATATGAATTTCGTGCCAGCAGAATAAGGTCAATATAAGTAGTTTAATACTATAGATGTTTTAGTGTTTTCATCATTCAGTGTTTTGTTAAATTGAATCGAAAATGGGTAGGGATTTGAAAACTATAGAGGAAATTCGGACTGGAATATTTTTAAAAAATTGTCACTGAAAACTTAATGCTTCGTATCTATTTAGTGCCACTGCCATTCATAAACTGTATTTCATTTTTCAAAGAGTTTAATTGTTTGTAATATTTTTACAATTAAGAAAATCTCAATCATAGTGTAAAGTTTTATGGGATTTTTCTTAATTTTTCAAAAAATATCCTATGGCCATTTACTCAAAAAGTAGGTCAATGACCTCCTTTTTTGAAAGTGAAAACTAACAATACAATCAAAGGTCTATAACATACAATAGGTGGTTTTTCATTATCATCAGTGGAATTTTTTTCATTTTGAGTAAACGTCATCCATAAGATATTTTTAGTTTGTTCAACATTAAAAAAAGAAAACTTTAAATTAGTTTTCTTTATATTTATTTTAATATCATTCATGACCCAATTTGCAATCACACGGGAGATTATCTTAATGACGCAAATATTATCTAAACGTCGTTGCAATGATTATTGTTTGTCGGCATAAAGTCTACAAACTGGTCGAACGTTTTATATAAAACAATAATAATAATATATATATAGACCAAGGACTCAGACTTGAGATAATCAAGCATTGATATATCTACAGAAGAAAAATTGTTTTAACTGTTTGTTTTCTGTTGCCTAAGTAGATTATTATCCATTTAAGAATTCGAAGAGATTATTCAATTTTGCATTTCGTAAATTAGGCCTATATTTAAGAACCTAAAAAATACAAACTTTTTGATATAGATACCAAGCTTATATGTTAAAGATTGTTGGAGGGTAAAAAAAATATCCATGAATTTAAAAATGATCAGGCCAGCATGGAACTGATACAACTCAGCTGGTTTTCAGCTCATCTGAATCAAAGCTTTCTGATAAAAAAAATTATCAGTTATCTCTCGTTATGATCAACTTGTTCACATTTTCGAGTTATAGTTTCTCTAGACCGTCATTTACTGGGTTGGTTTTAACCAAACTTGGCACAAAAACCATTGGACAAGGAAAAGTGATTTAGAATTTCAAATGAAAGATCAGACCTACATCTCTTTTTAAAGTGAATTAAGAAAGATAAATATAGATTTTGATATAGTATCTTTACAGTATTTAACTCTTTTTACATGCTATGGCTTCCATGCAGAACCTTCTGTTTTATTTACAGAAATGATGTCAAATTAACACTTCCCCTTCATTAGAAAATATAAGTACATTTTAACTCCCCGTATTGGATGCATCAACACTATTTATGTATTACGATATATATAAAAACAGACTAAACCGCTAAAATGTGTTTGGTATTTGTCCATGGTGAACCTAATTCAATAAAAACATTATATTGAAAACCTCAATGGGATTGGGCTCAGTCTGTCCCAAATATAGTCAAGCCATGGAACTCTTGTACACCAATAGTAGTTAAGGTTTATCAGCATTAACAGAATAATATTGAGAAAATATCTACGATTATCTTATGATTTTGTACATCTATAACAAAAATTAAAAAACGTTACATTCCCCCAACTTATATAATTTAAATGAGATTTTTTAATTAAGGAAGAACTGAAAACTTGTTTTTTTTTTTTTTAGGCCCAAATGAAATTGGAGATGTCCTCTCTAATATATCCATAGATTATAATATAACGATTGTATATATCCATAGATTATAATATAACGATTGTATATATTGTCATGTTGTATATTTTGAATTTACCGGGTGGCAGTAAATACAAAATATACAACATGACATTGTCATGTTGTATATTTTGTATATTTTGAATTTACCGGGTGGCAGTAAATACAAAATATGTCATGTTGTATATTTTGTATTTACTGCCACCCGGTAAATTCAAAATATACAACATGACAATATCCATAGATTATAATATAACGATTGTATATATCCATAGATTATAATATAACGATTCAAACAACTTGACGTCTGCAAAGGTTATTACCTTTTACTATATATGTGATCAGCAAAAGTCACGTGATCAGCGCCTCGTCTCCCCTTAACAATAAAATGCTTTCTTCGCTGATTCATACGAATATAAAGGTAGCAAGCATTGCAGAAAAATATGTAAATTTTTCTGCAATGATCGCTACCTTCATAGCCTACATGAATCATCAAAGGAATCATTTTTATTGTTTATATTTATATTTTTCTTTTAATAAATTATTGAATTAATTAAAAAGAGTAAGTCAAAGTAACTAAATTATTGTTAAGTACATCAGTACATTAGATGGGAGAAATAGCCAATTCTTCTATGTATTGGAACTTGAGTCTGATGTCATTTCGTACAGTCCTGATTTTTTTAAGGTTGCTGAAAGTTTCGATCGATAAACTGGTTAGAACTGGATCGTTTAATTCCTTTATGGGAAATAAAAAACCCAGATCCGTATTCATTTATTTTTTTATTTGTTTCATTTAAACTTTATTTCTTTCGTTTTTATATTTTAATTTTTATTCTTTAAGGTTTTGATGGTCTAAATTAGGAGAACATTTGGTAAAATGTATAACCCAATTTAAATGATCTTCTTCCATTGAAACTATCCAGCAAATTGCTACGAAAACTCTCTTCCTGTGCGGGAGGGGGTCATGGGTTCGATGCTCATTCGCAACAAACCCACCTATAGTTAAAATGATTTATTTCGGTTGAACCTAGGTGAATTAGAATGAAATTATTTTGTTTTGTAGAAACACCAATAGCTGTTAGGGCGGGGCTTGAAGGTTTTGGCGGGTAGTTAGGTCGAATGGTATTCATTCTAGCCTTAAAACTTTGCACAAGAAAGTTTACTTTTACGGTTTATAAATAAGTGCTGCTTCAGTACCTGATAAGGTGCTTAATGAGTGGTAAAACGACTGGCCTTTGTGCCATTAAGACAAACTGCTTGTCAGATTGAAAACTTTAAAGGTTTTGTGCGTTTGGTGTTGAAGATTATATTGGAGTGATTTTCTGCACTCCAACGAACGGAATTGCAAAACTAAATTATTATGTTATTTACTGTTTATTGTTATTATCAAGTGCAACTACAAAAAGAAACAGTTTTATTTAGCTAAAATTATTTTTATTCGTTTTATTTCTGGTTTCTATTCACCGGCAGCTCGCTGCTCCTCGAGAAATACCGGAAGTTGCTGTCAATGAAGTGTTTCTATCCCCATAGCAAGTAAATTGTTCTATGCTATATTAATAACTATGTATTACCTAGGCGTCCTCTGTTTCAGTGCGCCACTTTCTTCTCCTACACGTGGCGGATGGGCGCCTTCCTGTGTATCTTCACCCACTTCACACAGACCGTCTCCATGGTGTGTTCTGTCATGACCTTGACCGTGATGAGTATAGAGAGGTAAAGGTTACGTAAAATCAAGTGAAGCGATTGTCACATTACGCCGCATATTACCAACATATGAACAATACGACATAGTATATATGTAATACTAACTGATAATTATGACATATACATAACGAAATATAAAAGATTCATAAAACTTTATATTACATAAACATTACTATAAATGTGAGTTGTTTAAATTCAAGACAAGGGGGCACATTGTATTTATGCCCGCGTTTTTTATAAGATTTTTATGTCGGTATAAGTGCTGTACAACCGTTATGTCTTATACGTTGAAAACACGCAATGTTCATAGAAATTGCACTAAACGAAGTACAAGTACAAAAAAATAAGGTTTGAGAAAATTAGTTTTGTTAATGGATGACTAGAAGCAGAGAATAATAATTCAATCGAGGAAAAATATGCTTCGATTTTTAACTTTTAATGCGCGCGTGACCATCAAACACTTAATCTAGCTTTGATCTAGGCTGCCTAGTTAATTTTTCGACGAAAAATGATAAATTACACATAAATTGAATGGAATCAAATTATTTAAAGGACATTTCTACATGTTTTAGAAATTAATAATTAAATAATGATTTTGGAAATCGTTTTTTTTTCATCGTTTCGTGTCGATAATATAAATGATTTCTTTGAGTAATATTATACCACTACTTAAATTTCCTTTCAATTTAGTTCATGGAAATCGATATGCTTATTTTTATTTGCAGATTCTAAATTAACGAATTGTTTGTTTTAACACGACCACCATAAATGATTGTGACGTCATGCCTCTCGAGACAGTTACTTTGCATCATAAAAAAAAATACAGAATACTAAAGACTATCTATACCTTAGCTGTATCATGTTTTATCATCTTTCATAAATCAATAACATTGCGTGATAAATATTAATAACTGTACTCAGGATGAACTACTTTTGCTGCAGGTTTGTGGCCATCGTGTACCCTCTACGTGCACGGTCCGTCTGCACGGTCCGTCACGCTAGATTTGTCATTGGAGTCATCTGGATACTATCCTGTGTCCTCAGCACTCCTGTACTTTACATTCAGGCAAGTAAACAGTTCATTGTTCCTCAATGTCAGAGACCAGTAAGAGATCAGTTCAATATACACAAGTTCACAGTTCCTCAATGTCCGAGACCAGTCAGAGACCAGTTCAATATACACAAGTCCACAGTTAATTGTTTCCCAATGTCCGAGACCAGTCAGAGACCAGTTCAATATACACAAGTCCACAGTTCATTGTTTCTCAATGTCCGAGACCAGTTTGTTATAAACAAGTCCACAGTTCATTGTTTCTCAATGTCCGAGACCAGTCAGAGACCAGTTTATTATAAACAAGTCCACAGTTCTTTGTTCCTCAATGTCCAAGACCAGTTTATTATAAACAAGTCCACAGTTCATTGTTCCTTAATGTCCGAGACCAGTCCGAGAACAGTTCAATATACACAAGTTCACAGTTCATTGTTCCTCAATGTCCGAGACCAGTCAGAAACCAGTTCAATGTACACATGTTCACCGTTAATTGTTCCTCAATGTCCGAGACAAGTCAGAGACCAGTTCAATATACACATGTCCACCGTTCGTTGTTTCTCAATGTCCGAGACCAGTCAGAGACGAGTTCAATATACACAAGTTCATAGTTTATTGTTCCTCAATGTCCGAGACCAGTCAGAGACGAGTTCAATATACACATGTCCACCGTTCACAGTCGCCTTAATTTCAAAGAAAATCAGAGCCTTTACTGGCGTCGATTGTTTTTCATATATCTGCTGCTGGTTTAATGTAAATAATGACCATACGTACTGGACAGAGAATATGTTACTTTTAGATTAAAAACTTGTCTTTTTTATTTGATTATTTCGTGTGGTGTCGTAATAATTTGTTACATACACCATATCTCTGATATTGTGAATAAAATGGCAACGGCAACTTAGAACTGCTTTTACGGAACTGGTATACAGGCAATCTCAAGGTCGTTTCCATACAAACCCAAGATCATTAAACACGCTTTGTTTTTTGCACGTAGTCGCAGCATTGACAAAAAGCGGTATTTATGCGATGGTCTGTTTTTCGCTTTTTCGCGATGATTTTAATATCCTTAAAACACAGATTATAGCGGATATATTTACATTTAAAGTGTCTTTGTCTGTGATTATACTACGAGTCATTTTTTTTAATTTTTCAATAAATTCATCATTGGCACATTGTCTAAAATTGGCGTGTTCAACAGCATCACGTAGTTGTTTTTCACAGCGTGGTAATACACGGTCATCATTACCTGAAAGCGACATTCACACTTAGGACACGAGCGGGGGTTGTTTTGCATGATAAAACTATTGTAAAAAACAAAATAATAATTATACGTACAATTATTGTAAAATGATGTCACTACAAGTAATCATTATATGACTTTTATGAGGGTGATCATTACAGTCGGTACATGATCAAATCTATCATAAAGCCCTTCGGGCTTTATTGGATTTGTTCACGTGCCCGACTGTAATTGTAATGTATGGTAATGAGAAACCCTATAAAAGTCGAAGAATGATTTTTTATTCTTAAATACGGTATGATTACCCTTTTCGACTATAATCTTTTCAAGATTCATGCAACTTGGCATACAAGCCCACCCAATTCAAGCAGAATTTAAGTACCACGCACATTTTGATGAAATAAAGGTTAGCGATCAATGTAACGGGGTCTACGTACAGAGATACCGACTCCTGTCTTTACTCATTACAATGTATTAGCAATGTTATCAAAGCCCTCATATCTAATTTGAAGTCTTGTTTATTAAAAAATCTTTTTCAGGACCTAAAAGAAGTTGGGCGGCAAATCAAGGCCTACTGGTGTATAAAGACGGCCCAGTCCCTCGTCCACAGCCTGCTGTTTGAGATCTACATGTTTGTCATCCTGTTCGTGGTACCTATAACAATCATGGTGATCTCGTACAGTCGGATATCTCACGAGATTTGGAACGTATCCGCCAGGCGAGCATCGCTGTCCGCGAGAAGGTTGGTTTGCACAGCTCGCGTTGAACTTGTTCAGAATTTAATATTAGACATTTCCAGATTTCGCGAACTCGAGGTCGGACTCGAACACTGACGCTTACCTTTATCCTAAGATAATCAGGGAACATGTCAATGCACGATTTTAAAAAATGATTTAGAAACAACAATACAAAATATTACTATAATAGTAAGCAACAGAAAAATATCACTTGATAAAGGATATAGCGATCAACACGCAAATCTTCCCCCTTTCAAGATTTTATTATTTTTTATTCGAAACATGTAATCAATATAGAATAAGAATATAGAAATAAAATCATCAAGAGATCGTACACGTTTATACTTGACTCACACACTGACATCCAACCACAAACATTGCTAGTAAGTGGTTACTTTGCAAGTTAAAAAAATGATATGAAAAGATAAAAACAAATTCCAAAAAATGAAGAAATAGAAAATTGAAATGATTATTCATATATATTTACCCATGTGAATCATAGTTTTTCAAAATGTACAGTTTTTTTAAAGCAGATTATTTTTTAAAATTGCATTTAATTGGTTCAAGAGGTGGTTGTTATTATTGTTTGCTTAAGAATCTTTACATATCCTTCCTGATGTTTTAATTTCTAAGAGCCATTGATTTGAAAATATAATTACATGTACATGTATGTATTGTAATTGTATTACGTTTGTCATTCATGATACCTTACTTATGGCTGTGTTAAGACTCAATAATCCTGGGCACCCATGGTTAGGGAGGATGTGTTACATCTCTTTGCATGGCATCTCGGGCGCAACGGGAAAATCACTTGAACCTTTGCTAGAGATAGCCGAATATGTACTTTAAATAATTGATAATTTAAAACATGTTTTAATGTATCACCCAGAAACAGAGAGATG
Source organism: Magallana hongkongensis (assembly GCA_016163765.1). Lineage (NCBI taxonomy): Eukaryota > Metazoa > Mollusca > Bivalvia > Ostreida > Ostreidae > Magallana > Magallana hongkongensis. Next base: position 67,423,842 of record WFKH01011581.1, on the reverse strand, counting down.
CTTTTTAATAGAATGGTTTTGTTTATACCCATGTAATTCACTATTAATTTTATTTTATATCCCCCCCCCCCCTCCCCCGGCAATGGGCTCCATGGGGGGTTTTTTTTTTTTTTTTTTTTTTTTTTTTTTTTAGAATTTTGAACAACACTTAGGTTTTTAACATTCAGTGACTGATTGAATTTAAATGGAATATGAGTATTTGGGAGCATGCGCGCGCATTTAGAGGACATAGTAAAGTTACTAAAAACATGCCTCGATCAGAACTTTTGCAAATTTAACACCCCCTCCTTCCCCCGAAAAAAAAAATAAAAAATGGATCCTCGCAGTGGGAGGATTTACCAAACGCAGTTGCAGTTGTCGATGGGACTTCACACACCTACATACATGTGTACCTTAAGCCGACCCACAGGCTCTTTATCATAGTGGATAGATACATTATTACTAGGTCCACCCAATTTGTATCACTGATAATTTTAATACATTACGCTTTGTATGAAGCGGGTTCATCGGACATCAAAATGAATCTCATATCATGCATATACTGAGTTCTATTTATCGCACATTTGCAAGGGAGGGAAATTTGGGTTTGATCAGTGTTGACAGATAATGTAAGCAAACTGGCATTTTGAAAGCGCTTTACACAAAGATAGAAATCTGATGTTATGAGCCAGTTTACAAATGTTTGAGATATCAATTGATCCTTCAAAAAGGTCAGTCTACCGGCAATAGGTCAAAACCAAGGACTACCCTTTCCAAACGAATGATTCATCCTCGGAGACACAGTTTTTCCAATAGAGACAATGTTATCACTGCATACACTCGTGCGGAAATAAATAAACATGCAATTCGGAAAATGAAACTGTACCACGCTATTGGTACCTTGTGGACCTTGTGGACGGTCATTAGTTGTGCCTCTCTGTCATGCAGTGGAAAACAAATGATGAATCTAAAACAGCCTATACTAAATTTCGTAACGTGTAAAAAATAATGCAGAAAAAAGATAGGTGTACTAGTCTACAAATATTTTTTTTTCAACTTTACATATGACCCATTATTTAGAACCATTTTAACAAGACCTTGGACTTTCGGTAGGACGTAGCTATCTATTTCTTGCGTCAAAACAAGTTAAAAAATAACGCTGATTCAAGCGAAATACGCACCGATTGCGTAGTCTTAGCTCAAAAGCCAGACAAATCGTGTTGATTTCAAAGAGCCATGGCTGAGTGGCCAACAATGAAATAGACAGGCCTACGTCACAATACTGTTTGACACAACTACCCAAAGTCCAAGCTCCTGTTAAAATGGTTCTATAAGTGTACAAAGCACGAGTCCGAGTTCGATGTCTAATATATAAGCATGGCATTATATCGTCACCAAGAGAAGGGGGTTTTAAAATAATAGCAAATATCGCCAAATTAACATTTAAATCCAAATATATATTAAAGCTATCAACTTCTCTCTCTCTCTCTCTCTCTCTCTCTCTCTCTCTCTCTCTCTAATTGGGATTAATTCTGTAAAACTATGCGTAATGGGGAAACCATACAACTTACATACTTTTAACTGGTTGAAAGGGGGAAGATTTGCGTGTTGATCGCTATATCCTTTATCAAGTGATATTTTTCTATTGCTTACTATTATAGTAATATTCTGTATTGTTGTTTCTAAATCATTTTTAAAAATCGTGCATTGACATGTTCCCTGATTATCTTAGGATAAAAGTAAGCGTCAGTGTTCGAGTCCGACCTAGAGTTCGCGAAATCTGGAAATGTCTAACCTATGCCTCTGTGAATAAAGTATAAACTTTTTTATTTGCCACGTTCTATAATCAACTAACAAGCCGATTCTTTCCTTCGAAATCATTGTAGACCAGAAGAAGTTAGAATAAGGTCAAAACGTTATTCGAAAGAAAATGGCGCCTCGCAAGAATTGATAACAAGAAACCGAATAAATGACGCTCAGATCATATCTAACGATGCTAAAACAAGGAAACAGGTACGTGTCTTATATGTGGTCCCCTTGCCGCCATGGACGGCATGCTATGTTACAACGCACTTTGAAAAATAACGCACTTACACAATTTCACAAGTTTGAGACAAAATCAACGCGCTTTGAAAAACTGCGTAATTTTTTCAAAGTGCGTTACCACCATGCTACGGTTGTCATCATGAAATTACAAGCCAAATATTTAATACAAGATTAAAAAAAATAACCAAAAGAACTGTTTAAGCTCACCTGAGTCGAAGGCTTAAGTGAGCTTTTCCGATCAAAATTTGTCCGTTGTCTGTCGTCGTCGTCGTTCTTTTCACATTTTTATCTTCTTCTTCAGAACCACTCGGCCAATTTTACTTAAATTTGTCACAAAGCATCCTTTGAGGAAGGGCTTTCAAGTTCTTTCAAGGGCTTTCAAATCTTCTTCTCAAAAATCTTTTCGCCAGAAAAGCTGAAACTTGTGTGGAAGCATCCTCAGGTAGTGTAGGTTCAAGTTTGTTCAAATCATGATCCCCAGGGATAAGGTTGAGCCACAATGGGTGGTTAAATTTTTACATAGGAATATAAAGAGACAAATCTTTAACAAGAGGCCAACAGGCGTAAACGGTCACCTGAGTACCATAGCCCATCCAGAGACCTTTTGAGGATTCTCATATATGCATTTAATTATTAAAGCTGCTTGGTCCGATTTTTTGGTTATTACAGTATCAAATAATTTTCCATACGAACCAATTATCTTAAAAAGTTATGGACTTTCTCCTATTTACACCAACAGAATCGGTCTCCTTTCAAAGTTAGAAATATTCAAAGTAAATAAAAATAATTTCTATTTGGGCAAACGAAAAAACAAACCAAAATGCATCTTGGGAAGGGAACCCGTTTGGTTTCGTCCCCCGAATGATTGGGTTTATTCAAACCGCATGTTATGTATCGATTTTAAGAAAAGCAAACTTCAGAAATATTAGCGAACAATTTGTACATATGTTTAATTTTAATTTGCCTGAACATTATAACCTTTATTTTTAGCGATGTCAAAGTCGTAATACAACCATACCCGCCTCAACGTCTGGGGCGAATTTTAATGTGGCGAAATAACGCGATACCGTTTTCTGTCGTTTGTTTTGTTAATAAATTTTGTACATAATTTTTTTCATTGAAATTTATCTTAATTGACCGGAAAAACTACTACAATGTCTATTATTATACACATACTTAGCATAACCATCGTTTAAAAGCGTACACAAAATTTGATATAAAATCGGACCAAGCAGCTTTAAGCTTCATTCTGGAGTAAAATAAAATCTAAAATATGGTAATGACCACCACCTCCTACTTGAAATCTTACAACAAGGACATTGATTGGAAATAATTGTCCCATATTTGTTAACTTTCAAGATAGCTTTTATGTTTATTGCGTGGACCCTGAGGTCCACGCAGAAAATATATAAGCGAGGTAAAACCGGATGCGATGGGGAAAATTCAGCTTGCGCATGATCTAGGCTGGTTCCTATGCGGAATTATGGGTAGGCCAGGGAACCAGGGTAACACACGTTTATCTGAATCGGAATCGAGATTCCATGCCATGAACACATGTTAAAGTTCAAAGGTGCTGAGATTATTAAAGGTGTCGGTAAACAGAACAGAAACAAAGTATTCCTTTTAAAGAAATGATCAACATGATATCAACTGTCAGCATCATATGTTATGCCGAAACTACAACATGCTTCAAATATATAGCATAAATCGCGATGTTTTGTTGTTTTCCAAAATAGCTTATCTTTACTTTTAGGCAAGGCTAATGTACTTCCGAATAAAATTTGTACGCATCTAAAGCAAAACATGATTGAATAAATATTGACTGTATACATGATTGAATAATTATGTTACTGTATAAAAGTTTAAATCTCAAGAAAAATGCATCATAAAATGAAATGAAAAATTTACACGAAGCTGGCACTGCATAGTTAACAAAGTAGTGCGATGCGTAATGTGTGCGCTAATAGTGAAATTCGCCGAATGCCTAATACTACATATACATGTAATCTTCACTAATATAATTCACAATTATGTTAAAGGTATCGACCCTTTAACTTCTGAGGTAAAAGGGTCAGAGCTATACGTGATACAACGTACAAAAGTGGTTAAGAGCAATATCCATTCTTGCTTCTATTATTCATCATAACACTTTTGCTATTAGAGTTCTCCCCCTGCTCATGTCATAATATAAAAGCGGGGGTTTAGAGTCGTTGGAATCTCGGATAACCTTAAGGCGTTCACATTTCCGTTAGAAACACATGCATATGGTCCACGTATTGCAAAACAAAAACCGGTATATATTTTGTTATATCAATTCTCATATATTACCTGACTGTTCAGTTATCAACATTGGTTCAACGACGCCATCTGGCATTTATGCAAAAGCCAAAAAGTATTGTACTCATACCACACTTCAGCATTTTTGGCTAGCCAATTGTTACTTTACTATTAACAAGTCTACTGTTTGTTTAAAAACTTAAAAAACTGTTTTGATTGTTTTGTTTTAAATAAATAAAAAGACTTGTTTAACTCTTTTAATATTTTAACTTCTTGATTACATTATTTTACAGTGATTAATTATTAGATATGAACAAGCAAGAGAAGATAACTCCATTAACTGTTACACCCCCTACCCAAACTCTTGCCAAAGGCTTTCATGATATCTTTAATTTTGATAGACAGTTTCATCCAATCTCTTTTCTAAATATGTACTCATTTCTTTCAATAAAATTCAAGAGCTTGATAAAATAATTAAAATTGTTAACATAATATAGAGCCCACCCACACCCATTACATGTACATGTATATGGATTAATTTAACACTATATGGCTATTTTGGACCCACCCTTGAGTCAAAACCCCTTCCCAGGGGGACATGAAATATACAATATTGGTAGAGGGCTTCCTGGTCTACATAACTATGAAGTCAGTTTTTCTTACAGATGTGTGGGAGTACAGAAGAAGATTTTTGAAAGTAAAGTAGATTTCCTAAAATAGAACACAATCATATCAATTCAATATTGCCAAGTGACAATTTACCACGTAGTTTACAAGATGAAGTTAAAATTGTTAATGGATGACAAACAGCAATTACCCTAAATAAAAATACATTTTCAATATATGATCATTTTTACCCCCACCCCACCCCCTCAACTTCTGCCCCATGGCCTGGGGACGACGAATCTCACCATTTAACATCAAGACATTATAAACATAATAATAATGCATGACTTTATCTCCCACGACTGTGATAGTACAGAAAAAAATATTAAATCAATACAATTTCACTATGTGGCCACATTGGCCCCGCCCTAGGGCCTGAACCCCTGACCCAGGAACCATGAATTTCACAATTTTGGTAAAAGGCTTCGTGGACATCATTACCATGCATTTAGTTTTTCTCAAATATATATGGGAGTAGAGAGGAAGATTTTTAAAGATTTAATATATTTTTACTATATGGCCATATTGGTCCCACCCTAGGGCCTGAACCCCTGTCCTAGGGGTCAAGAATTTCACAATTTAGGTAGAGGGCTTCATTGACATCATAACCATGCATTTAGTTTTTCTCAAACGTATATAGGAGTAGAGAAGAAGACTTTCTATGATTTAATACACTTTTACTATATGGCCATATTAGCCCCACCCTAGGACCTGAACCCCTGATCCAGGGGTCATGAATTTCACAATTTTGGTAGAGGGCTTAATGGACATCATTACAATGCATTTAGTTTTTTCCCCACATGTGTAGAGAGGAAGATTTTTGAAAATTTGGCTTTTTTTGTATATTTGGCCCCGCCTATGGCACCCCGGGGCCGATAGAGCCATGAATTTTACAATTTTGATTTCTCTTACCATAGAAATGTTTCACACCAAAAATGGTAATAATTGGCCTTGTAGTTTTCAAGAAGAAGTTAAAAATGTAAAATTGTTTGAAAAAAAAAATTGTTGAAAAGTTTTTTTTCAAATAAGGATCCTGGGAGTAGGTGGGGCCACAATGGGAGTCGAATTTTTACAGAGGAATATTTAGAGAAAAATCTTTAAAAATCTTCTTCTCAATTAGCCAGAAAACCTGTAACTTGTGTGGAAGCACCTTCAGGTGATGTAGATTCAAATTTGTTAAAATCATGATCGCTGGGGGTAGGGTGGGGCCTCAATAGGGGTTGTGGTGGAATTTTTTACATTGAAATAAATAGAAAAAAAAACTTTTGAAAATCTTTTTCTCAAAAAACAGAAACATCTAAAGGAGCTCAATGTTTAACTTAAGAATATGTGGAGAAAAATTTGAAAATCTTTAAATGAATATGTAAACGGTGTGTCCGTTGGACCGAGCGCAGATTTAACACAGTGCAGTTTGATTTTTTTGTAGAACAAAATTTATTTGAAACGCACACAGTAGGATCCGCCTATATATCTACTCAAATCATAAGCCAAAGTTAAACTAAACGTCGCGTGCTCAGTCTTCATTATGACGTCATGTTTCATACGTAAAACGTAAACGTTTTGTCTACGGAAATAGCCGACGAAAAGTTCTTGACTCCGATAATTTTTTATTTCTTCTTTCAATGCTTATAACTTTCCAAAGTTGATGAATTGAATTTTTTCTACTTTATTTAGTCTCTAAAAGATGGATTCCTTGATGTAAATGATTTTATTTTCCATCTAATGATTTGATAAGACATACGTGAAACTAGTCGTATTTCTTGATTAAAGCACTGTTAAAAGTTGTAT
>WFKH01011581.1:67382475-67396012 GCA_016163765.1 Magallana hongkongensis | reverse complement strand
GTACAGTATTGTCTGGATCTATTCAATACATGTACAGTATTGTCTGGATCTATTCAATACATGTACAGTATTCAGTATTTCGTTGGTTTTCGTTCAAATACTCAAATCTGTGTATTAATGCATACTCAACAAACCATATGGCCATACAAAACCTATAAATTTCACCGATATCGTTAAAGATAGTGAAGACTGTTTTACCCAGCTATTTTTTTTTAATTTGCATTTCACCGAACATTTGAGTTGAAAAGTGATGTTTGTAATTACATGTACGCTGGAGTGTAGGCCATGTCGTAATCGGGCTAACTATTCGTGTACCTCTTCTGTGAGATAGTATCAATGTATCTCCCTGTAATTATTTCTTGTTAGAATACACAATGAATATCTATCGTCTAACATAATTAAAAATAAACATTACCCCGAGGAAGAGTTGTATCGAATTGGACAAGTTCTATGTCAGGAGCTTTATAAAGCAAAAAGAATAGAAGGACTTCAAGTGCATTCAGTCAGTTGAGTCAACTGGTAAAATGCTTAACTTCAAAGATCGAGGCTCCCTCAGCATACTTGCTACCATTACCTGATGGTAATTCCTTTCAATTCAATTTATCGTCATCGAGTTATACAATTTGGTGGAATACAAATAACATAACTTACAAAAACATTCCATTAAAAGCAATTAATCGGTGAGTGGACATAACATAATTTTGAAGCTTGTTCCAGGAATTTATCCAAATTATTGAGATCTTTTGTATTGCCGATACATAATATAAACATTTTGTTTTTCATAATAATAAATCGTAATATATTTCTTTTTTAATTTGCCATAAAAAGGACTGTTCAAAATAAATGTATGGTTGGATACCTAGAACAACCACTACCCAGCGCTTGTAAACACCCCTCCCATTTTCTCGTAAATATTCTATCAAATACAACGAGGTCCATATAAACTCCCTGAACGAATTCTTCTCTAGGTACCACTACAGTACCATTCAATTTACAGGATAAATAACTCTTCATTTGATATCCTTCATGAGCACATCCTCTTTGGCAGTTCTAATAAGATTGCAATTGTTTTTTTCAACCTGAGATTTATTGCTTATATAAAAGTAATAGCCGGATTATTATTTTCTTTTTCTCATTGAAAAAATACTATTTTAACGTATTATCATTGTTCATTGTAGTCACTTGATTTGGATTGCGGATCTTATGTAATCAATTTTTCAAGACATAAGATTATACAAAACTTACATTGTGTAGTGTTTTATCGCACGGAGATATCGCAGAATGCAAATGTGAGAAAAAAATCGAGAAAACGAATTGAGTGGACAACTTATTATAATATATAAATAGCGCTTGAGATGATATGAAAAACCTAATGCTTGAGAGGAGAGTATAATGCAGAACGAACGAGACAATTCACGCCCTTCGGAGTAAAAATGTTCATTGTTAAAACTATACCACCGTAATTTTGTTCTAAGAATTGTGAGCTATTTGAGTGAATCACCAGCCAGTTGGTAAATATCAGGGATGGGTGAGAAGTTTAACACAGGAAAAAATCCAAATATTTACATATCTGCACCTTTCTATCAGAGCAATGCATATCAACAAAATATGCACAAAAGATATATGAAAAATTACATCTGGATATTTCCAGAGGCACTTAATGGCAGAAACACCCAAAACTCATAACAAAATCTCATTTATTGATGATTGTATGTCGGTGTCGACAGGAACAGTTCTGATAAGATGGATGCCAGTAATTGAGTCAGTGAAATCACAGGCACTAGGGGCATGTATACCCCCCCCCCCCCCCCCCATTTTCTATTTAAACAAGAGGCCCACAGGCCTCGACAGTCACCTGAGTACCATAGCCCTTAGATTGACAAGTCAGAGAGTCTCATGTTTGCATTTTAAGCTTCTTATTGAAGTCTAAACCATAATCTGAGACTCCTCTGACTGTTACCCCCGCTAGTATTATTTGATGTTTAAAAAAAATTCATTCACAATTTAGGTAGATGACTTCGTGGAGATCAGAATCATGCATTTAGGTTTTCTCAAATATAAATGTAAGTAAAGAAGATTTTCTAAGATTAACACATTTTCACTTTATGGCTATTTTTACCCCCCCCCCCCTTCCAGGGCTTGAGCTCCCGACCCAGGGGCTGATGAATTTCACAATATTGGTAGAAGGCTTCATGGACATCATAACAATGCTTTAGTTTTTCTCAAATATATATGGGAGAAGAGAAGAACATTTTCTAAGATTTAAAACATTTTTACTATAAGTCATATTGGCCCCACCCTAGGGTCTGAACCCTTAACCGAGGGGCAATGAATTTCACAATTTAGGTAGAGGGCTTCATGGACATTTTAACCATGCATGTTTTTTCCCCTACATGTGTGGGAGTAGAGAAGAAGATTTTTGAAAATTTTGCCTTTTTTTGCATATTTGGCCCCGCCTATGGCACCCCGGGGGTGGTAGAGTCATAAATTTCACAATTTAGATTCCTGTTAACCTAGAGATGCTTCAAACCAAAAATGGTAACAATTGGCCTTGTAGTTTTCAAGAAGTTAAAAATGTAACATTGTTAAAGCTGAACACCGCTCGTAAATAGGCACCGTCACACAAGTATATAAACCCTTCGAATTCGTTACACCCGCTTGCACACCTGAAACTCGTGGCCGACGTGTAGTATTCCTTTCGTGGTCTTTGGATTTTATCCATTTATTTCTTATTTTTTATGTATATTCTGTTTGTATATAATGCACTGACCCGTTCACTTGTTGTTAGTATTTTCCTCGCTTGAAAAAAGTGCATAAAATTTGATAATTTCATCGCGAACGAGTAAAACGGCGTGGCAAAATGAACATCCACACAGGTGAGACCTCTGCAGCCAAATACTTTAAACTGTTAAGAGCTTTGCTGCTTATATAGGGGTTGTAGGGATAGCGGTGATGAAATAGAAATATGGCGGACAGTGTCTGTTTACGAGCGTTGTTCAGCTTTAACGTACGACGGACGGCGCACGACGCACGATGACGGACAAAGACCAATTGCAATAGGTCACCAGAGTGACTCAGGTGACCTAAAAATCTGAGGCCGACATACCCCTTTTTGAATTTATATGTTTCATCGCACTAGTATTTTCTTTTAAATAAAATTATGCTTTTTAAATATACACAATTATTTAAGATAATGAGTATTTTGAAGAAAAATAATCTTATTATACGACTGACAAAAGAGAGAAGGTGTGCAACTCCTTCTGCACGACTATTAACTTCATCTTATTCAGGCGTGGATCCAAGTTTTTGTGGTTTTTTTGTTTTTGTTTTTTGGTTTTTTTTTGGGGGGGGGGGGGTGGTTGTCCAGCCTTATCCTTGTCTCTCCTACAATTAATTTCTTTTCTCAAACCAGAAAAACCAAAATATTGGAATTGTTTAAAGGTCATATGAAACGATATCCTGAGCATCTGGGGAGGGGGGCGGGGGGGGGGGGGGGGGGGGGGGCGGCAATGGTAGCAAAGAGGGCATTCTTCTCCATATACCTACATTCTTACCAACTACTGAGGTAGGGTTGTCCGGGTGAAGGGGTTACAATGTCTATTTCTTATAAGTTTTCTATTTTTTTTTTTTTAAATAACTTTGCAAACTCCATAGAAAACACATCATGACGCAAAATGGAATTATACTCGTAAACAATTAATAATTTGTACAGCATATATTTAATTGATGCTCTTAACCATTCAGAGGAGAAAAAAGTAACTCAAAATATGCAGTCATTAAATTAAATAGAACTTTATAATATACGCAGCGAAGAGTGATGCTAGGAACATTTCAGAATACATCTCACAAGACACTTTTCTTTACACTTATATTTATTTCTTAAATGCATACTTAGTACAGACCCACTGTCTGGCACTAATAAAACAAATCCGCTTCTTACTGGAAGTAAATTGTAGCAAGAATAAACTTCGTAAATTGGTGAGAAAACCGCGGAAAAGTCCAGAATCAATCTAATTTCAGCAAAATTCTGAATGCATGTAGATTTTATGATATTGGCGAGAGAACAACTACCGAGTATTTCAAGAATCAAGATGCAATCAGTTATATCACTATCATTGTGGTATCATTGTATCAGTGGTTTGGATGCCCAGTTTTATATTTGTCGACTTGTTACTCATTGAAAAATATTTGAAACATTCAGTTTCATGTTAACACGTCCGTTTAAACAAGAATTAGAAATAAAAAATCTTCAATGTACGTTTCTTTTCACAGTTGTGTTTTATCAAAATAAAGTCTCTAGTTTTTGATTTCTACATTTCAAATGATCATTGACTGAAAAGAAGAAGATGTTTCTAACATTTATTTTCTGGATTTCAATAAATAACATCATATCACTAATAAATAAAAGCAATAGACACGCCATGTATTATACATAACAATATACTTTCATTCACAACCGGTCTCTGGATACTGAGATCTCGCACATTCACGTTCAACACTCAACAAAACAATACTGCATAGGTGGCGGTAAAATCACAGGGGACTCCGAAAGTAACGCCCTCGGGTCATGTGATGGAAGTGACGCATCTTTTGGGACCTCGATTTTGAATTTCTGCAAGAGACACGTGGTGTACAGGAACATTCTGATTCTAGCCATTTGCTGACCCACACACCGTCGCTTCCCGACGCCAAATCCAATAAAACTAAAATATAAAAATACACAGATTTGAGAATATTCATAAGCATATCTCAAAATAATATCAATGGAATAAAAAAAAAATAAAATAATAAGGTCACACGTACTTTATGACCGCTGGGTGGTCGGTTCCGACTAACTTTCCCTCCTCTAGGAACCGGTCAGGTTTGAACTCCCAGGGGTCAGGGTACACGGTCTCATCGTGGTGGCAGGCAAACAAGTTCCCTAAAATCTGCGTAGAAGAAAGACAAACATCATTAAAAATGTTATCATTATTCGCCAGAATCCTTAAAGGTGAATTGAGTACGAGGCGCCCCTCTCATGGCGGGCTGGCTGTTTTACTAATCAACAGAAGTGTAGCATAGGTCTGGCTACCATTTTCTACACCGCAGGAATTTGTATTAGAATTAAAATGAAAGCATAAAAGATTTTTTCGGGGTAATTTTTAGTTGAAGGACGGTCTTAACCGGGGATTCAAGCATGGGAAATTGGAAAAAAAACGTTGTCTTCTTTAAAATTGAATCAATTATGTAAAAAGCTTTATTGTGTAAGTCGTATTTAGTAAATTTTTCAGTCTGTGTTGCTGTCATTTTACATTATCGACACTCCTTTCCATGAACCTCCTATAAGTACTCACCACTGTTCCTTTGGGGATCGTGTAGCCCTCCAGTTCTACTTCCTGGCTTAGGTTTGCGTGGGCCGCAGTGAGGGGAAGATGGGACTGGTAGCGTAAGATCTCCATCATACAGGCCTCTGTGTACGGCATTGACGCCATGTCCTCTGTCGTGGGAGATCGAGCGCCGATAATTGTAGTGATCTCCTCTCGAACCTTTTCCTGTATCTCCGGAAAGTGAGAGAGGAGAAAGAGGGTTCCTGCCATCACAGCCTTGGTCGTCAACACGGCTGAAACAGAGCACGTGGTTTATAACAACAATTATCCTTGTGTACATGCTCGAGACAACTTCCAAATCCAGTCAATCAAGATTCGGTTTTAATTTTTCATCGATAAGAATACAGTGGCACTACAGTGCGTAAAACAACCCATTAAGTCCAGTAAAACTTTTAAAAGAGTATCAAAATGAAAGAAGTTAAGGTACATACACGTGTTGATAAGATCCATAACCATTCCTAGAACGTGTTCATCTGTGAGCCAGCCTTTATCAGGGTCCTCAGCAAAGTCCCGATGCTCCCCCAGAAGTTCGTGAATGAAGTTTTGGACCGTGGTTTTGTCATATGTACTCTTCAAAACGAAAAGAAACCAATTAGTTTCAAGTTTAGTTTAACATAATGATATCAGCAATTTTTATAAAATATGGCGGCAATATTTGTTGCGAATGTCAGTGAATATCAAAATTTAAAATATATATCTATTTGATATATCCCAACGCAGATTCACTTTTTTGTAGTTTCATTGAGTGATGTCCACTTATGAACTTGCGACCTAAAGCTATTATTGTTGCGGGGAAATATTTGGGTCAGATCTAATTTTCTCCATTTCCGTTGTTTTCAGAAAACATCCGACTTTTCGCACATGGCTGATAGCAAGCTCACCTTCATATCTTGGACCAGATTGTGTAGCTCTGTTCTCCCCCGAATAACACTGCGATACAGATCGCCGTAATAGCCGGGAAAGTGACGAATCCAGGGGAACAGTTTGTACACCGCGTGAACCTGGGGCTGAATCATGGTGTCCCCGTCTCGGTCAAAGTCCATCAACACCTTTAGGAGTTTGTCCTCGTCCTGGCACCGGCGCCCTGTGAACTGGAAACATGTGTCACGTGATTAAAATGGACAGGGAAAGAGAGAGGCCATACACCAATAAACATTGCACAACAACCAAAGAGATGACAATGGACAATGAATACCAGAGAGAGGCCAAACATTGAACAATGGCCAGAGAGTGTTACACAACAGACTGCTTCTCCTACTCACCAGCATTCCGATGATGTTACAAAAGGACGGCAGCAGAATGTCCATAGGGTCCGTAGGCTTTCCTTCCGTCTTCTGGAATTTTGACAGTATGTGTGACAGCTCCTCCGACATCAGCTGTTTAAACTTGTCCGAGTTATAATCGTGGAGCTTCATCGATCGTATCATCAGTTTCTTCATCTTCATAAACTCGTCGTCATATCGCCTTAAAAGAACGTCTTTGTAACCAAAAGATATATATTCTCCAATGAAATTTAATGGTCGATCACTCATTAAGGCGCTGATTTCGTCGCTCTCGAATGCCTTCCTGATAATGTCTATATTGTTCAGGACAAGAAAATTCTTCCCGTTCATTTTGAACGAAACGATGTCTCCATATCGTTCCTTCCATTTCAGAAAATCCAGGTGCATATTTTTAAGGTCGATGTCGAAAAAGGAACCAAAGAAGGGTAAACCACATGGTCCCGGCGGGGACTTTTTCTTTCTATTTGATGTCATGACTTCTAAAGCTGTAAGGAGAAACCAAAGAAATGACAAAATCAGGGATAATTCTACAAGCATGGTTGCAGTCTCCCAGGAAGTTAACAAATATATGTATGAAGCGTTTGAGATAGCATATATACTTCAACTCTACCTTTTAAGAAATAAACTTCCCCTATACCCAAGTCCCTACACATAACGCTTGTCATTTTGTCGGCTGATACCAACTACATAAGATAAACTGGTATTGTGTTTGAGATCCAGCGGCTTTATACTAATACCACTCACTGCTTAAAGAGACCACTTCCGCTTCCAAGGACATTTTGTCAATTAACCATCAGTTAGGAGTGTGAGAAAAAACAAAGAAGTAGGAACTACGCACGTAAATATAAATCATATCTGGTTTTTACTACACACAGAAGAAGTACATATAAGGCCGTCAATCAAACATACTTAAGATGTCACCAGTGCTGACGTTTTTTTCAATTTAAACAGAACTATTTTTTTTTTGATAAGTGGGGGTGAAAACAGCTACTGACTATGTTATGAATTATGAATTCAAGTGATTGTGCTGTTGAATTGTACATTTCATGCGGTAAAGAAGATTATGCACACGTTCCCATATTAGAAGTCAACCTGATTATGTACATCCCGAAATATACCAAGAAAATAACTTTATTTTATATGATTCAAGTTTTCTTAAGGTAGAGCACCAATGTCCTTTCTAATATATCATACACTTTGGTATTTTTTCTTAAACCTAAAAAGTTCTTATGAGATCTCTGCCAGTCAGTCAATATTGAAAGGGGACTAAAAGGTGACATTCATTCACTTTTCCAAACATTCAGTTAAGGAGGCTGGATGATTATCTGATCTACCTAGAATACTAGGATCATGAAGCAAACTTAGACTTAAGTCAAAAATTGTAAACTGTCTTAATGTCTCTTGATTGAAAACACTGACAAAATTGGAATGCTATTAAAAGTGTCTTGATATAATGTTGTTAAAAACAAATTTCCATCATCATTTTATGATAAAACATTATTTTATGACTGATCGAAATTTCGACTTAAGTCTGAAATTGCTTCATGATCCTGAGGCATGATTTGCTTAGCTATAAACGATTATTTAGTAAAAAAAAATCTATATATTTTACTTTTTGAATTTGGGAACTTTCCTATATTTTTATATAGAGCTCTTCGTCTAAAGGAGATCAATACAGTCTTAAAATGACCACGACCATCGAGCCCTTATAAAGAGGACAGGATGGTCGACAGGATGGTCTTTGCGATTTTTAGGCTGATCTACTTCCTCTAAAGAACTCTGTATAAAGATATAAGAAAATGTTCAAATTTTAAAGCTAAAATATTTGGATTTTTTATACTAAAAAATAGGTCGTGGCCCAAATATTATACATGTCTTTAGAAGTTTAATACAGATCTGACGGTTAATTTGTTGACCATCCAGCCTCAACATTCACTGGACTGAACAGCGCAAGTTCAGCATGTGGATCTAGTGCAATGCCTTGTTTGATCATACATATATGTTTACTTATTAGTATTAGTGGCTACTGTCCTATTTTTACTTTTTATATCTTTGGCCATTCATGGAATACTTTCATTACAATGATATATTCTTTACCAACCGGAACTTTCTATGTCGGCTCTGGTAGTTTAGGTACATGCATGTGCGGAATTTATCAGGCTACTTGAGGTTTGCAAGTGGAATTTACTCGGGCACCTTCCTGATTTCTTACATATTTGTCCTACATGTATACTCCATGCTTTTTATGCTATTATATCATTCCTTGTAAATCATATTGATTTCTACTAAAAAAAATCCCCTTACTTTTAGTTAAATAGGTAATAATAGAATGACAGGACTGAATCTCAGCAGAGATTCGGCTCAGCTTGATATTTGACTGACGCATTCATCGAATTTTGTGAAAGTCCTTCATAATTAATATCTGGAAATTTAAAGTGCTTGCCTAACCTCAAAGAGCTTCTTGTAAAAGGATAACCAAAATTGCTTTATTTAAACTTGTTAGTCAGTCACGTGAGGTAACACAACCATTAGTCCGTCTCGTCAGTTTCTTGCGCTTGGCAGTACTCGTTCCTTACTCAGATGGTGAAGCCAGTAAAGCTGACGGCTGTTAGCACGGGACGTTGCTGGTAAGAGAATGGACCCTCACGGCAAGAGGTTTCGGCAGCGTCAGGGAACGACTTCCGTCAACAGACAGCCATCAGCTTGCACTTTTTCACTCGTAACGAGGATGTAATGTTATTCGGTGATGTGTAACTTTTTTTACTGCTTAACGAAAAAATGTGAAATGTTGAGATACAACAAGCCAAATACACTATTATTCCATTTCTTTCTCGTGTGAATAATTTGAAAATTCCCAGCCGAAATTGTTACGAACATGGTCCATTAATAACGGAAATTAAATTTCCGCCTTACCACTATTGTCAAGGATGAAGAAGCAGCCACAAATTAACTTCCTTCTAACCAATTAATACGAGAGAAAAGAATCAACATTGCCTGGAAACTCATTTAACTTAAATTGATGCTTTTGTTGTGTAGTTTTTTGTATACTATCTACCATATTTCAACTTCTTTGTCATATAAAGATTTATTTATACTGCAAAGTCATGAGATGAATTGTACGTCTTCTCACAATTAAAGACTTTTTCTAGAGAATATGGATAGAGATAGGAAATTGTAAGCATGTAAAGGTGTATATTTAAAGAAATTAGTTTTAGGCGGCTCAACATTAATATATTACTAGTAGTTGAAAAATCTATTAAGTATCTTTTTTGAAACATGATTTTACAATTGGAAAACCGATTTAAGCTCTTTATGATTTACTTAGTGATTTTTTTCGTTACAAATATTTTTTAAAGTTAGTATTTACTGTTAGTAAATACATTTAGAATTGGCTAATATTTTATATAACAAGAAGAGCCTCGCTAATGTAGGTTATGTATTTTTCTGCAATGCTGGCTACCCTTTATACCGCCATAAATCAACAAAGAAAGCATTTCATTGTTTGATTATTCTTTATTGTGAAAATTTTTATAAGCCATGTCATTTAAATTACATGTGCTCTGTTGCTTATTCTGGGTAAGATTCTTATTTATTTCAAGTTATTTTAATCTCAAACATGTGATATAAAAATTCCCATACATTTTCCCCCAGTTTTCCGTAAATGATATATCAAATCAATCTTTGAACTTATAAAATTTACAAAGAAGCATTATTTTGTCAAAGATTCTCCCGAGCACAGAATAACGCAATCTGATTGGTCAACAAATAACCAGATTCAGGAAGAGGCCGAGGAAGCTGGGATTTCTAAGGGTTTTAAATGTGTCTATCTTCAGACTTACATTTATTCTTCCGGGAGATGTTTTTCTGAAGTATAATCTGTTAACGCCATTAACGAAAGAAATAGGAAAAAAGCTGGATTAAACTTAATCTGATTTTGGATGTTACATGTCAAAAAGTGGGGGGAAACAATTAAACATGCTGTGTGCAAAACAACAGATTGTGCTGAAAGCTAGTGTATTTGAAGTATATGAATAATGCGGAGGAAGTTTTGACCTGATACGTCACAGACCCGTTACATAACACCGGAAGTTATCTCTCAGTTCAGTTTACAACTGAATTTTTTTTCTCACGTGGTCATTATTGCAAGATAAATTATCGCCTACATACTTGACCCAATGTGAGAAGACAATCCCAAGTGTAAAATAGATTTGCATTTAAGTCCCTATGTTCTCTCTATTAAACTGAATGAGATGTTACGTAAACTATTCAAGTAAAGAGCATATAAAATTTGATTTTTAATTAGAAAATAAATAAGATATGACAAAATACATTGACAACTTGTAGATACGAGCAAGTCTATTGGAAAAATCCCTCTGTTAATCGAGGATGTATGGAATTGACGAAGACAATATAATCCATTTCTAACATATTTATAACTCCAAACTCTTAACCTTATGCGATTACAATAATTCCTTCACCATTCCTAGAATTTTCACTAATAAGTACATTATTATAGCTATGTGTAGCATGATGTTAACGTGTCCTGTATAGAGAGGGATTATATTGGTAATGCCTATATAACACAGTACACATTATTTAATTTGGAATCAACTGTTTCGCTATTCTAGGATCACGGATCGTGTCAAGCAGTCCGCGAGCCCCTGTGATCCGGGACATTGCTATTGAGATGAGATGAAATGATAACATTGTTACTGAACTCTTAGTTAGTTCTCTCGGGTAAATGATACGGCTAATTTCCCGACTTTAATGACACTGTTTACTCTGGTAAAGTGTTTAGTGAATTGGAAAAATGAAATCAAAACAAAACTATCACAGTCAATGTAAAGAACATAAGAAGATTCAGGCCACGCACTGGGGTCTTTATGAAAGATTGAGGAGATGGTGGTCCGATCAGTATAGACAACATGGCAGGACCAAGCGGAGACAGGTGATAGTTTACCAAGAGAAACAGGTGATAGTTTACTTAAACCTGTTACACGTTCTGCACTAGCACCCTATACAGGGTATACTATTGGACAGTCAGTAATTGTAGAAAATAAAGCAAACCCTTCGAATAGAAAAGTGTCTACAAAAAAACCAAACATTACCTATAAATATATACATTCACATTTGCAACACATGTTCTATATTAAAATATAGTATGTGTAAAACTTTTTGATGCAAATGTTTCGTCTTTTTATTATGCATGTTTGTAATTGTTTCGTCTTGATTTATTACACATGTTTGTAATACATAATAATTTTTCAGCAAAATGTCATGTTATTTTCTTTTACTTATGGTGTCTATGGAGACATGTGTATCATAAAAGAGTTCAAAACAGTTTGAGCATCGAATTTTAAGGTATGGAAGGTTTGAAGTATTAATTAAGAGTTTGCAATACTAAACAGGCGTATACGTATCAAACCTACCTCCAAAGAGTGTCATTTTTTAGAACTTCAAGGCCGTTTCTTTTATAGAGTGGGTCTGTGCTCCATATTTTTCTCATAGTCTAAATAAGGTCTAATGGAAAACGAACCGATTTCAATCAACAAAAGAGATGAGAGATGACCCACTATACATTAAAAATATCATTTTGTATCCCAACAATTGAACGTTTGGAAAAAATAATACTAGTCCGTAAATTCGTGGCCAAAGGCACACATAGTATTTAAACAGCGTACTGTGTTGTGTCTGAAATGGCTCAGTGGTTAGAGCACCAGACATTAGCTAATCTTTTATAACTAGAGTTTTTATGTTGTGGGTTCGATACCAGCAAAATTTACGGCAATATATTTTTTTCTTATCGTTTGTTAAATATTTTTAAAAACTGAATATAGTTAGAAATTGTGCTTTCGCAAGCTTGTATTATAATATATTTGAATAGATTCAATTGGAAAAAAAATAAATTTAAAATTGTATTTTACGACTAAACCGAATGGGCATTTGCGCTATCTTATCCCCCCATCTTCTTTTTATTTTATCAAGCATAAAAATCAAAAGCACCAATGATGGCAGTTTTTCATTAGTACGTCACATTTATTAACGATTTAAATAATGAAAATGAACAAATTCAAATATATGTATCACATTTAATGGTTATTTCAACTAAAAGAAATATTTTTTCTAATTCTCTGATGAAATGAACTTGTTGTCTAAAACGTTTGATATATGTATATATGTATGCACCAGGATACGTAATTTGGTCGATTTCAGAAACAGTTCATTAAATCGAGGCCATCATTATACACGTGCATTGTAAAACACCAGACACACGGGTTTGTTGAAACTTTTCTCATTCTGTATCGTCGGACTTTTTTATATACAATTTATGTTTCTCTCTATCATCATCAGCCAAATGCATCGCCTTATCTCGGCGTTATCTTGCCTCCTCTTTCAAGTGTTTCTGTTATGTCCTTGTTTTGGCTCGTCTTTGAGTGACCTACACGGCAGCCTCATTCTGATAAATTATAAACTTTTATACAGCCAGCTCTTATCTGAAGAACATTCCTGGAAAATTAACTCAAACCAACGTCTTAAATTTTTTTGAAATAGAAATGGTATCATGAAACAGCATGTGTTTCGTCTCACGTGCCAATGAAACATATTATACGGATTTCTGTCGTGTGAAATAGACGAACGTTCCGTTGGGCAGAGAGTCTAGAGCAATTATGGTATCACTGTGTTGGACTCAAACAGTTTATAGTAGCTAAATCACTGTGCTGTACTCATACAGTAGTTATAGTGGCTAAATCACCGTGCTTGAATCATACAATATATAGTAGCTATATCACTGTGCTGGACTCACACAATATATATAGTAGCTAAATAACCGTACTGGACTCATACATTATATAGTAGCTAAATCACTATGCTGGACTCATACAATAT
>WFKH01011581.1:67347661-67359153 GCA_016163765.1 Magallana hongkongensis | reverse complement strand
TTTGTTAAACGATGATTGCTATGCATTTGTACGTTTCAATCAAAATTTTCCACTCCTATTCAAACTCCTATTAGATCGTTGCTTATTGCCATTATAAATTGCTGAAAATGATCTGTACTTTGCCTTTCCAGTTCACGTTTAAACAAGCTCTTAAACAATTGCATCAAAATGTTACACAATATGGCATCCTTATTTACACTGATGCTTAAGCTTCCTGGCACCTCTTCACGGCACATGGAAGAGTTATGATATCCTGTGACCAAACAAAATAAAGTAGTTTAATCACATGCACATAGCAAAGTAAATCTTTTATCAGTACTCAGTGTCCAAAAATGTCATTTGTGTAGGATCCTTAAAAGAATGATTGAGCCATTCTTTATGAGGTTTGGTACACTTAATGATATCAATTTTCAGGAGAGTGCCAAGTAAATAACATTAAGCTGGACTTACGGGTCACATTTTGACAGCTTAGCCAAATGAATTTTGCTTTTAAAAAATAACATATGTAATATAAAATGTAGAAAACTGGGGTTTATTTTATTTTTATTCAGAGAGAAAGTCGCAAAATGTTGATATTCCATTTTCCTTAACATGGTTGAGGACAAGTGGTAATATTTCCAAAAGCCTGTCTGGTAAAGGTCAAAATCAACTCGGCGTATATCTCACGCAAATGAAGATAACCAAATTATACATACTTTTCTGAATGTTTATTTTAATACAGAATATTTAGTAAGTTAACATCTTTGTAGAAAAAATAATAAGAAAATCATTTCACCCTGAGTTTCTTACATATTTAATATGTATTGTCTTTACATAATACGAAATATTTGTGTGACATCGTCAACTGCTTTATGTTGCGCGGTGGATGAGTGTACTAGTCCTCTCTCAAAATTGTTTGAAATTACAATATTATTATACCTCCCCTTCTGTTAAAAGCAGCACCCAGTGAGCTTTGTTGTATTTGCTGGTTTTGATTTTTTCCAACAATACTGGAAGGGTTGGATTCTGCAGATCTTCACGGGCAGTCCATCCTGTTCTGTCCTCTTGATTCTAGTTCGCTGTTCACTGTGCCTGATGTACATTATTTAAGTTATTTACGTATATGATGGATAGACAGTTATATCTAATTGTGCTGAATGGAGAAAAGTCCTATATTTGGATGATCTCTAAGTTCTGGGTGAAAATATCCCCTATCCCTAGACTAATCCGTCACTTATTATGACAAGCTGAGACACAAAGCATCTACTGGATACGTTGTCCTTCTGGAAGCCTGTCATGTTTAGTTCTGAGCAGACAGTGCTGCGAGATACAATTGATCTTACGTACATGTACTTTTTGTCTGGAAAGTTTTTGATAAAGTTTCTACTCTGTTTCGAATCCAATTGTAACTACTGACCATAAGTCCGCACATGTAAAATACCACTACTTTTCCTGATGAGTACATATATACAGGCATTATTGACGGGACTGATATAAAATTCATATAACTTTGCTTTCGACGTATTTAAGATTTGGGGAAAAATTAGCTTAGGTGAAATTGAAGTCCACTTTGATAAGATACAATATATGGATGGGGAGTTCCAATGATAGTGAAAGGGAATATTGATGAAACCCAGTCTAGTCGTATATCACGTGGGTTTAATTTCCCATGAGTGTTCTGTCAAACTTGTTTTCTTGAAAGGTTCTAATTTTTTGTTTTTAAATGTAGAGTGGGTCACCACGCCAAACTTTTGTTTATTGACACTGGTTATATTTTCATTAGTTCTTTTATAAGACAAAGGCAGAATGATGAAGCACGGAGTCACTCTATTGAATGATAGGCATTACCATTAATTGATGCGACTGTAATAAGTGGTTAGTAAACCATACCGTTGGTATCCTTAAGGAACCGATTAAGTTAAATCTTTTGTCATTTTGTTGTTATTTTTAAAGTAAGCAAATTTGTTGAAATTTCTTACTTTTGCATGATTTCATAGTGTTATAAGCAGTAAAATTAATTTAAAAAATACTTAAAATACAATTTTAAACTGTAACTTATTCGCCCATGACCTTCAGTTCATCACATAAATAGCATAACCAGGAAACCATTAACCATTATGCATTATAAACAGACATTTTAAATATAAACATGTATATATTTGCGTAAAGAAAATCAAATCACAAAGTTTAATTCCACTAAAATGAAATAAAGCTTAAATCAGCCAAGAACATTTTCACTTTCAGTTTTGATATACATGTATATTTTATCTATTAGATTTACTACATTTCTGCGAATTGCTGGGAGTTGTCTTGATCAAACCGACTTTTTATCTCGTAATTTAGCAATTAGTCAAATTGCTGGCAGTTAACGTTTTCGGACGGGCGCTTGCTCTACGGAAATAACCCCATACTTGACCCTACTCACTCGGCACTCTGATCTTAGTGCGCTGTCCCTAGCTCCAGAATCAGAATCATTTATTTCAATCTCAAAACCACTTTACAATGGTATAAAGAGACTATAAAATACATAAACATTTAAGATTTTCTAATTAAATAACAACGGCATACGTGAAAATACAAGTATAAAGAAAGGTAGCTTCATGTTTTAAAAAATGTGAAGTACAGAAACTACTGGGGGGAGCATATTTTATTTATTTTCCTCATAAATGAACATAATTTTCTTTAAAAAACAGTGTTTACTATTCGACATTATATGTTTAAAACTAATAGTATTTTTTTATTTTGGTATAACTTGCTGATAAGTATTGAATTCTTTTTTGTTGTAATGACGGACAATTAAGGATATAATGAAATTCATCCCCAATTTCGTGTTTTGTGCATTTTTCACATATTCTTTCATTTCTAGGTGTATTACACCAACGTCCACTTTCAATGGGTAGGTGGTGATTACAAGTTCGAAATCTACAAAATATGATTGCATCTTTTTTGTTAACGTATCTAAATAATTTTCAAATTTAAGTTCTTCCTTGTATTGTCTATAATTTAAAGCTTTAGCAGATGATTGAAGTACTGATTGCCAATTTTGGTTGAATTGATCAATTAGAACATTTTTTACTTTTAACCACTTGGTATTTTGTATATTTTGTTCAAGCCAAATATTAGAGAGTCCACAATGATTTAGTGTTGTTTTTATACGGTCAAGCCAGTCAAGTTTACCAATTTCTTGGTTTAATTGAAAGGACAAGCTGTAGAATAATTTAGAAAGTTTGGTTTCTTTTCCAGTCAGTAATTTTGACCAATATGCAATCATGCGTGTTTTTACTTGAATTTCTAAAGGATATCGACCAAGTTCCCCATATATCATGAAATCTGGAGTTGATTGTTTAATGGAAGCAGTAATTTACAAAATTTGAGGTGTAACCTTTATAACAGTGATATTTGAAAAACCCCATACTTCACATCCATATAACAATATTGGCTGAACAATTTTATCAAATAAAATCCAGACCAGGGTGAACTGTACGGGCTTATAGAGTAACAGTCATCACAGATATGACAGATCGATCCGGGGACTTTCAGGTCCCTCGGGAGTGTGGACTTACAAGCACGGAGGCACATTACATAAAATATTTATAATTGTGACAATACACGACTTTCAGCTCTGCAAGTGTATTCCCCTTCTTCCGCCGAGCACCTATTGTCGATGACATTCTTTTATTAGCTCAATCAAACTTCCTGTCTGAGTGTGAATTATTATAAACTCATCTGCTCTAAATTTTTTTTCACATTCTCTCTCATTTTTATCTATCACAACCGGTGTTTATTGTAATCCGTATTTCTGTATGATGAGATTGGCCGCCGTAGATATGCTTAGCAGATCGATTCCAATTAGAATTCTTTGATGCTTTATTCTATCTCAGTCCAATAGGATCCTGTCTTAGAAAGACAATAAAAGCCAGTTCCCTAATTGTCGATATCTGTTTGACACATGATCCTAAGTCTGATTTCGGCTTAATAGTTGTTCAGCGCTCACAACTTAGTAGTTGTTCAGCGCTCACAAGTACTTTTATTATATTTAATCGTCAAGGTAAGAGTTTTTCTACTTCTTCTTTTATCTATCTATCTGTATATCAATGCCATTGTTCCCCAAAAAGATAAAATAAAAACACAGGTCAGTTAGAGTCCTTCTTTCTGATTGTATCAGTTTTATCTACCACGGTTTTCATGCATTCATAAAATTGCTGCTTTATATATAAGATTTTCAGAAATCCCAATTAGATTATTCTGGGCTATGTAATGGGAAACGAAAACGACAGTTTTATGTAGGTAGAGATATTTTACAAATTGCAGTATAATGGGAAAACAATACATATAATTGTTTCAAATGATGTAAATAATTCTTTATTTCAACCCTGCATCGAAGTAGTTAGCTGAATGTTTCAATAGAAATGTAAAACCTACATGTACCTTGGCGGTCAGTAGTGTTTATGTCACTAAATGGTACACTTAGCGGATATTCCTATACCTTATATTTATTTTTTTTATTGTAAAAAGGGATACAAATGTATTTTGAAATAGACTCGGTGATTTTAATCTTCATCAAATAAGGAAGCAATTGACTATAATAATAAAAATAACACTGTGCCGGATAATTATGCCAGTGCCAAGGTGGCATTTTTGCACCCGCTTAAGATGCAGTTTCGGAAAAATCCATATATACCAAATGATAGACCATTGTCTAGGGAGTTTATAACTACTTTTGTTTTTAGTGTGTTTCACCTGACAGGTGAGATATGTACCTTTAAAAATTAATATCCCATAGGAAAATTATAATTCCCATAGGAGAAACGATTCTCCTACAGGAAATATTGACAATCCTATAGGATTTTCTAAAAATTCTATAGGAATCATATTTCCTATAGGAGAAAGCAATTTCCTGAAGGAATTTGACTCAGACAGGTAGTTTTCCTATAGGAAATTAAAATTTTCTATCGGATTTTATCAAATCCTATCGGAATTGAAATTCCTATAGGAAGTTCTTGTATTCCGATAGGAAATTTCAAATTTCCTATAGGAATAGTGTTTTTCCTGTGGGAAAAATTATTTTCCTGTAGGAATTTAGTTTTGAAAGGTAAATATCTCACCTGACAGGTGAGATACAATGAAAACAAAGGTGGTTGTTAACTCTTTAAACAATGGTCTATCATATGGCATATTTGCATTTTTCGATACATGCAGATTAGACGGGTGCAAAAATGCCACCTTGGCACTGGCATAATTATCCGGCACAGTGTTTATTGTATAATTTGAATTAACATGTATAGAAGAGTACAATCAATTTCCAATAGAACTCTACATAATGTCCTCTCAGAACTTAACTATAACAATTTTAGCGTAACAAAATTTTTGGTATAAAATGCAAATTCATTCCAAGTCCTTTCAGAAAATGAAAAAAAGGTCCCCTGGCGTTTATAGGTCAGATTTGCAGTTGTTTTCAAGTTACAACTATCAAATGTAAATGCCACTGTACATACTATAGTAACAATTCAACCTATTCTCCAACAATCTCTCGTGGTATTACTTTATATTTCTTCCATCATTTATTTAAAACTATAATTTTTACAGGACCATGGTTACGACTTGAGCTGACAACTTTTTTTCCTTCCATTTTTGATATTAATATAGCTTCATGATGGTATTTATGATAATCAGCCAAAATTTGAGTGTCCGTGGTGGACTTATATATTAAGCTAGATACAGAGCTCACAACTAAGTTATGTAAACAAAGCTCAGGCCATGTTTTTGTTTATACATTGAATGCTGAATATAATATACACGGTATCAAACAAATCTGAATGTGAAAAACACTAGATACTGTTTCTTAGTGATCATAACTAACAAGCAAAGAGATAAAAAAAAGAACTGCAAATAAACTCCGAACTTTTACTAGTATTTTTAAGGGGGCTGGGTGGTCGTGACCATTTTTAGACTTTATTAATTTCCTTGAGACAGAGAGCTCTGTATAAAGATGTAAGGAAATGGTCAAATTCTAAAGCTAAATTATTCGGAATTTTTATTCACTGAATTATAGTTTATGGCTAAAAATAAATTTAAAATTTTAAGGTAGATCTGATGGGTAGATTGTTGACCATCCAGCCTCCCTTAACGTAAAGAAGACATAGCACGAGCTTGGTTAACATGACAAAGAATTGTGAGCTCTGTATCATATATTTGACTCAATCACGGTATTCAAATTTTGGCTAACCATTGAAAATACCCCAAATGAAACATTTTTATAGAAAACTAATTTTCAGCTACAATCGTGACCATACCCCTTTAAAATGAAAGAAATTTCATGCCATAATTCAGACAATCGCGTAACACCTTCCCATTTTACTTCTTATCGCAATGTTCCCTGGAACTTGCAGCTCTGATATGTAAACATCCGGGGGTTTGCTACTATCATTCCCTAATGTACAGACAGTACATGTACCAGGACTGCTTTTTAAAGATATCGCTACTAGTGTAGTCTAAAATGCTTGCCAGATGCGCTATAATAGCTTTTCAGATGAAATCATGACTTTACCATTCAAATGCAGGTCATGAAATTTAATTTATAAGGAAACATAACAATATAATGTCTTCAGGTCAGATGAAGATGTGATCGGAAGTGACCGGTGCCAACAAATGATTGGTGAACGTACCGTTAACGGAGTCTGTAAAAAGTACGCTGTCCGTGTTAGCATGTGGTCTAAATAGTATTCTCTTTTAGACTATGTTTAGTGTTGTATGTTAACTTCTTCCAGTTTTTCATTTACTAAGAATATAAAAACAAAAAAAAAACATAAATCGAACGACACCCCCCCCCCCCCCAAACCCCCCCCCCCAAAAAAAAAACAACAACAAAACAACAAAAACCCAAATAAACAAAAAACAAATATAAAAAAACACAATCATGGTTTTTAAATTCGTTTTCAAACTACTTTTATGTCTATATTAAAGGCCGGTAGAGCATGTGACCTTATAATTATTGTGTATGCGCTGGTCTTACTAAGTGGACACCATACTACATATTTTAAGCTCCGAAGTTTGACATACTGCTATATTTCTCATGAAAGTATAAACCTATATAACCCCCAGCGTATGTAGAGTATTAAACACATGATATTCGGTAATGTCTCGAGAATTTAAAGGCAGTTTGAAAGACATACAATGTAAGCCGGGTTTTCCCGTGTGTACTGGCCCGAATACTTCTCTGACTACTTTAGAAGCTGTGCAATAAATAATGACTGATATCAGCAACTCATAAATTGCTTTTGCCGAAAAGAAGTGAAGAGTCCTTAGTGAGGAGCACGTAAAGTGGAGTGGGAACACTACAGTCTGAATCAGACGTGCATGACTGTTCTATAGAAAATAGGTACAAGTCAACTAAGACTTGTCATTGCCTAATTAATGCAAAAAATTGTGTGAAGAAAAATACGTGAACATCCTTTATATTGATCATGACATTCAATTTAAAAAACAGGAAATGTCTGAGGCTTTCCTTCCCTCGTTATCATAAGTGTGGCACAGAAAAGCGAAAAATTGGGGGTGGTTTAATGATTGTCAACATAGGGTCATGCTCGAGTAATCCACGTTAATTCTTGGTCTGTAAAGGTGTTTTTCGTTATTTTAGATCCAATGATTAAACGACTTGTTGGCAATAAAACATCAGCTGTTTTGGGAAGGCTGAGCTAGTTACTGGGGTCACGACACACAGTCAGTGTGTCAACATTCTTTGTTAGCTGACACTACGGGAATCGCATTAAAGGCACTTCAAATTTTAGAAGAGGATAAGTTGCTATTTTGCAGCATTGATGCGTGTCTTCCGTTTTCTCTCCCAAATATGTAACAATGAAAATTCGTTTACTCATAGCCATGTACTGTGGATATGTGTGGGAATACTGATATGGTTCCTCTTCTTTCAGATGTGATTACAATGAACCAGTCCGTAGACTCTCTACACGATGGTGTGTACAATACTTCAGGAAGTCCCACGACAGACATGTGTAGCAAGGACGACAGACTTATAGCTCGACTGAACTCCAACCTTGTGGACTCCCTCTACATTCCTACAATAGTGTATGTGTCTGTTCTATTGTGTGTGGGGATTCCGGGGAATGCCCTGGTGGCCTACGTCTACACCTCCTGGCGGCGGTCCTCCTCCCGCCTCGTTATCATTGCGCTGGCCGTGTTCGACCTTGTTAACTGTCTGTTCACCATTCCCACGGAAATCTACTTCATCCTCAATATATATCTGGACCCGAATCCAATACTGTGCAAAGTGACCCGTTTTATTACTTTCTCTATGAACAACACCTCGTCCCTCGTCCTCTTGTTTATAGCCGTGGACCGGTTCAAGAGGATATATAAGCCCCTCAAACCTCCGTTCAGCAATCGGATCACCAAGATTGTGATCGGGATAAGCTTCGCAGTAGCCTTTATATTCTCATGGCCGTCTCTGTTGATTTACGGTAGGCAGACAATTGACATCCCACTGTCTAATGACACCTGTGTAAAAGTGCGCACCTGTCTCATAGACGACGATGTAAAGACCAGCATCTACCCGCTGTTGTTCAACATAATACTCACGGCGGGCAATATCCTTATCGACATCATCATGATCTCTGTGTACGCCTATATCGGCAGTAGATCGATCAAAGCCATCAGAGAGACCAACCGCTTCTTCCCGAAGTTTGCGTTCACTACAAATGACACTATAGACATTTCTGTGGAATATTCACAAGAGGCACATGATCCTATTATCGCGAACCGAGAACACTCTCAAAACTACAAAAAGAACTCGACGGCCACTTTGTCCAATGACATTCACTCAAAGTTCGACTCGCTTGACCGGAAGGGGTCGACGGTGACTATTATTTCGACCAAACGAGGACATTCCTTAAAGTCTTCCATGCAAAAGGCGGATAGGAAGGGGCGGAGACAGATGTTGAAATCTACATTTATGCTATTTTTAGTAACAGTGTTGTTCATTGGATCATTTATACCCTACTGTACCCTTGTGTTTATACGCTATTCACAACCTACGTACTACTCCGAGCTGTCGGGCGCCGGAAAAGCCACATATAATGTATTCCTACGCTCTTACATGATGAGCAGTGCACTTAATCCTGTTATATATAGCTTTTTAAGTAGCAAGTTCAGAAAACAGTGCCACAAAATTGGTCGAAAAATATTCTGCTTTGGTCAATATTAATATATATGTGATGGAAATTGACTTCAAGAATTAAACCTTATCGACCAATACATAAAAGAAACTAATGTGTTTTGTGGTGTGTAAATTTTTCATTGGTCCTTGTTTTCCTTTGTGTATATGTCATTCCGAATCATTAAGTCATTAGAAATAACTAAAACAAATTTATATCGTAAAGGAATTAAATTTCAAAATGTGCGGTGGTGTATGTGTATAAATATTGGCCCATCAATCAAACAAATTAAACATATCTGAATGTTGGTCATAAAGTTTCTTTTTAAACTTTCAATATTTTTTCTCCTGTGATAAGACAATAAGTCGGTAAGCGTAATGTTGTGGTGTAGTTGAGTACATGGCCTTCTGGTAAAAACAGAGAGACGGACTGTTCCTTGTTCTTTGTATTGGATATCCTTGGGTGTTACAAGAGACGTTATTTATACAATTGCCATTAAGTAAAAACAGTTTTAAAAAGATTTAAAAAAATCAATTAAAAACCTGTAAAAAGTCTTTGTTGTGTATGATGAACGAAGTTTGATTTCCGTGATAAAAGTGGAAGACTGCGAAGAGTAGGAAATATCTATCTACACCCCGATTTAGGGTTAAAATTATTATCATTATTCAATACAATTTGATCTTGATTTCCTGTTTTTGCCAGTAACTGTGCATACATACAGGAAAACCCGTTGCATTATTTATGGTATCAATCATGTATTATCGCAAAAAGGAATCCTTTCGCCATAGAATCCAAAATACCATGTGACTTGGTAAGGCAAAGAATTTTTGTGATCGGCTTCTGCCAATCACAGTTGTTTCCGTATGATGCTTCCGGCAAACTTCACTATTTGCGTACACATTACGCTTCGCACTACTTTGTTAACTATGCAGTGACAATTTTATATAAATCTTAAATTAATAGTGTTATAACTAGAGAACATTTTTAAAATGTATTTGACTTGAGATTTAAACATTTATACAGTTACATGTTTTGTTTTTCTTTACATGCGTAAGAATTTGGTTCGGAAGTACACCTCGCCTACTAAACGTAAAGTTATTCGGTTCTTGCTATTTCGGAAAGCAACAGCACAGAGCGATTTATTCTATTTAATGCATGTTGTACTTTTCGTAACATAAAACAGTTCATGCTAACAACTAATATCACATGCCAATCATTCCTTTAAAAGGAATTCTTGTTTAACATATTTCGACCTCATCCGGAACACCTCGGGCCTTTCATAAACAACACTATTGTCTGTGATCTTTTTTTCTGTGTTTTTCTGTGAAAGGCCATAGGTATTCCGGATGATTTCGACCTCTGACCAATATTGTTTTTCTCTTAGAATTCTTACTCTATATGATATGGAATCTAATCAATAATTCATCATGTTGCTGAGGATAGTTACTGTGCTAAGAAGTCAGTCGTTATTAGGAAACCATAAACTATTCAAGTTTGGATGGGGGTGGGTGTTCATGTTTGGGTGGGGGTGAGTGTTCAAGTTTGGGTGGGGTGGGTGTTCAAGTTTGGGTGGGGGTGAGTGTTCAGACTGCTGATTAGCCTCCTTGAAAACTGAGCAACTTGATTTCTTTGAACAGGGCTGCAAAACGTGAACCAAGGCCTATGATTTAGCAAGAAATCCGAAATAGAATTCTTGGTTGATTATATGCATTGTAAGATAGATTTCTTCCATCCTCCGCAAAGCATGCAAATATATCTGGATTTAACATAATAATATAATGGTTTAAGTAATAATAATGAACAATATATAGAAGTATTCTTTTGATATCAATTGTTGAATAGGCATCCATTCTTTGTTGTACGTGTGTAAACTTAAGCCTCGATCTTAATCTCTGAATTACAGTGGCCATCTATATTTCACTATTATTCTAAATGTAAAAGCTTTGCTACAGGTCAGAAACTAAAATTAAGCACCGTCTGATTTTTCTTGATGGGGAAAAAACCCTGATCGACGCTATCGTAGATAAAGTTTATATATGTCACAAGGAAGTTTGTCCGTTTTGAAAGCATAATCGTTGAATAATTTTACAAGTTTTAATTCAACATGTAAATTCGTCTGAATTCTATATTTTTGTCAAAATGTCTATAATACAGGCACTCCGCATTATACATGTAGCTGGTAATTAATAGTTAAGGTCAGACGACACGTTCCTCGAGCATCTTTTTTGTATCTCCTCATAATAAAGAATTCCAATAAAATTACTATTATTTATGATCATTTCTAAAATGATTAAAATTTTATATATATATATATATATATATATATATATATATATATATATATAT
>WFKH01011581.1:67315721-67347651 GCA_016163765.1 Magallana hongkongensis | reverse complement strand
TATATATATATATATATATATATATATATATATATATATATATATATATATATATATGCATGCCAATTTATTTCATCAGTAATTCAAGTGTATTTTCAATAAGATTACCGGTATATAGAAAATTGCATACTCTAGTATCTTGCACAAATGCCTGGTAAGGTACCCTAATTTTTTGCAAGAAAGCTTTTCAAAGTAGTAGTAATTCAAAAACAAATTCCTGGTAAAAGTTATCTAAAATTGAGGAACGTGTCGTCTGACCTTAAATCACAACATTTCTAAACTTTTTAGAGGAGAAACCAGCTGCATCCATTATTCAAGTTTGGTAGATCATTTCTAATTATAAATGATATTATGTATATATTCATACATGTATATCATGATATTCGGAGGATATTGTGGAGGACGCAGGTAAGTGGATATTATGAGTTTGAGTGCTACGTAATCGTTATAAGCCGAAAACTGTTCAATCTGTCAGATATTGGACGGTCCGAAGCGCGTCAGCGACAAGAACAGTTGAAAATCTGACAGAATGGGCAGTCTGAGGCTTAAATCTTTAATAGAAGAGAACACTTGTCAATACGAATAAGCATGTTTAGATAAACAAAAGTTAAACGTTTCCGTATTGGTCATACAGTATTAGTCCACATTACGTTATGAAATAAGCATGCGCAAAGGTGAGTATGTTTCGTAACCCCAACACATCCGCCAATTTTGTGACGTCATTATTGTTAATACTTGAAATTATAAACGTTTGATTTGATTAAGGAATCTCCTTATCCGACCCAATTTAATACCAAAATAATCACGTTAAGTAAGCACCTCCAAGTGAATGAATTTATGTTTCAAATTTCGTGCCAATGGTTATCTTTTATTTTGCAAGATTTTCTGTTCGTATAGGGATCTGTAAATTTTGATTCTCATGGATATTCTTAGCATAATGATTTTGCAAGCAAAAATATGATAAATTCCCGTGAAATTGGAGAAACCAGTATTTGTGTCTTTTTTCTCTTCTATTGTGTTTATGTGATTTTGTGCCTACCCTAGCTGCAGGTTTGTAGCTCCCGGTCTGAAAAAATTCGGATGGACGACCTGGGAGCTACAGTTCTGTACGTGTTAAAAACTTGCAATTTACGGCGCACACAAAATTGCGCTAGTTTTGGACTGATTAACCATATTTCCAAACAAATTCTGTTCAAATATTTGATTCAAAAAAATTCCTCGAACATTTTACTCCAGATATCGTTACTTTACTTGCCTCTGATATTCTTTTTAATACCAACACCACTCCAGCCCAGTAAAGTGAAGTGGTGCAGTTTGTAAAAATGGCGACTCTCGATCTGCACGTTAATTTAAGGTAGTCCTATACTCGGCACTAAATGGGCTCAATCATTAAAAGCTTAGCTTTAAATGATAGATAAACATTCAAGCAATACATATACATAAAAAATATGTATGTTCACATGCTAGTTTGTTTGTTATCACCTCTCAGACGGGTGTAACCCCTTGCGAAAATTATTGACAATGATGAAATTTGCCAGACGTCCGTTTTTCCTAAAAATAATTACCAATTTTGGGGAAATTAGAACTGGACATACAAAATAGAATATTAACATTTATTTAAGCCATATCTCATCAATAATTTTGCGCAAATTGTTGTAAATAAGTACGCTTTATGGACCTGATGTATCAAAATAGAATACAAAAAATACGATGCAAAAATTGTTAAAATATGTGTTTGGTCATTTTTTTTACTATTTTATGGACTCAAACTTAAATTCATGGTGTTTATTCTATAGAATGACATCTTAGAAAAAAGATTTAGTAAATAAATCATATGTTCACGGATTACTTTTCGTGCTATAAGCTCTTAACCAAGTTGGCCCTGTCGAAAAAATTCGTAATAATCACATTTTGCTACAGTTTTCTGCTTAGATCTGTCAACAATGTTAGATATCATTTAAACATTAATTAATTGACGATTGATTCAATTCGAAATAGCTTCTGTCCTTTAATTTAAACCGATTTTAGTAAAAAAAAAAAAAACCCCCAAAATGGGGGGGGGGGGGGGGGCATTAAAACAAAGAAGATATAAGTATACCCGAGATCCTGGTTAATCAGAAACTTCGTTTTTTCATTTTACTTTAACAGAATCGAGTATCTCAATATTAATCATTTCTATCTATCATAGAATACATATATTACAGTTCTAATTGCTTATTATTGCCATTGTTTACAACAGCGATGTCGAGCAAAATCAATACCGGGTATCTAAAACGCTATGTAAAAGTCGAACCAATATTGTAAAATCCGTATTATGACGTAGTGCGATACTCGGACTACTTTAACATACTTCATTTTCCGAGGTCGGTTAGCGTGTTTAAGAGAAAGTCTGAGGTAAGTAAAGTGACGATAGCAGTAATAAATTGCCTGAAGAATATAAGGAGGTTGGCACCTGAAATAATAGTTATGCCAATCATCCGAAAACCACTTGGATATAAAGATGGGGACCTAAAATGTTCATTTATTTTATTTGTGACCCATGTCACCATGCCATTTTTTGGAAATATAGGGCCCCACACAGAAATGATAATTTTCCAGAAATGTTTGCTAAAATTTGACATAGAAATTGATAATTTGAAGAAATCAAAGAAATATTTATAGTTTGAACTATTATTTAGCTATGATTTTAATACAGTATGAAGTTGAACACATGAAGTGACTATAAAAGTAAAATCTAAGTCAAAGTTTAGAAGTTCTTGCTTTACTGGTGGCCTCAAAGGCCAGTACATGATGAACACAACAACAGATGTTACAAAATTTTGGAGTAATCGAATTAAAGCGCAAATTAAAAAAATATATAGTAATGTCATCTTTCCAAACCTTTGCATACAAATAGACATGCATTTAATGTCTCATTTAAAAGTAAAAAAAGTAGGGGTCACATTTCAAAAATTTGAAATATAGCATGAAATAATCTAATTTTAGGCAAAGATTGGAGTTATTTTTTTCTTAACTTCTATGAAATATAAGCTAAATATGCCAAAATATATCGATAGAAATATAAAAAAATTGTTAAAATATGTTTTTTAGAACATTATGAATATATCGTAATACACAAACTATCTAGAAGTTTGGTCTGCGCTGAAAATTAGGAAGCTAAAGTAACAGTACTCTAAAACTAGTGAGTTATGAAAGTTGTTCATTTCCTTCTTGAAAACCTTCCGCCACAAAATATAGTCCCTTACTGAACTCTGTAAAAATGTAATTTTTGTAAAACAATTTTATTCAATATAGTTTATTTGGCATTGTAAAATATGGATATACTACTAGAATTAATATGTGATGCAGAATTTTCGTCAGACTAGAGGTGACCCAAAATGGCTACCCAAAACCTAAGGAGCGAACCTCTTTAAGGAGGTTGGCTCCTGAAATAATAGTAATGTCAATCATCCGAAAACCACTTAGATATAAAGATGGGGACCTAAAATGTTCATTTATTTTATTTGTGACCCATGTCACATGCCATTTTTTAGAAATATACGGCCTGAAACAGAAATGATAATTTTCCTGAAATTTTTGCTAAAATTTGACATAGAAATTGATAATTTGAAGAAATCAAACAAATATTTATAGTTTGAACAATTATAAAATTATGATTTTAATACAGTATGAAGTTGAACACAGGTAGTGACTATAAAAGTAAAATCTAAGTCAAAGTTTAAAAATTCTTGCTTTACTGGTGGCTTCAAAGGCCAGTACATAATGAACACAACAACAGATGTTACAAAATTTTGGAGTAATCAAATTATAACGCAAATAAAAAAAATTATAGTAATGTCATCTTTCCAAACCTTTGCATACAAATAGACATACATTTAATGTCTCATTTAAAAGTAAAATAAGTAGGGGTCACATTTCAAAAATTTGAGATATATCATGAAATAAGCTAATTTTAGGCCAAAATTGGAGTTAATTTTTTCTTAACTTTTATGAAATATAAGCTAAATATGCCAAAATATATCGATAGAAATATCAAAATATTGGTTAAATATGTTTTTTCAGAATATCATGAATATATCGTAATACACAAACTATCTAGAAGTTTGGTCTGCGCTGAAAATTAGGAAGCTAAAGTAACAGTACTCTAAAACTAGTGAGTTATGAAAATTGTTCATTTCCTTCTTAAAAAGCTTCCGCCACAAAATATAGTCCCTTACTAAACTCTGTAAAATGTAATTTTTTAAAAACAATTTTATTCAATATAGTTTATTTGGCATTGTAAAATATAAATATGCTACTAGAATTAATATGTGATGCAGAATTTTCAGACTAGAGGTGACCCAAAATGGCTACCCAAAACCTAAGGAGCGAACCTCTTTAATGGTACTAATTTTTTCGACAGCTTCTTACGTCAACCAGACGTTGACGTGACGTCACCGACGTCGCCTTCAAATATAAACTGCATGTGTTTTAATAATGTAGTTGTTGTCATTGTGTGCCTTATAAAAGTGATTAGCTTGTGTTACAATTGATTTATATTAGGGTTCTAGAATATGATTGCAATTGTAAATACGTGTACATTATTTCTCTGGTTCAATGACCATGGTGTTGAATAGGGTTGTTTATAATGGGGCCCAGACTAAAAGATCGGGAGGATCACTCATTGTTTGACATCTATGGTTTCACATGAAATAAAGCTTATCAAATTTATCAATATATTGAACGAAGTATAAAGTTAGTACATGTATATTAATCATCATACATATTGTAAGCCATCTGGTGGGGGGTGGGGGGGGGGTGGGGGGTTGGCTAGTATCTCTCAAGATGAGTGATCAGTCAAACTCATTTATTAATATACATCATTTCAGCATAATACCGGTATTACTGTATGGCACAATATAATAACAACAAGTTTTCTATGTAGACAGGATATAAAAATACAGTTGATTATTCAGAAATACAAGGTCGTCCAGTGTGGTAGGAGATTTCTAACTAGGCTATAAATTACATTATTAAAGTTTCTCACCTTTTTGAACTTTTCAAATGTTGCCGCCGTACAACTAGCTGAACTTTGTCGTAACGTAGTACGCGCTTCCTTAAATAACCTCCTATTTTTCAGTCACATGACATGAGATAACCAATAAAAATATGCCGTACAAGCTATTGACCAATCAGAAACCTGTACGGGAAGCTGAGTTCCTACACAATTTCCCACACAGAACTACTTCTACCACACAGGGCTACCGCACAAAGCTGAATGATAAATAATTAAAGTAATCATCTATAAATCACTTGTTTATGGTGAACATGTAATTAATTACATATGTTAATAAATATCACATTTCTTAAAATCATTTGTACAATTTATATTCGTACGTATTATAACTGCGCATGAATATCGTAACTACAGACGATAGCATAAACAAGTGTAGTTCCTAGAGTAAGACTGAATGTAAACAAATTATCAACAGTTAACATCAACTTTCATTATTGAAACATCATACGGTGTTAAATGAAAGATGCTGGATAGTAAAATTAAACAGTCAGTACATTTGATTGGAAAAGATCGATAACCGAAAGTGAAGAAGTTCACAAGAAAAGATGATGGAAGCAAGAAACATGAAATGAAAATATAAACCAAGAAATCGTTCTACTCATAATATAGAGCCTAAATGAAATCTAACAAGGTAATTTAAGGGATGTATGTGTTAGTTTACAATTGTATGTGTTCCATAAAATCTGTAAACTTTGTAAAACGTAAACAACAGCTATCAACACAAGCACATGCTCCGGTTATCTGAAACACGAGATACATGTACTTGGGTGAAACTACTAAATGACATCAATAATGATTATATATTGGAGCTTGTTATAAATAATCAACATGAAATAAAAGTATAAAATTACAACAGGTTACAATATTTAACAATTTAATGGGAAAAATATCTCAACTATAAAAATCCCATCAAAGCGTCAACAAATAAAAACCGAGGAAACAAATATTGGAAAAAGGTTTAACAATTTGTATAACTTACCCTTCAATTTACCCAGAAACATGTCATTGTCCGATAAAGCTATGTTGTTAAACTCATATATCTCTCTCCTCCACCACTATTTTCTTTCCCTTTTCCCTCTTCCTATCGCTTTTTTTCTCTCTTTATCTCTTTAGGTTGTAGATAAATGTCCTTGGACAGTCGGTGGTACACACACGCCGCAGACTTGGCTTTGTCGTGGTGAGGGATACAGGGACATTTCGTCTCCATATCCAGCGCCATCTTCCCGCAAACACGTGTCAATGTCGTCTGCACGTCTGCCGTGAAGTTTTCCCGGAAATCGTCACGTCGCCGACCCGAGTAATCGTCATAATCCCCGACCACATCGCCCGTGGTAGTGGAGTTTGTAGGAACCGCATCCTCCGTTTTGACAGAACTTGTTGGAGCCATATCGCCCGTGTTGCTGAAACTTGTAGGAGCCATGTCGCCTCTTGTAAAGAATCTTGCTGGAGAACCGGTTGATGTCGTTGAAGCTGATGTTTCCACGAGTAAGACCTCAACACCCATGTCTATTTCGTCCGACTTCTGACAATCGGTGCGACATCTACAGGCCTGCAATGATCAATGTCATTACTCACCAATATATTACCGTGCTATATGGTACTAAAAATTAATTCATGTATATTTAAATATGTAGCGAAGAATCGTCTCAAACCAAGGTTCTGACTAGGTAAATGTATCTATTTCTTAATATTAAAGGGAAACGGTTTTCAATATTAGACGTGGTTTACTGACATTAAATTCACACTTCGAGCTAAGTCAGTTTCATTTAAACAATAAAATGCTGTTTTAGTGATTCATGTGGGATATGAAGGTGGCGACATTGCAGGAAAAAATACTTAAACCGCGTTTTGTAAATTTTTTCTGCAATGATCGCTACATTCATAACCCGCATGAATCATCAAAGAAAGCATTTTAGACTCTAGATAAACGAAACAGCCAAGTCGTCGGGATTTGAGTCTGACATCTGACATAATTATTTCGTGATTTTCCTTAGGTTGCTAAAGGTTTCAACCAATTGGTAAAAGGGGCTTGTAGATTTCAATCCTGTCAGTTTCCACGTCACACGAAATTGTCAATGGCCGCTGTTTAAGATCAAGATGTGCAGAAATGGAATTAAAATGACTTTGAAGGATAATTTTAGGGAAATAAATGCAAGGAATTGATAAAATAACACCACGGAGTTGATGTCTGGTATTTAATATCGGTTGGATAGCGAAATAAAGAAAATCTAGAAAACTCGTTGCCATCCTGTCGCTTCGCTCGCTACGCTCCCGAAGCTCACTGGTAGGATTTTGCCTGTTTCTTATTTATTTACAACAAATTGATATAATCGCCGACTCCTGTGATCAATCTCATAGAGGGCGAGGCGAAGCCGAGCCGTCTATGAGATTGATCAACCCAATATATTTCAGTAGTGAGTCAGTAACTAACCTAATAAGTGTTTTGTTTTCCCGAGGACTATCAAGTGACATATTTATTCACAAAAAGCGATGATCTACGCAAACCCATGCACAAGTTGCCTAACATCTCGTCCAATTTAACTCATTTAAACTCTTCAAAATTATCAATCTCACCTTTCAAATACTCTTTAAAAATCTTGGCTTCTCCCATGTTTACTTACAATGTTTTGTTGCTTTTTAATTTTAAACGTTTTCACCCTTTCCTCTGCAGAGATTTGAGCAAATTTCGACGCTGCCATTTTGTTCTGCTCCAGACCCAACAATGTGACGTCAATATTCAAAGGGCAACTACTCTAATTTTAAAGAAGTTCAAAGGGCAACTACTCCAAATATTTTAAGAACTTACGGCATGCGGTTTCTGTTATAAATTATATGAAATGTCGAAATGATTAGGCGAAGCGTCGGGCAATGACGGCCATATTGCCTAATATTAATTCTCACGGAACCTACATAGAGATCTATGAGGCAGTCACGTGCCATGTTTAAACCAATGAAAGTGTAACATTTCAGTCCGAGGGAAAACAAAGAGCTATGAATGTACAATTAATTTTCGTAAGAAATAGAGGGAATCATACTTGGTGGATGTAAATATATACAAAATGTGCGTCCGTAGCACTTCGCTTTAAATGTTTTTTACTGTATATTCCTCCAAGTCCCACTACGTTCTGTTTCTTTTTGTTCTGTTTGTTTTTTACCTGAATAAAGAACATCTTGGGCTTCCCCTTGAGTGGCCGACAGTTACGGTCATTGAACAGCTCTAGGAGCTCGTTGGTCCTGACCACCCCGTCCCTGGTGTGGGTGGAGTGTTCTGTCCTGATGAACGGTTCACGGACCCCGGGGATACTGGTTCTCACCTGTCCCTCCATACCGTGAGAACTTATCACACATGCGAAGCAGTCAGACTCCGCGTTGACAGCATCCCGTATCTCTTTAAGACAAAAAAAAAAAAATGAACCGATGCTTGGGTATATTAAAACAAATAAACACATACACATGTACGTGGTTATACAAAAAAAGGCGGAAGGGGGCTCTTTATTTCTTTATTTCTATAAAAATTAAAGTTTTGATTTTCCCCCATACTGTGCATGTATATTAAAGGTTTTATTAGATAGTAAACTTGTGTTTCTGCATAAAATCGATTAATCTGTAAATGAATGAGGATATTAATGAATAATGCGTTTGATTTCATGCATTGTAAACGAAGATTTATTCCCAACTTCATTATTTTGTAATTAACCAGCGATAAACTGTTTTCGAATTGAAGTCTCTGTTATTACAGATAATTAACAAGTTCAGACTAGTTCTTGGAGAAAAATCTTTGCGCAACGACGAATTTTTCGTTAACATTGCGAAGAGTTTATGATAGATTTGATCACGCCCCGACTGTTTTTTGATCACCTCATGATCACCTCATAATATTCAAAGAACGATTCCTTATTTTTTATATAATCTTTAGCAGTACCAAAATAGTCATTGATGAAATGTATTGGACTATACGTAACAAAGTCGATTGGTAGTGTGATCAAAGACAAAGACACTGGAAAATGTAAATATTTTATAAAAGGGAAAGGGACAGGTTTTCTTGCTTGTACTGTTTTACAAGTGATATAAATGGGCATATTCTAAGAAAAGAATGTTTATATCGTATAGTTACTCGGGCTTGAAGGAGTGTTTCACCTAGAGGAAACCATTCCCGAGTGCGTTTACCGCCATTTTATGGTGAACATACATGTAAATTCTGCATTTCAATAATGTCCTTATAACGAT
The DNA here is from genome assembly GCA_016163765.1 of Magallana hongkongensis. NCBI lineage: Eukaryota > Metazoa > Mollusca > Bivalvia > Ostreida > Ostreidae > Magallana > Magallana hongkongensis. Next base: position 67,338,368 of record WFKH01011581.1, on the reverse strand, counting down.
GGGGCACCTATATTGATATACCTTTCATTTTCTCCAAGAGTTTTTTTGATGAAAGGTTCCTTACGTCAAAATTCAGTTCTTTAAACATCTTGTACATGTAATGTTCGTCATCGGAAGCACTCTTCCTTTTGGGCTCGCTGTCGAACTCGCTGTTGATGACTAGAACAGCAATCCCACGTGTCTCGTGACAGAAACGGTAGGTGTCGTCCCCGGAGGTGGGTAGGGTGGCCGGGTCACGTGGTGGACTAGAGGACTGTGGGTAGACCCAGGCCGGTTCACTGGTCTCTTGCATTGGAGGAGACTCTCTTTGATATTCGTGGTCTGCAGTAAAAGCGCTAGAGTCTTCATCCCTCTGAGATTGGACAGGTGCCTTGCCTTTGGAATTTCTGGATTTACGTCCAATCAAACTGGCATAAAAACAGAATGAAAACTGATTTTATATACTCTCATTTCATAGATCTGTGCATACACATTTTTCATTAGGTAAAACTAATCAGTACTAATGACAAAAAATTGCCGATAAAATAGTACTCAATATTTATACAGTTGATCATCGCGTTACCTTTGCATTTTGATAAAGCTGATAATTAGTGGGAAATAAAATACACCTCACGTGAAACCATCACCGATTGTTTGCTTGTTATTTCACCCCATTCAGTGTCCACGAACAGCTTTCCAATGTTTAATCGATTTTTTTATGTTAGATCTTTAGATATAAATTGAAGTCATTGAACAATGCGTTAAGAAGACAACCCTATGTCTAGTCTACAATTGCAAGACACACTTTGTAAAGAAGTCTGTCTGTTACTTGTGGGATGTATGTTTTACACATTATAGAATTATCAAATAATAAATGAATAACAGAAGATAAAATTTGCAAATGGTATAGATAAAAAGCAGGTCTTAATTTGAAATTAAGTTTCAAATCCACATAAATATGTACATGTTTTTTAAATTATGATGTCTTTAGGAGTACTTACTCGGCCAGAGTTCTCTTGAAGGCTTTACATCCATCCGGTTCTGATTCTGCAACACAAAACCATTAAGATCGGTACCAAATATATTTGTATTTGAACATTATTGGAATCCACTTTTTATTTATTTGTGCTTATCTACTAGAAATAAAACCAGGTTTATTCTATGACTGTATCCAAATTTAAAGATAAAAATAATTGACTTTGTTTATAGGTATACTACTATTCCAATCTTGGGTCCAAAGGGCATGAGAGTTTATATGAACCGTATCCCTATGGATATGATGTACACACATATATCTGAATAATATCAATATTATACTCGTTATTGAATAACTTCCATGTTTTATCAACATCTAATTTTATGGACTAATATCTTTTATTTAAAGTTTGAATCAAACATTCACTTAATTTGATAACTGAATTGGTTTTTGTGTCGTTATTCATCATTATTCATGTCTATTAGTTCTTATATACATAACTTTCTTGAAGCAAAGAAATGTCAAACACAGTGAAATTTATCTTTAACTCAGTTTAAGTTAACTGATATATGCTCAAATACTATTTTGATATTTTTTAGAGATTTTATCGGATCAATTTCGAATTCATTTATTCATTTCCCTCAGTCAAATCTCGTGTCATGTCTCTTGTTCGGAATCTACATAGAATTTTTTTTCTATATTTGAGGGATTCCATAAACAATTTCTTTTTTATACGATAATTTTTTAATTACAAATAATGTATGGAGTAAGTTTTCTTAAATTGTGGCCTTAATTAAGTTTTCCGACCAGTATAGAGGAAATTTATATGCACACAACTATACCGTATTTACACGTTTTTACATGTTGAAGATTTAGCAAAGCAAAACACATCTTCAAGTTGCTTAAAAGTTCATTTCATTAGGTATCGAAGTTACTGATCTTAAAAAAAATAACATACATTTTCAACAACGAAAGTGGTTCTGTCATTTCTGGACACTCTGAAGTGACAAGTGAACACATGATAACAATTTTCCTCTCGACTCGTTCCGATTTGGTAGATAATTCTATAAATATTGGCTATAAGTACAATATTTACATCTGAATACACTCTTTAACACGACAAACAAAACTGCGTTTAAACTTAATTCACATAGTTGTACAATTTTTAGAGGTGTTGAGTTTTGTTTTAGTTTAGGTTTGATTCGTTTTGTTTTAATTAATCAAGGCCCTGTTAGTTTTAGGTTCTGAAATCCCTATTGTTAATTTGGCGGGTGTACCTGTACCAATGACTAGAAGACTGTACACACAAGGTTGACACTGTCATATGACCATTTAAATCCTAATGTAATATTTTAAAACTATATTATAATATGGAGGTTGTTATCAGTGAAATAATCGCAGTTTAGAATACATCGATCGGACACAAAAAATATGTCATAATTAATAACCTCTTTAACTACAGTAGAAAACTTTCAGAAGTACGTGACCTACCTAGAGCTAGTTTTTCGAACTTTTCGCAGAACTCTCTTCCCTGATCCTCCCGGTCCATTTCACTTTAGCAAGTTCGAACTGTAGCAACTTATCATGTACAACGGTTGTTAAAAATAGCACAGGAAATCCCATAGAACGACCGCGTCCAGATAAACTCTCGGGACACCCCAGATCTTTGATCCGCTCCAAGTAGATCGCTATACGAAAATCTAATTTTAATTAGATTGAGCAAAAATGGTGCGTGAAATACATAAGGCCTTATTGATATATAAGGGCGATTACTAAAAAAAACAAGTGCAATATGTAAATATTTATATTTTCATTTTTATTTTCAGAGTAAATGAAAAAAGGTTAAAAAAAATTAACAGAGATGTAAGGGAGGTTACTCGTATACAGCATTGTCAAATAAGGAAAAACCGAAAAGTAAATATTCATGTCTGCCTGGGTTTTTCTAGCATGTTTTTGTAGTAAGATCAATTTCTAAACGTGTCACCGTACTCTCAATAATGACTTTTTTTCTGAGTGCCACTTATGCAATCACTTGTGGACATCTACGACGTGTTGTGCAGCATGCATGCACAAATTCTATAAAATGACAACGAAAATAAAGACATTGATTCATGTGTGTAAACTTTGCATTTTGCCTTCCTACAACTGGTTACGTGGACAAGGAGAGCTAATTAATCTGACAGCTCCAGCTATCAACGTTTATTTGAAGACGGTAAACGAGAGAACTGAACTAATATAGTTATACAGTTACCTGGCTCCTAACAAAATGTTTCCAATCCTCTGCCTCATCAAGGTATCTTAAGATGTTTATTATATATTATCAATTGCTCTTGTTAAAATTAATCAATAGCAATATACAATGTAAGAGTTGGATTACTTGATGTGCATACTGTGTATTCCATTTAGCGTGTTTGGCGGAAAGCAACTTCTGCCTAATCAAGTACATCGGTCAATGTTATAATGCATTTAAAAATATATATTCTGAATTGCCTTAAAATCTATACAAATTTATTAAACAAGAGGCCCAGGGGCCACATCGCTCATCTGATTATCGTTGGCTATAACTCTATTATCAGACATGCTCAATATAATATGTTTACTGTGCTTAAGAATAAGAAAAATGCCGGTCAGTGTTTTCTATGACAAGTTGTAATTTCTAAATAATGGGATAAGAATCTAGAAGTTGTTAATATTACTTTTAATTTAAATCATACCAATTTTCTTTTTTAAAATAGAAACGAGTTTATTTTCAATTAGACAAAAATACTAAAAAAAATGTTTTTATATGAACATAACTGTTCAAGTTATACAATTGATAGTATTGTTACTTCTGAAGCATATAAATTTTCCGGATTGTATAACTTTATTGATAATGTCTTTTTGTGTCAGCAAGAGTAAAATTCTTAAAACCATTTTAACAAGAGCTTGGACTTTGGGTAGTTGTGTCAAACGGCAATGTGACGTAGGCCTGTATATTTCATTGTAGGCCACTCAGCCATGACTTTTTGAAATCAACAAGATTTGTCTGGCTTTTGAGCTAAGACTACGCAATCTGTGTATATTTCGCTTGAAACCAGCGTCAATTTTAACTTATTTTGACGCAAGAAATAGATAGTTACGTCCTACTGAAAGTCCAAGGCCTTGTTTAAATGTTTCTAACTTTTAAACTCACTTGAATGCTATCAAACACTTATATACTTCTTAGTCACTTGACAATATGTTTTTCTAATCTTTTCAAAATCCTTGGCGTTGTTTACAAACAAGTCATACAACATAATGAGATGAAGCAACAGGGACAATGGAGCTGAAGCCACGTAAAAGCTCTGTATCAATATACACATACGGTCCAATGACAAGTGATAAAGCAATCCATCCGGCCCGATGGCTGCATTCATAATTTCCAGATTTCTCCCGCCTTCTTTATTCAATCCAGAGAAGACCTTATACAATGTAGGCATTGACGTATTAAACTCGTTAGCATCAGGACTGGGATATCTTTATAAACAAAGAGAAAGGATGGACTGTCGTCGTTGGGAATTATATTGTCGATAGCAACAGCTGTCCGCTCTATTATTTTTATTATACTATATATATAAAATTTTAAATATATGATATTTCACTGTTATCCTGATTTCGGCTCTTGTGAAATCAACATGATCATGGTAAGTTTATTATATAGATTCTATTCCAAGTAATAGTGTGTTATGCAGTGTACTGCTGTTCATTTTCTCTAATTAGCCCTTGTTATTGAGCCCCATGTGCGGATCCAGAAATTTTTTTCCCAGAGGGGGAGGGGTCCGAGAAAGATCTATGTTTGCCAGTTGGGGGGGGGGGGGGGGGGGGCTCCGAGGCCTATTTTACTATGTAATTTTAAGAAAATAAAAATTTCCAAGGGAGAGGATCCAGACCCACCTTGATCCGCGCATGAGGTCACATGTGTATCGTTTAAGATGAAGCTTCTCCTGTTGGTGGTTGTGATTTGTGGAGCCTATGAATTTGTCCAAGGCTTCGCCTGCAATGGCAGAGATTTCAGACTGCATCCTGAACAAGATCAAGCGTCAAGTAAGTTTTAGTATAAAGAAAACGGGAAATAACGAGTAAAAACCTATATTAGTTCAAAGCGATACCAGATATTTAAACAATAGCTTTCTTTGGTGCTTCATGCGGGTATGAAAGTAGCTAGCAATGCAGAAAAAAATACATATCCCGCGTAAGCCGGTACATATACATTTGTTTTCCCTCGGACTGAAATGTCACACTTTTTTTGGTTTAAACATGACACCTAACTGCCGGATATATCTCGATGTCCGTCTGGTGAGAATTAATATTTGGTAATATGGCCGACGCTTCGCCAACTCATCTCGACATTTCATGATATTTAATACAAAAACCGCGTTCCGTAACTTCTTAAAATATTTGGAGTAATTGCCCTTTGAAATTACTTGTAAATTTGAGTAGTTGCCCTTTGAATTGACGTCACATTGTTGTGTCTGGAGCAGAATAAAATGGCAGCGTCGAGAATTGCTCAAACATCTGTGGAGGAAAGGGAGAAAAAGTTTAAAATTAAACAGCAACAAAACATTTAGATATTTGACGGAGGAAATTCGGAATAAATTAAATTCAAACTGTGATCTTCAAACAATATATTGATACATCAAATAAATAAAGCTATCCATATAAGGTTTTCCACTATCCAAATTATTTTATTTTCTGCAATAATTTCAAAATAAAGCTTAAAAAAATCTTTTGATTAGGATGTTCATTTTCGACGGATTTTTCGATAAACATTCAGAGATCACTAGCATGAAAAGTAGATTAACGATCTAGTTATTTGAAAATGAATGATAGTGCTGTACGGCTACAATGTAGTTTATTTTGTATAGTGGAATAATTGCGTCATTGAGTAAACATAATCCGTCATACCTGCATGAATCACCAAAGTAAGCATTGTATTGTTAAAATATTCAGTTCAAATTATCAATATACTTGCGACATATATCTGATAATTCTGTGGATATAAAAAATATAAAAAATATCAATTTCAATATTGTCAATACAGATGGCTGCAATATTGATATGTGTAAGGAGGGCGTGTTTAGACCACATGACTGCACGTCACTACAGCGTGACTCACGCTGTAACGAGGAAGACCTGAAGTACGACAACAGAAGGGAGGCGTGTGATTGCTGTCATCTTCCTCCACAGATAGATATTCCGCTGGTATGTTGTAGTTCTCGGAATATTACAATGTGGAACAAAATGCATGTTTACAAAAGTACATGTAGGTTACAGAAAACCTGGTTTGTAGCAAAAATAGGTTCATATCCCAATATCTTTATGCTGTTTATGGTTGTTTTGTAGATATTTAATTGATGTTTTTTTATTTAGAGTTAATGGAACTGAAAAAAATTCAAAAAATTACATATCACCCTCTCTATACAAACTATTTACGTCAAACAACTTTTGTCATTGTAAGGGCTAATTCTGCCAGATATATTTAGATAAAGCAGACAAAGTTGATGAGCTTAATTTATCTCCCTTACTTATATAAGGTAACTTTCGACCCCAACACTCTTACCTGATATTATTCATGCTCTGTTTTGCAAAGAATAAGGAACTATATAATTATTTTTAGAATTAAGATTAGGGAAGGTCGAACTTAACTTGCATATTTATAATTGAATTTAACTGAATTATTTTCTTTTTCAGTTTAAGATACAAGATATGAATCCATGAATACGCCTTCCTCTGTAACATATGAAATAAAAAGCATAACATAGTTATATAAAAAACCTTTTTGTTTTATAGCATAGATACATTCGATTTATTGACTCAAATTTATCATTACCGTAAACTTCATTTTCGAAGAAAATGAAAAGTGACCTACAGTCACATGTAAGAGACCGCAATACTCACGCTAAAATATATTTCTGACCTTTTACGACCATTTGAATGATTGATTCTTTAGTTATATACTGTTGGTCGTTTTAATTCCACAGTGTTAAAATTTCACGATTTCTTAAAATGTATCAATCGCAATGGTTTTAATATCGCGCTGCAAGAAAATCAATTTAAATTTCACGCTGTGAGAAAATCAATTTAATATGTCGGAATAAAAACTATTCATGCGAAATGGCTTGTAAAAGCAAATGATAAGCTAATTAAAAACAGAGAATTGATTACTAGGGATTACTTTGCATTCGAAAAAGCAGACAAGTGCTATTTACAGTGTTCAAAAATCGGTTTATTTGAAATTGAATACATTTAATTGAAATTGTGTTTCTGTACATGTATTAATATGTGTTAATTTATGAGAAATAAATAACGCAAACTTTATTTGGATATCGGTATTTATTGCGATGCACAGAACTGAGTTATCACTATTTGTTTCTACTTGAATGTTACGGCGTAATGATCATAGTATAAGCATGGAAATGTTTTTGAAAAACTAAAATAGTATTCTCGATGGGTTAAATTTCGCGGAAAATGATAAATCGCGAACATAGTGAAAATTAAAATCATCGTGATTATTTGCTAATCTACAGTATTTACACACAAAATGTATTTTTTCTCTATTTCTTGAAAAAAATTGACTGTATATCAAACAGCTATAAACTGCCGAGATTGAAATCCACGCAATTCAAAGAAACGAGTTGGCGGCGGATGATCAACTTTTTAAAACTGCTTTAAAATGCATTGTTTTTATTGTCAACTTTAATTCAAGTAGCTATAATAAATGAGTTTAACATCGTTCATTGATCGATGTGTTTGTATGTTTAATGATGACTTCGCCTGGATTATTTTTCAATCAATCGAAAATACATTTACATCGAAAGAATTATAATATTTATTTCTTCAATATCGTTTTGGGGAAATAAAACAAATTAAACAACAAATAAAATAGTTTTGCAATAGAAGCAAGTTTATTGTTATATAAATTGAAAAGTGAAACATTATATGTTTTGAACATGCACATACATTTCATACAAGTTTTTCTCTCCCGAGTATAACATTGTATTTCATATGACAATGATCAGTCTGGATAAAATCCCTCTTGTCTTCTTATGGCATAAATAACTTTACACCTCATCATTCTTGCTTTACAAATCATATGCGATATTTGTTTTGTAGAATTCTCATATACAATGAACTAGTTTACAACAACGTATATTTATGTAAAAAAAAATCAAAGAGACTACAACGAAAACGAACACAGATGCCGCACAAGTTTTGGTCAATTAAGTTTTTTTTTTCAGTTGAGCCTTAAGGATTTTGTTTACTTTGGGTTTTAGTTGTCAAATTCAGATTTTTAAAAAGTTCAATGTCGTAAGTAAAAGGTGTTCTAAATACATTTTGTATAAAAATAGGAAATTAGGATTGATTTTTTCTTATTCTGATTTATACTAGAAAAATTTTGGCAGCGGTATTAAAACAAAATTTAAGTTTTGATCTGTAACGCAACATTCACATGAAAATTGAGTTTTTGTTGGTTCTATCTTATGTATTCCTTGTTATAAATGCTTGACATGCAATGGAAAAAAATGAAAAAAATATCAAAAGCATTAATAGACAGCATATCTCAAAAATTTGATCATTGAACTCGTATTATTTTTATGCCAGCAGTTAAGGAAGTTTACAAAATTCAAAGAGGAAACTCAGACTAAAATTTTTTTTAAACTCTTTGCTCAAAACCTATTTTTTTTTTTTTAATTTCCATCAAGGTACACTACCCTTCCTTAACTGTATTTCATTTTGGAAAAGTTAATTTTTTTATGATATTTTCACAATTAAAAAATCTGCTGTGCTGCCTCGATGTGTTTCTTGTCGACTTTGATTCAACTTAAAATTAAAAAGCTGAAATATTGCAGCTTATCGGTTTACACAGTAGCAAACAAATGACATTTTTTTTACAGGTTAGTTAATCAAGTTCAACAGACAGCAAAATATACATAAATGATAAGTCAAACTCGATTGTATTAATCATACATTGAGCACATCTGCGTGGATGAACTTTTACCGAGCTTAAAAGAGCTGCAGTATGCACCATTTCGAATTCGATCAGGCATCCCCTTCATATCAACATAGCCATTTCCAACCAGATTGACTTCATCATTGAAACAGGCTCCCTTTCCGGTGATTTCTGAATACGGGTTCTCCTCTTCCGGTAAGATTTTCACACGGGTTGAGTTCCCGGGAGAGCTGGCGGGCACACATTGATACACTGTGTTTTTAAAGAACGTTTTCTTTTTTTTCTTCAGCTTTGATTTACTTTTTACCTCTGAGGGCTGCACATTCTTAGCCACCATATTCCATTTTGATGTTACTCTGAATTTGGGTACAAGAATGCGAAAGAAAATACATTCACAATTATTTAAATTTAATCATAAACCATCTACTTGTATTTCTGGTTGATTTGCAATTACACTAAATTAATGACCCATAATTTATGTTCGGTATGATATTTAAACAAACCTTTTCCAAAGAATCAGCATGAAACCCATTAACACCATGAATAAGATCAGATTGAAGCCACTGAATGCAAACGGCACTGCAAAAATCAAAGCAGACTGAAACCACTGAATGCAAAATAAACAATAGAAATTTAAACCGGATTGAAACCATTGAAGTACGAGGTACTCCAATAATAAAATAAGAATGTGCATAATATTGAACCTTTATAATACATAAATTTATACATACTAATGTGTACATGCTTTAATTCAACAGACGCTTATATTTTGTTTTATCAATTTTGTATTTGAAGTAACGATCTACAGAATTTAAATTATAATTATTTCTAAAGTGTTAACTAGACACTCCTTTTCATGGGTGTACCATATCGATATTGAATTATGGCAATAATCAATAGTTTATTTTAGTAAACGTATGTTAACTGCTTATATAAAACGAGTGCAAGCAATAGTTAATACTTTGAGACTTCACTATTTTTTTATTTATATTTTTCTTACACCTGATGTACGTTGGTTGATCTAAAATACATTTAAGATTTGTTTTGGGATCTTATCTATTCTCTAATACCTGATTACCACATATGAAGTAGTGGTGTCAAATACATAAGTTTTCTACAGTTGTAAAAAAGAAAATCCAGTTGAGTGAAAAAAATTCAAAAGTAAAGTTTAGAATAAACAGTTATATTGGGATAAATGGAATCTGGTTTTGGTTGCTTTTCCTATCAATATAAGATACTTAAATCATTGCTTTTTTATTTTCGTTTCACGGAAACATTTTGGGTTAGTAATCTTTTAATTTTTGTCATTTACTATAGGCACGAGACTTGTCAAATCAACAATCCAACCCTCAACATACTCTCTCAAAAAATAAAAAAGCAATCGTGTTTCAATTTCTAGAAATGTTTTAATACTTAAACTTACTTAAAGTCATATCGATTATTAAAAACTATTCAATTGACTTGCAATATAAACAACTTTACAGTTAAACGAAAGCCAATTTAAAAAAGACTCTCTTAGGGAGACTACTTGATCGTATAAGTCGGGGAAGTCATCAAATGGTCATTTGAGTAGGAAGAAATTAAGTTTGAGTCGGTGTCGCGTTAGTAAAAAACTTACACAGAGTCTTCAATTCCCAGACATGCCCATCTCCGTTCTCTGTGGTCCGAACACCTACAAGCTGTAGGGAAGACGCTTCACTCAGATCTTCTTGCATGTAGGCTTGAACTATTTTAAGTAAAACAATACATTTAAACATCAGGCTAGTGTTCGGTTATCAAACATAAATCACATGTTAAAAATGCACTTAATCAGAAATACATATAAACAAAAAAAAAACCAAAACAAAATCGATACCAAAGCAGATTTATGCACAACCACATGTATAATTTATATAAGGTTGCTCAAATCGTTACATTGAGAGCCTTATGATTTTATTTATATGTTAACGATTGGTCAATAATGATCAATACACGATAAGTTATGTTTACCTACCGTTCTGGACTTCCTCTTTGTATGGTAATGGAGTTATTTCCAAAAATGTTGACATTTGATGATCTGGTATATCTGAGAAAATCAGTGAAATTATGTGTTAATAATTTCATGATTTTTACACTTTAACAATGGTTATAAATAAAAAAAGCTATGAATCCAGTGTTATACTATTTAAAGAAGTTTCAGTAAGTTTAGTAGTTTTGTTTATTTTGATAATTAGAAACATGAAACATTTTTTTTTTATCAATATCGATTCCCAGCTTTTTCTGCAATAAACATTGATATTGGAGACAGTGTTTAAAATGTTGCAAAGAAAATCATCGTTCTAAATCGAGAAGATTTCATACATTTATCTTGGCTTATATATTATGAAAATTCGTCATTAGAAAAACGGCTAATTGCTTAATTATTGTCCTGCATAATATGAAAGTGTTATTTGTTTAAATATATATGCAACAAATGTTCTTGAATATAAACATAAATTATATATATTTTTATCTTATCTTATTTTAACACGGAACTTAAAGGTATTGCAGTCCTGAAAAAAACTTACTTTTATCTTTAAAACATACAATGAACCTCATGATGACAATTTGGGGAAAATCGTTCAATTCATCCTGGAATTTTTAAAGACTAGGCACAAGTGGCACAATTTCCACGCTATTAATTTGTCAATAAGGATAAACATTTAAAATAACTTTTTATTTCAATTTATTTAATACGTTACATTGTTTATGTAGATAAATGTCAATAAACCAATGATTAGCATGGAAATTTTTTTGTAAAGATTAAAATCTAGAAATTTACAAAAAGGCTGAAGTTTTTCCATTCATTTAATTGGTTTCAAAATTTTAACCTCGTGCCTTATTAAAGGTATCTTCGTATCTAAGAAAGGCCAGGTTAATGTACACTAAAGGAAATCTTTAATAAACTTTTATACTCACATGAAGTGTTAATGCAGACGCCAATTTTGGGAATTGAGCAGTTAGCCTGTCTCAATTCCAACGTTTCATTGTCCCGGGAAACCACGTACGTACATTGCTCTGAAACATCAAACAGCATCCTTTGATTTAGTATGCTAGTTAAACGAACTTTGCTTAGACTATTTACAGATATAGAAACAAAAAGTAAAAAAAAGGTTGTAGTGAACTTTGAATACCTCGGGTACTATCCATAATGACCTCTGGGACCCAGAAAGCTGTTGGCTTCTTGAAATCGTAAGGAAGCCTAGTGATATTAATTCTGACGTCTTCCATCTTGTATTGGGCACTTCCACATATTCCCTTCGCCTTTTCGTAGGTCACTTCAGTCCAACGTACTTCAAAGCTGCCCACGTGTACTGTCGAAAACACAATTCTAATGTACCTTAATTCTACATACCTTTATGAAGAAAAAATGAGAGGAGTGTGTATTTTCATAGTCGGTCAAAATCTCGATACGCCATGGAAATGGCTAAATACTTAGATAGATGCATTCATAATGGTTACCACAAATAAACGGATTTCTCGTATCCCCCCGTGTGTGTTCCTGTCTCATGCGGTAACAAGCATCTGAAAAGTGGTGATGGGTTAGTTATAAAAGTCAATAAAATATTTTCACATCAGTTAAGAGACAACTCTATTTTGATATTCTCACCTCCTGTGCATCCTAACTCGCTAACTTTCCCGTCAATCCACGCTTCGACATTCATTCCAAGTTCTTTGATGATTTCTGCTGTGAGGTTTAGGTCCCCTATACATTGATAAGTTATCAGTTCGGATTCGTATTTGGTTTTGCATTGTCTCGATGCCTCTTCCCAGTGAATTCTATACTCAGGTGTACACAAAATCCCTGTGTAAAATGTCAGAACAACTAATAGACATGGTTTTCTTTCCTTTCCCTTTTGTTAGAGTAAAATGGACACAAACCATTTATGTTATATGCAAACAAGTACAAGAACCATGTTCAAAACGGTAATCAATTGGCTGTTTTTTATTCTTAATCTTTCTACAAAACAAAAAAAACAAATCTCAATAGAGTTAATATAAAGTTCTAAGTGTTCATCATCATCATCATCATCATCATTATCTTGTTTTTGGTTTTGGTTTATATAATTATATATATATATATATATATATATATATATATATATATATATATATATAAGAATTAGACGGAATTAATTGGTACCTGTAACTAAGCACACGAGAGGGGTGAGACCACTGAACACTCTACTGAATCGCCGCAGCATCTTGCCTTCCCCTAACCAAATCTCGCTTTTTTTAAACTCGTGCACATTCTGTTATTTCCTCAATTTCATAAAATGTTATTAAAAGATTTTTGAGCTTTATACTCAAGTAATAAGCATGCGCATACTTAACCAATGAAAAAATACAAAAGCGATTGCTGAAAAGTGGTATTAATAAGAGGTCAGTTTATGTGTTTTATACAATAGAAATATACAAATATGTATTTCTAATTTGCCTGTCTAAGTTCATTATGTACCTTCTAGATAAGGGAGACATGGTCATTTTGATGATGATAGCAATTTTAATACTTTGATTTTGCAGCAAAAACTTGCTATTTAAATAAATTTGTATATAATTGAAATCGTCATGATAAATAAGATTAAGACGAATTGTAAAACTGTTTCAGAAGAGAGTTCTATGTTTGTAAGAAAAACACAGCATACCAATTGTGTAAAAGACGCAAATTGTCATGTTTCTTTAATCTGAGCACTAAAAACCTTTCTTTATTAAAATATACCTTACAGAAGTTGATGAATCCTAATCCATTTTTATTTTGGTCATTTTAGAAGTAAATAACGAATTTGCAATACAAAAATTCCCACATGAAAATTGCGGCTCATTTTCATATAAAATGTAAAGCAGTATTATAACAATAATATAATTTTGTTATTCTGTTTCTTCTTGTTTGTTTTTAGTGCTGTTTATGCTAATATCTATGGTAGTAAATATGCATGGTATTGTTTATGCAATCGCTATTGGCTCTGTTTGTATCTTTATTCATGGTACTGTTAATGATTCTGTTGTCGCATAGTGCGGTCTTTGCCTGTAGTCTATACAGTTGTTATACAAATTCTGGTTAATTCCACCATTGGTGCTGTTCAAGCAAACGATGATGGTGCTGCTTAGTCTTATGTTGTTGCACGGAGTTAGTTTTAAGCAGATTTTCATGGTTCTGTTTATGACAATGGTGTAAGTGCTGAGTTGAGTTGAACATATTTTATTGACTAGTAATGTCAAAAGGATTGGACACAAGTTCCGAAAACTTAGAGAGTCCTCTCCTTGTTGTACATAATATATTACAATGCCATACAATGCCAGTTAACATTTATAATAGGTATAGTACACTTAATGAAATAGAAATGAATGCTGTAATACTGTAATACCGTGCAAATCTAAAATTAGAATTAGGATGGATAAGAAAATTATGCAATTACATTTAAAACTTAGGTAAATCTTCCACACTTTTGTATAAATGTATGAACTTCTTTAAATATTTTAACATTTTCATCATAAGATAAAGTTTTGTCACCCCAAAGTATCAAATGTACATCAATTATATTCAAAAAGTTCAACGATAGAAGATTATACATAAATGATTGTCTTAATAATGAATATTTTTTACTAACGAAGAACAAATGATGTGCATCTTCTAAGCTTCCACATGAACACATTGGGTTGGCTATTATATTACATCGATGATGTAAGTGCTGTTTGATAATGTTGTTTATTAGGATTATAAAAACGTTCGTGGTGCTTAATTTAAGAAATGTATTCGATGCATTTTATTTTGGTGTTGATATTGATTATATTGATTATTTTGTTTGAGCTGTTTATGCCATTTTTTAAATGTAGTAATGATGTATAGTTGGTATTGATTGAGTTTGTGAAATCCGGATACTAAAGAATTTCCGATGGTTTATCACTGATCATATCCGATACATCTCTGACATTATACAATGCTGGTAAAGATTAAAATTTGGATCACATCCTAACAGTGAAAGGCATAATGCAGATAAATAAGTCCTAATTTTTGAATCCAGGTCTAAGTATTTTATAATATTTTATAATAGTTATAATTTTTACGTTTGTTGCCGCGGTTATATACAATTTGTTTTTAAAGGAACTGTTATGAAGAAAAAACAACCAATTTCCCCACTTTACATCATGAATTTTTACTAACCTGGTAGAATACAGTATAAAAACATACATTCATCCGAGAAATGTTTATACGGTAATCGCTGGTAATGATTGTAAACGTCTTGATGATAGATGGACATTCCAATGGACAATAACTATGATTTACGTACTTTTACCCACTTATTAACTGAATAAATGATTCAGAGATAGATGTCAACATAAACAGGAAAATGTTTTAATCGGTGACTCATACGTGTTATAAAGATAGCAAGCATAAAAAAGAATCTTACACTAAAATAAAAACTAGGGTTATATGAACGGGGTTATGTCTCAAATAGGCTCGATAATTATATAGCTTGTTAACTTAAAGTATTTTCTTTATTCTGATAAAATGGTTTACTGCAAGTTAGGGAAGGAAAGACTTTTTTAGTCCATACCCTTTCTTACCCAAGTACCATCAGCTAGCCCTACTCTCAACAGCTGACTACTCCGAGTTGTAGCTGATTACATAGCTATCTAATTGTCATAATAGATTTTAATAGGTTGAAGACTAAATCTTCTTTTTTTATTTCACAGAAGAGTTCTCATTTTTTAACTCCAACCATTACGGTACATGTCGTAGAGTGTTGCTATAAACTACACCAATTGTGATAAAAATCTTTTTTAATTCAATGTATACATGTATAATTATATTGATCTAATGTTGTGAAAAGGGACTTAGATTTCTTTAAAAACGAATAAGGAACATTATGACTTATAACCCTTTTGATTTATAATTTATAAACACACCGAAGGTGCCTAAGAGGTTCCTAAGAGTTTAGTGACACAATGAAGGAAGTTACACATTGTACATTTTAAAATAACGGGATGATAAAATGAAATATAATTTATAAATAAAGTCATCAAATTTAAGTTCTTCGAAGAAAGTGACAAAATAAATATGCGGAAGTATTTTAAAACAAACCTGCATAATTTTAAATTTCCTTTTGCCTTTTCCTTCATTTCCGCCATTTTGTTGTAGAACTTCCATATACAATAAACTAGTATACGAACAGGCAGATTTATGTTAAAAAAGAAGTTATATCCAATAAATATGATGGCTACCTACTTATCCCCGAGAATCAAGCTTTACACGAACTTTAAACTTGTTTTTATTAATCTGTTTCTATATTATTTTTACAAATTAAGATATAAATGTTTTACAGAAGAACACATTTCTGTATCTTTCTATCAAGATAGAACTCTTGCTGTTGCTTCCACCTCAACCATACGTAAGAAAGCTTATGCAAATGTCTGGTTTTATTGGACCTGTGATTCTGGAGGAACAGACTTGTAAAACTTGTAAAACACCCTAGGAAATTAATTTTTTCCTATGAACTCGTCCATAAAATTTACTAGGACCCGAAACTCTAAACTTCACGACATTTTTTTTCTTTTCTTTTCTTTTTTTCTTTGTTTTCCTTTGATACATAATTATATATATACATAGTAATATAGTAAAGAGTGTTTCGGTGGTATTTTTTAAAAAAACGGGTATTTACCCGAAGGCCCGCCTCTTCAGGGGTCCACTTTAGCAATGTATTCTTGTGGTAAACGTGACCTAATGATCATATCGCCTATGCTTTTGTCCTTGCTATAGGCTATAATCGGTTCCGATGTAAAGATTTCTTTGCATCTCGTGTCTGCTTTCATTTCGTTCCAATATTTTAAGATGCGTTTTTTTTAATCCTTTGATTCTCGGATTATATTTTGTGACCATAACTAATTTATTTTGGAGTTTCGATTTGCTGTTATTTTTATTCAGGATCTCATTTCTGTCTGCTCCAGTAATGCTTGCGATAATAGGGTCTATTTCTGTATCAGAGTAGCCTTGTAACAACCGTTAATGATGCAACGCTTAATGCCATTTATATCATTATGCGGCTTAGTATCATTAACGGTTGTTACATAGCCTCTCTTTGACAAGTGTTTCTTAAAGTCTTGTAGAATTACATTGAGATCTGCAGTGTCATTGGTATTTCTCACATGTCTAATACATTCACCCTTAATAAAACCTTTGAATACCGCTGGGTTGTGAGAGCTTACTCTGTGTAGATACTGAAAATTGTTTGTTGGTTTTATGTATGATTTGATATCTAGTTTGTTGAGTTCTTGGAACTGTCTTCCTTTATACACTGTTGTGTCTAAAAAGTTCACTGAATCAACAGAGATTTCACAAGTGAATTTTAAATGCGGGTGGCATCGATTGCCAAGTTCAAAGAACTCCACAATCTCAGTCTTAGAACCATTAAAAATGTTGAAACCATCATCTCTAAATCTGCCGTGAAACAAGACTTTCTTAGCATTTTGAAACTGGGCCATGATTGATTGGGTTATCTGGAACATTCTAACATCAGATACCTCCGGTGAAACTGTTGAACCCATTGCATTGTAATATTTTCCATTAAATTCAAAATAATTATTTTCGAGTATGCATTTTACAAGAAAGAGGAGATCTGAAACATCGGGATAAGGAAAATCTGATACGTCTCTTTGGTTATTTTTGTAGGCTTCTTCAACTGCGCTTAATAATTCATTGAACTCCATGTTAGTATACATACTTGTTACATCATAAGTGATCAGTTAAATCTGCGTAGGTACGCGTCAAGTTTCGATTTTATTGATAAAGTCAATTGTATCCATTATGTAGGTCGATTGTTTTTTAACTATTGGGATTAGAAAGTAATCACAGTAAGCACCAATTATATGTGTTGGTGTATCGCATTGTGAAATAATTGGTCGCCCAGGTGGTAACCGTCTGAGGCTGCAAGTGCCATTCGTGAGGGCAGTCAAGATATTATCTTTGATCTTGTGGATTTAAGGGAGCAGATACAAATGTCCGCATTTAAGGGACGAATCGTTATCATTTAGATAACGATATGTTTCTTTGTCCAATGTTCCTCTAATATGCATATCCCATACTTTTTCTTGTATGATATTATGTAAATGTGACAAATCGGGTTCGTCAACTTCAGTATAGTGCTTTGACTTCAGTTGACGTAGTGCTTCAGAGATATATTTTTCTCTATCCATGATGACTACAGTGTTGCTTTTGTCAGCTTTTTTAATAACGATATGACGGTTGATTTTAATGATGTCAATGCTGCTCTTTCCTGGCTAGTTAGATTATCCTGATATAGTTTTATTGGCAAAGATGATATTTGTAGTTTAGTTTTCATCAATGTAATTTTCAAGTGCGCCAAAGGCCGGATCGGGTTTGTAACCAGTCGATGTTCTGAAGGGATGAAGTTTACTATTGTCTCCGGTATCAAAAAGGAATTTGCATCTGAGTTTTCTCGCAAACTCATCAAAGTCTTTAAGGAGAAGCCTTTTGACATTGCTCTTTTGTGGTGACGGGATGAATTTAAGTCCTTTGACAAGTAGTATGTATTCATTATCTTTGAGAGAATATGGAGATAAATTGAGAACATACTTTTTTGCAGTTATTACGCTTGCTTTGTGGATGCGTTGTTTATGAGCACATGCATTAGATGCTCTTAACGCACTTTTCTTTTGTTTATCCTGACGTTTAAAGCGCGTCGTGCCATTGTAAGGAGCGGGAGTAACGGTTTAAGATTGAGTTAATTACCTTAGATGATAACATTAATTTGACGATAATTATAAATAAAATACCACGTCTATTAAACGTCTGAGCGTAATAATAGAGGTAAGCAGGCTAATAGGTACCAATTGATTTAGTAATATTACCACGCCTATAATACGTCTGAGCGTATTAATAGAAGGTATGTGGCATGTAAGTAATCAACACTTATAGGCTAATTAATGCCAATTGAAAATCAACAGCGCCACGTCTATAATACGTCTGAGCGTATTAATAGAGGTCAAAATGTATACATATTTGAGAATGCAAAGCAAACAAATAAATGGCATAGAGTGGTGCTTAATCGCACTGATCTCACTTGAAGCAATGTCAGAAAAACGTGCTCCGGCGAGGAGCCACGCCTCCTTTCAATCAAATTGAAGCTACTAAAATCAACCAATGAGTGACCAAGTGGCTGGTCAAATGTGTAAGTAAAAAGCACAAGATGTAAATTAAATTTAAGATTATAATGTGAGGAACAGTTTTTATACAAAATAACAAAGAAATAATTCTTTGAAAAAGTCAATGGGTCATAAAAGTCCGAATAGTTGTAATGTACAAACAATAGCCTGTTCATATATTATGATATGACTTGTACAATATATAAAATCCATATTATAAATAAAACAAAATCCGCCGAAATATATTGTAGACCTCACTGGCAAAAGGTTGATCTGAATTCCACTTGTGACGATTGTTAATAGGGGTAGGATCGCCTCTTGAAGTAGCTTTTGTTTTCTTGAGGACGATATGTTGAACCTTAACTTAAGGGTTCTTTGAGCTAAGATAGGTTTGTGTTGGTTCTGTAGATCTAGAGAAGGTACGTGAAAATGTGAAAAAGACCACGAAGGGAACACAGATGCCGCACAAGTTTTGGTTATTTAAGTTTTTTTTTCATTTGAGCCTTAAGGATGTTGTTTACTTATAGTTTGAGTTGTAAAATTTAGATTTTTATGAAGTTCAATGTCATGAGTAAAATGTGTTCTAAATACATTTTGTATAAAAATAGGAAGTTCGGATTAATTTTTTCTGATTCTGTGTTTACTAGAAAATTTGGCAGTGTATTATAACAAAAGTTAAGTTTTAATCTGTTAGTTAATATATAAGTAATTTTGCAGATTTTTTGTTGGTTTGTTGGTTTTATTTTACTTATTCCTTCAGATAGATGCATGACATGCATTGAAAAATAATGAAAAAGTTCCAAAGCATTAATAACAGCATATCTCAAAAATTTGATCTTCGACTTCATAAAATTTTTATGCCGGCAAAATGAGTAAAGTTTAGAAAATTCAAAGAGGAAACCAGATTAATTTTTTTTAAACTTTTTTTTTTTTATATAAAACCCCCTTTTTAAAATTTCTATTGAGCTACTCTACCCTTCCGTAACTGTACTTTTTTCTAAAAAAGTTAATTTATTGATACATATTTTTATAATTAAGAAAACAATTGTTTATGAAATATTAAATGATCATTATCTTAAAATTAGGTCATTAGCCTAAAGTGAAACTAACATTACAATCAAAGCTCTATATTATACAATAGACTTTTTTTCATTATCATTCGTGGAATTTTTCCGCATTCTAATGAGCCAAAAATTTAATGATTTGTTAACAGTCTGATGAAAACAGCCCCCTTCTCCTTACACTTGTCAGGGTCAGACCATGACGAGTGTAAGAAGTAATCAGACTAGGGTTTATCTCAGAAACTCTTTCGTCGAACCATTCCTTTTAGTGATTTGAGTTATATGTGAGATGATGTTATTTATCTGATGGTTTGACGAAATCTATATTCCGATAACATTGTTACATGGTATGTAATAGTGTTGCGATCAAAAGACAAATTGCACTGATAAAAGGGAGACTGGAACCGGAACCTGAAAAGAGAGGATCACGTAAATAGTTCAAGTTAATTCTAATGTACAAAATATACAACGTAACGTCAGATTAAACAAAATAATCAATAACAGTTCAGATTTAAACAAAGAGCAACGCTGAGAATAAATAAGTTACATGCAGTTAGTTAGATAAGTTATTGATGAATAAGTTATTTGCTTCAAGCAAGAAATCATACAACTTGTAAAGTAGGCTAAATGTTCAGACATTTTGAAAAAATAATGAACTTTGCAGATTTACTAGATTTCAAAACATCAAAAATGGTGTCATTATTAAATCTACAACATTGTTCCTTACAGCCTGCGTCGTCGAGCTTCTGATTTGCTTTTGACCTATCGTCGTCATTTGCTAGACAGTCGGTAAGTTCTTTTTCGACACATCTCTGCATCTGTCTAAAAGAGTGCCAAGATATCATTATCTTGAGATTAAAGCATGGTAAAAACTAGCCTATTAAAATAAACAAATATTGTATCTGTTTTTCCTACTGTATATATAATTCATTACTTCCTACCTGCAGTTTACTTCACCAAGGTAATTCCTAGCTTGAATTTTGCAAGACCTGGTCTGACAAGTACCTGTACACGAAAAATGTAATCTTTAACTTTGAATCAATAGTTATGTTTTATTTTTTTTATATGAAAGAATATCAACTGTTTCTCGTCCGATTCAATTCAAACTAACGAGCATTCGCAATTTTGCATTGTGCATGTCAACGAATTTTACTATTCAAGGCTTCAACTTTTCCATTTAAGTGATTTTAAGATCTAGGAAAAATTATGTAGATAATAGAACACTATTTCAAGGTCTATTTCACTGATGCATTACATTTATCTCTGAAATGACATACTAAATTGCATTGTATAAGGTCCAATAATGTTGTACTATCGATTAAGTTATATATATTTACACACACACACACACACACACACACACACACTACTAAGTAAAAGCACTAGAAAAACCCAACAACACTCGATATCTATAAATGTCGGATCTGAAAGATTCACGAATATAACATGAAATATAAAAAAGCACTAAAATACCTAAAAATAGATATGGATGTTGTAGATGTTTTTCTCCTTCCTTATGTAGTTTTTAATTCTTATTTTTGTCCTGAAGAAGAGGCGGGTCGTTCCGAAAATTTTACTTTATTGTTTGTTATTTTTAGTGGGTGCATATATATATATATATATATATATATATATATATATATATATATATAAAGCACTGAATAGAATCAACAACACCAGACATTTTTAAAAGTGTTTGATCTAATATATAGATACTAAGCCAGTAAACTGAAATATATAAAGCACTAAAAATGGCTATCGACACGAACAATTGATATTGTCAAATTTTCGGGACAACCAGTCCCTTCTTCAGGACAAAAGAAATAAATTACATGGGTAAAAACAAGGAAAACAAAATCTAGCACTACAACTTACACTTCTAAAGAAACTAATAAGAATAACAACAACTACATTTTAAACAGTTTTGAATCGCAATGTTTGAGAAGGTGTTGGTGATGCGGCCGATCGCTCTCAAGTAATCAATCGACTGCCAACTTAATGCCCGATTGAGTTAATTAGCTATTTAAATTTGATGTCCAAGTTAATAAAGGAAAATTTAAAGCTCCGTTGTTAACTCGTACGGCGCTTATAGTTTAGATCCGAATTATTTAATTAGGATTATAATGAGTAAGAATTTGATTTAAAAGAGAAAAGAAACAATTAATAAATTAGAAATTTAGAAATTATAAAAATTATTTTTACAAAAAGGTAGTAGAGGAAACTAATAACTGAAGGAGGCTTCTCAAACATTGTGATTCAAAACTGTTTAAAATGTAGTTGTTTTTCTTTTATTAGTTTCTTTAGTAATGCTAGTTGTAGTGCTTGATTTTGTTTTCCTTGTTTTTACCCATGTAATTTATTTCTTTTGTTATGAAGAAGGGACTGGTTGTCCCTAAAATTTGACAATATCAATTGTTCGTGTCGTTAGCTATTTTTAGTGCTTTATATATATATATATATATATATATATATATATATATATA
>WFKH01011581.1:67243182-67315252 GCA_016163765.1 Magallana hongkongensis | reverse complement strand
AGATAGATAGATAGATAGATAGATAGATAGATAGATAGATAGATAGAGAGAGAGAGAGGATATCTATATTGTGTGATTTTATGTTTGTTTTATTTAAACAATAAAATGCGTCTTTGGTGATTTACGCGGAATATGAAGGTGGCGACATTTCAGAAAAATGCGGGTTATAACGCGGCTTATGTAATTTTTTCTGCAATGATTGTTACCATCATAAACCACATGAAACATCAAAGAAAGCATTTTATTGTATATATTTACATCCTTCTATTAATAAATTAATGAATTAATTGTAAAAGTTAAGTAAAATTCATTAAATTACTGTTAATGTACATCAGTACGTTATCTGAAAGAAACAGCCAATCGTCTCCTATGGGAATTTGAGTATGAAATCATCATAATTATTTTGAGCAGTCCGTAATTTTTCTTAGGTCGCTGTAGGTTTCGACCAATCGATAAACGGGGCGTGTAGATTTCAGTTTGGCTGTTTCTATAAAGCTATGAATTAACAACATGTATAAGTTTCGTAAGAAATAGAGGGAATCATGCTCGGTAGATGTAAATATAATATGAAGATCCGTATCTTACATCCTTCCTTGTCCAGTATCTGTTTTTCATCTGCCCTCTCATCCTGACTTGCATTGCAGTCGGTTAAGGCTTTAGCAACACATTTCTTATAGTCGCTTAAAGACAAAGTGATAATGAATTATTTTCATGAAGGAAATTATCTAACGTAATGATTATCGATCATCACTATATCTATTCTGTGTAAACGATTTGTTTTGTAAACCATAGACTGTTTACCTGCAGCTTGTTAGCAAACGTCCAAACAGAAAGTATGTTTCCTGGCAATCATTGACCATTCTCTCACACTGTGAATCTTGGGCGGAAACGCCTGATAGGAAAAATATGATATATTTAATCCAGAAAGTGTATCATTTATGAATTAATGCTGATCTTTTGAGATTGCAAAATGTTAATTTTTAGAACAGGCACGTTTGATTTGTGAATGGTAATATTAGTCATATTTTTAATATGAAAGAGATATCTACAGAAAAAATAAGAAAATTTGTGAATGAAAGAAAAAAGGGAGTGTAACCTAACGTAAAAAGCTTATTTATCGGGGCTTATTTATCGGGGCTTATTTGGTCGCTTCCGACAAATACGCTATCAATGCATGCGGATAAAACGGGGTCTTTTACACTGTACTTTAACCCCCCCCCCCCCAATTATTTGGTCATTTGACAATACTAAATGTATAGTATTTTATAATCCAATGTCAGGTACTTTAAAATTAAAGTTTAATTCAGGTTTGTTTAATAATTCGAAGAAGTTATGAAAACAGTTTTCATTACCGAGTAGCCATTTTTTTTTTCGTTGACAAAGTTTATTAATATTCATACAATACGTAGGCTCTGTATTCCAACATAATCCCCTTTATACAATAAACGTGCTTTAATGCATCGATATTTGCTCCGTCAGTTACTACATGTAGTTTATGTATTTCAAAGCCTTTATTATTTTCAAACCAGTGGCAATGTTCATAAAAGTATCTTAAAATCCATTTTAAGACATATCCTAGGATATATGTTAAGACAACTCTTAGTCATATCTTAGAACATAAACCACTTTTTCATTCAATCAGCAGTCGCTAAATATTCTGTTAGGTGACGTTTTTAATCGTTAAGAATTTCTCAAAGTTCACATTACAGCGACGTCACATTTTTATTGACAGCCTAGAGAGCCGTAAACAAAAGATGATATTTAATTGGCGCATAACTTTTGATCAACCAATGAAAAAGTGGGTTATGTTCTTAGTGAGTTAGATCATACTAAAATTAAGTAAGCAAAAGTCACCAAATAATATAATTTTAAAAATGTCGACCAAATGATTATATCAACGTTATTTTTTCTCAGTCACATCTCCATTAGTTTGGCAAATTGCAGCATATTGGCAAACAAAATATTATTTTTTTAAGAAATAAAAATACGAAAAGTGCTTTAGATATGTTTCTTCTTGAGCAAAAAAATTTTTTATAAAAAAATAGACCACCGCCTTCAACATGCAAGCGAGTCGCACTTTTTTCTTCGGCTTCAAGTTTACAAAACCGGCAAACGATGCTGTCTTTTAAAAGCTATTTTAGCATTTTATCCGATTAATGTCTTACAATTGCAATGTTAATACACATTTAAACGTTGCGTATATCGTTAATTTTGTTTTGAATCACAATACTAAGAAAGTTATAACTTCTCACCAACGGCAGTAGGAAAATAAAAAGCTGCGCACGCAAAGTCACGCACACTCGAATTATGCTTGACCTTCTGTGTTGAACAAAGATAACCCCTGCAGCCATGTTAAGTTTAGATTAAAGACATGTACCTGGTTGTCTTAAGTTATGACATATTTTAAGATAATAATAAGATTTGTGAAATAGCTATATAATGATAAGATCTTATGACACAATTTGGTCTTAAGACAGATCTTACTCTTAACAGGTCTCAAAAGGTATCTCAAGATCGATCTTAAGACATGTCTTAGGATATATCTTAAGACATATCTAATGACCATTCTAAGACATATCTTAGGATATAAACCGAAGCTATCTTAGACGTATTTAAAGTTAAGATATCTTAAATTGACTGAATTTACTTTCTAAATAAAAAATAACATTTCAACAAAAGACAATCTAAAAAAAAATTCTTTAGGCAAAACCTAACTATATAGATATCAAACATAGTATTGTGATTGTCTATCATAAACCATTATATTTTCAATGACTGTTACTAATATGGTATTTGATCCGCCAATGACGATTCGCGCCAATTTCTTATCACCCTTGCATGTACGTTCAGTAACATTCGATGGCTAAAGATATATATATTTTTAATTTTAAAGTTTTTAATTTCATCATCCATTTTTGATAAGAGCAATCCATGGTCGCCTTATTAAGAAACGAAATTAAAAAGTTTCAATTTACGGCCCACAAAAACTTGCGCTAGTTTTGGACTTACAACCTTATTTTCACACAAATTCTGTAAAAATACTTAGTACCATTAAATTCTTCGGACAATTTACTAATGCTGTCGTTGCTTTACTTGCCTCAGACTCAGAATAAAGAGACCACATAACTTCACGGGGGTGGTGATAGTGTTTAAAAGATGCAAAAAAGTTACGATATATGTAGCAAAATGTCCGAGGATAATTTTGTCCGAATATTTTTATAGAACAAGTTTGGAAATAAGATTATTCAGTCAAAAACTTGCGCAAGTTTTTGTGGTCCGTAAATTGCAACTGTTTAACACTTATGGAACTGTAGCTCCCAGGTCGTACATCCGATTTTTTTCAGACAGGGAGATACTGACCTGCAGCTCTAATTATTTGCCACTCATTATTTACTTAATAAAATACAATTCACGAAAGGTTTATTTAGAGCTAGAAAGAGCTAATAAAAATTAGATAGAAAATCTTCTGGAATTTTAAAAAACGAATTTTGTACTCAATGTTATATACACCATGCGCAGATCTAAGGTAAACGGGAGTCTGGAGCCCCTCCCCCTTGAAAATTCATGAAATTTATTTAATTCACATGGTAAAGTTACTGAAAATATGTCTCGGACTCCCCCCCCCTTCCGAAGCAAAATTATCTCTCGGACCCTATCTCCTGAAAAGAATTCAGGATCTGCTTTGCGCACGTTAACGCACGTAAATAATTCATCTATATATTGTTTCTATTATTTTTCAAACTCAAATAAAACTAAAGCAAAATTTTATATGTAAGTATATGAAGTCAATTTATCAATGTTGTATCTTTTCATAACATCCAAATAAATGTACAGTCTGTGGGCTTATATATATTCCAAAGTACTCTGACATGGTGTAGATATCAGTTTCCTCTACTTTTATGAAATGGTGGTTCACAACCTACATGCTTTTTGCTGAGATAGTTAAGGATAAGACAGCTTTTGGGATTTTTAAAGTTAAGATGTTTTGTAAGTTAAGATGACTTCGAGAAACTCTCTTTTGACTAAAATGTGTCCTAAGATAAATCTGAGACATATCTTAGTCTTAAGGACATGCCTACTAGCTTATTTAAAGCCCTTTAACTGCTCCAGTAACAAAATTAATATTGACTAAAAGTTGTAACAAAAATTCCAATGCATAAACACCCATGAAACAAATCGTCCACTACCAAAATAAAAATTAACTAGCGACAACCCCTACCTCTGTGGCTGATGGATGCTAGAGCCATGAAAAGGAAGAGAGCGACGGTTATTTTATCCAAAACATACATCTTTTAAAGTCTACTAGGACGCGCTGTTATGTACTTAATCTAATGCTAACTTTATGTACACTACAGAACTAACTAAATGTGTACTGATTGAAGACAACTAATATCTTACAAAATCTCGATAAAACGGCCAATGAAAACGAAACGTGTTCTGATTGAAGACAATTAATATCTTACAAAATCTGGAAAGAACGGCCAATGAAAACGAAACAGGAAGTTTGGCTAACGTTTTACTTTCAGTGGTTTTATTTTCAGTTATATATATAAAAGTAATCAAATCCCCAAAAAATCCCAATGACCGATTTTTACGTAAAGAAAATTAAAAAAATAAAAGACAACACAGAGTAAAATAGTTTTACTCTGTGTTGTCTTTAATTATTAAAAAATCACACACACACACACACACACACACACACACACACACACACACACACACATTGTAATGGTAATGCAATGCTACTTCTTTAATTATTTCGAAAAAGTTATCACAATGTTAAAGTATGGTGTATATTGTGAAGTGTACATTTCATAAAAAGTTGTGGTTCTAAAATCAAAATCTTCAAGAAAATATTGTACAAAGTTTTTAAAATCTTAAAATAAATATTGTTTACATCGCATCCTATCCTTAGAAAAAGGAAATTTGGCAACAGGAGTTGATTTCTATCAAAAATAAAATTTGTCATTCGTTGACTCACATCAGATCAAAAAATCTTCTAACATTAACCTTCAGATGATGTTAGTACATTAGCAAACAGAGTTCATGCAGTTTCTGTTAATTTTCCAGTTTAAAATGTATAAAAAGGGCTTGATAATAAATTTATCTTGATTTACATCAAGTGGTTTGTCAGAGATCGTGAAAATTTCACAGTGCTAAATATACTTATTTCTGATAAGCCAAAACACTTGAATACGTCCATTGATCTGAAGCACCAGATTAGAAGTAGGTTTGTTCGTAGTAGTCTTAGTTTTCTTATCTGAGCCGGGGTACCCCTACCATCAACTTTTTGGTACCGTTTTAAAAGAAATAATTACCATTTTTAAACACAACTTTTATTTTATTATTTTTTTTTCACTATTTTCTTATTAGTCCTTTTATTAACATTATATGGACATAACTTTCACATAAAAATTAGATGAATATTCTACATGTGAAAGGGTATTTTTATAATGAGAGAGAGAGAGAGAGAGAGTGAGAGAGAGAGCACGTGTGAACTAAATAAAAAAGCTAGGCGGAGCATGTTATAATCAAATCAATGAATAAGATTTCTATCATAGAAACATTTTACATGTAGTTTGTTATAAATGTCTTGCCAGTGTCGTTCAAATTCTTTATATCTGCAATTTTTCAACAGTAAATTATTTTCAACTGCAATTCTTTCAGTGGTGATTTTTTTTACTGCTTATCTGCTTAATGTAATTGTATTTGAGAATTTACTGGTATAGATGTATTGCTTTACTAGAAGAATTATTAAGTTTTCATTTTTATTTTCAAATTTGCAAAAGAAAATTGAGTATCTATCAAAACCAACATGCCAGCCCAGTTTTACATTTAGCCATTCTTCAATTTCATACTAGAGTTCTTTAACAAGAGGACGTTCAATAAAACATGACTGATTGTCTCAGTGTCCTTCTTGCAAAATTTGCTTCCTGCTTCCTGGAGAGTCAATGATTTTAATTTTGCGGAGATAGTAGTTACAAGGAAGTTTTCTATGTAATATTTGAAGCTGAAGCCACCGTAGCTTAGATTCTTTTGTTGTTTTAAAAGGTAGTTCAAATATACTTTTCCATTCAGACCGAAATGGATAATATAGACATGTACGTGGCCTTAATTCTTTTTGTTGCAGCTGACAATGAGGGAGTGGGGTCACCCCCCCCCCCCCCCCCCCCACCATTCAACTTCACCGTTTTATGCATACATCATTTATTCATATAGACGTACGTAGAACACAATCTGTTCATTGTTTACAAATTAAATTATAAGGTTTGGTACCAATCTGTCGCGGTATAAAAATGTATGAAATTAAAAAACGCTAGTGTGTGCATATTTATTTGAATATTTTTAACCAAGTTGTCAGATCCAAAGTATCTACCCGATGGTTTACTCGTCCTACACTTTCCGCCATGATGTTAATTAGTCAACCCGCGTTCCTGGGCACCCCGTTCTGGAAAGTTCTTTCCATCAAAACTAAAATCGCATTAAATTGTTCCATTTTATTTATTAACTTTTTTTTATATTAACCAGAGATGTCCGATCCAAGTTATCTGCCCGCGATGCATGATGAACTCGTCCTACACTTTTCGTTTATTAGTCAAACCGCGTTCTTGTTTACCCCGTTCTGGAAAAGTTCTATTCCATTCTCTCACCAGAGGTCGTGCTTCGCAAGCGAATGAGTTCCATCTATCAAAACTAAACTCGCGCATTTAAGAAACGAATTGCCTTATTTTTTTTATTCAACAGTTGTCAACTCTTAACTTCTATGTGTACTCTAAGTAAGTTCCCAGTAAATATATTCACTCATTACGAAATCATTCAATATTATTTCATTGCAAGTATATATTTTGATGCTCACTCTCACTGACTTGGATCCGCCAAAGCGTGTCCACCACCTTACTCTCATTTTTGCTATTTCGGGCTTGTTTATCGAAAATGAAAGTAAATTTTTAATTAATTTTATAATAATGACTTATCAGGTAAAATTTAATCACAGCTTACGGACATCATATCACACATGTTGAAATACAAAAGGTGTAAGCAATTATTCTGGTGCAGGCATTTTACTGTTTATTGGCAAAACGTCTTAATTTATAAGTATAGATATCAGATTTTATATCAAGATCTACGCTTGCGCTGAAACAGGTGAAATTTGTTTTTCTACAGGGAGAGGAAACTATTAAAATGTAACTTCTCTACTTTTTCTATATATGAAGGGTTGAATTTGCATTAATTTGCATTGGTTGTATTTCTGGACCTGCAACATTCGCTGAGCGGCAAACTACTTGTGCATTCTACCTGTTTTCGACCTGTTCATCCGTGATAAAATTTGCTTCAAGGTGGGTGAACGCTCACATCGCACGATTTACCTGTATCCCCTTTGGTAGCAGCATTGAATCCGTCTAACGCTTACAACTCATTTATAACTATATATCTACAGTTAGTTTGTTCATATTCTAAACAAGTGGGGAATTGACAGTTCCAATTAAGCTATTAGCTATATTAACTTTGTGTGTTTAAATTTATACATACAACTGTGCTCAACCAAGCGTTCAGTACTCATTGTCCAAACCAAAACAATCCCACGTGTGTCCTAATAACTGTGACGAATATAAGAACTATTCACATCGGTTATATGTCTGAATTTGACCTGCAATCCAAACGCAAACGCTCTGAATTTGTTCAACCGACTCAGACCCTTCACCAAGTGCATTTCACTTGCCTAAAAACCTAAAGATAACCTAAAGTCAACATTGATCATGTCCACGCAAAGTTGATAGCTGACCACTACCAAGTAACTCATGGTTCTGTTTCACCTGCCACGCAATTTTCCAACCATTTCCCGCACATGATGTTTCCTGCGCCTTACCAGTCCTCCCCACCCAACCCTAATCATGTGCCTCAACAACTGATGATCTCTGATCTTGATATTCAGCGCATAACATCAGTGGTCAAGGAATATACTCGTAATTGAGATACATCATATGCTTGAACCACTCTAAACTCAAACTACCTCACTTTAAAAGGAAAACGAATTCCTCAAACAAGTGATTGATAATCGTAAAATGTACAGCAGGCGCAGTTGAGTGAGGATATCTTGCGTGCCGGAAGTAAGGGACAAAGTTGACGACGTAGTTCTGGAAATTGTCGATTAATTGAAGGTACCAACTCAGCAGTCCAACATTGCGGTGTCCCAACGGGTAGGCCCAAAAACTCAAACGAGATCAAGACAAATCATTGCGCGAATAACCAACTACGACTTAAAGCTTTTGAAAGCCAGCAAAGACCTCCGTAAGATCAAAGTCGCCATCATTCAAGATCTGACAAAAACGTGCAACAAGTTAGCATATGAAGCACGCCAATTGGTTAAAATAGTAAAAGCGAAATCCATCTTCATTTGAAATGGGAAGATGTTAGTCATCGACCATAACGACCGTAAGCACAAAATTCTGAGTCCAAAACGACATTAACAGCTTGCCCTATCAATAACCAATAATAAATATCCTCTTGACTTTTTTGATTTTTCAGAAAAGGTGTCTGTAAACTGAAACTGTTAAATACCATATATCCATTGGGTTTTTTTTTTAAACTCTTCATATTTTCATTCCAAAAATAACAATGTTTATCTCACTCCTTCGTGTATATATGTTATTCTTGACATTACAAAAGTTCACTCATCATATTTTCCCTTACTTACTGAATTGGAACCAAAGACGAAATCAAAAATGGGAGCTTTCAGATTTTTTTTTACCTTTTGGATTTTTCCCATCCACTACCTTTTTATTTACCATTGTTCTGGATCCTGTGTAACCCTATTTGCTTACTATACTTATGGTCAACCTAGTGCTTAACTACGGACCATAATCGTTGTTATTAATAATATTAATCTTATTTTTTACTATATGTACATCCCAAATACCAATCATTCCTAAACAATATATTCACCACACCGAGATTACACCTGCTCTACGGACAAAATATGTGGTCAATGGCCCCTCTTCTTATCGTCTCTATTAGATCGCAACGATAACAACCATCATATTGAGAAGCATGCATCTTCTTTTATTGAGTGGCGATATAGAACAAAATGCAGTTCCTTATGACACTTGCGCAGCGTTCAACCAAGATACTCACGAAAGTTTTCTGGCCTCACTCGATAAATTTTTTAGAGAAATCGATCACTCTAGTACATCTTAGTGTTCAAAGTTAAAGTAATAAAATTGCCATTATTCAAGCAGAATGTGGGGGATTGACATCATAACATTGAATGAGACGTGGCTGAACAACAATAATGACTCCGATGATTTGATAATTCAGGTTTTTCAAGAACCAATGAAGCCCGATAGAGGCGACAATAGATAAGGGGGCGTGATGATATATGTCAATAGGAATATCGAGTGCAAGCGCAGAACTGAATGAGAAGTTACCCAAGTAGAATGCATTTTGGTGATATGTACGAGTACTGTATATAAAAAGAAATTTCTTATTGGAAGTTCTACCGCCCTCCGAATTCTGACGTAGACAAATGGATCTTAATAGCATATTATATGGAGAATGCTAAAGATACAAACATAGCAAATATTATTATCACAGGGGATTTCAATGATAACCTTCACAACTTAAGACCGTCCAAAAACAATGATATCATTAAAGATCTAGGAATGACACAACTTATCACAGATTCTACGCATTTTACGGAAAACTCGGCAACATTACTAGATTTGTTAACAGTAAACAATATAAAAACATTGATTTTTCTGGGGTAGGCGACAACATTCTTCCAAAAAACGCTCTATCATTGTCCCATATACTGTGTTCTGAAATTGGCCAAATTATACGCTCGAACCTCTACTGGAAAAGTTTGGTCATTTTCGGAATCCAACTTTTATGATTATAAAACTAGCTTGTGTAACTAGGATCTGGACACGATAATCCGTCACGACACAAATCAAGCACGTAATGAAGTTACAAATAAAATATTAGAGACTGCAACCAAAAATATACCAAAAAAGGATTCCTTCTTGTCCTAATGATCCTCCTTGGATGCATAATGCTGTCCGCCGAGCCATAAGGCAACGCAAACGGTTGAACTCAAAGGCTAAACAATCCCAATCTTCAGTGGACTGGGCTAATTATCGAAAGGCAAGAACGAATGCGTAAGTAAAGTTAGGAATGCAAAGCATACGTAATCATAAAACTAGCTTATCAACTAAAATCAAATAATTTATCACAAAAGGAATGGGGGTCACTGTTGAAAAAAATAATTTTCAAAAATGTAATATATCTACTTACCCACACTCAAATTAAAGATTATAGTACACCTGTAAATGATGATTTTGAAAAAGGAAATATATATTCAAATACAACTTCTGTCAACAATCGCAAGTAAATAACAAAGATATTGAATTACCCGTAAATTGCAATAATAATAGCGCAGTGTATTCTTGACAATATCACTATAACTGTTTAAGATGTCAAACACAACTTACAAATCTTAAACCCTAATTAAGCCAAAATGTAAATACAGTGCTTCTCAAACAAGCTTCATCAGATCTTGCTTACCTTGTTACAAAACTATCTAATCTTTCTCTTCCAACCACTATCATTCCCAATCAATGGAAAATCGCAAAATATGTAATATACTCCCGTATAGAAGAAAGGATCAGCCAACACAGCGAGCAACTATAGTATAATATCTCCGCTCAGCGTCCTCAAGAGGTGTATGGAAAGATGTATTTTTAAATACTTATACAATTTTTACATTTAAACGACAAATTTACTCTATGTCAGTCTTGTTTTCGTCCTAAAGATTCTACTGTTAATCAACTGCTTAGTATATCCAGTGACTTTTATCGGGCTATTGAACAAAGCAAAGAAATAAGGCGGTAGTATGTTTTTATATCAGCAAAGCTTTCGACAAAGAATGACATAAAGGTCTTCTACATAAACTTAGTAATTCAGGAATATGGGGTAATTTATTAAATTTAGTAATACGAGGTAATTTATCAAAATGGTTTGGTAACTACCTTCATAGTAGAAAACAATGTGTCGTTATTAATGGTTAATTACAAAGGAAAATGGATTTTAGTGTCTCAATAATTTTTAACACTCTTTGTTTGCCAAATTATGAACAGTGCGCATTTAAATCTCGTACAGCTTTTGACCTGGCTGAGTTTATTTCACACTGTGCATACAAAACATTGAAACGCTTACGAAGTATACCTGCAGGCACAGTGGTAACAATTGAAGATTTTTAAAAACTATTTACAAAACTTAAAAAAAAATATATCAAACAGTGTTAAATGTTAGAAATCGGCCCCAATATATTTCTTTGCAAAATAATTGTTTTCTTCAATGCAAGTATATTAAATTGAGAAAACATAAATAATGACAAAATTGCTAAAAATGAAACACAGGCTTTAAGTTTTCAGTATCTAGAACTAGTTGAAAGCAGTACTTTAGATTATCTATTGAAAATATTTGTTCTTTTTTTTTAAAAATGTAAATACTCTTAATGTTATTTAATACGGTAAGGCAATTATCAGTCTTCATAAGAAATTTATTTCCTTACTATACTCAACTAACAATAATGTGGTACATGTATTCATTTTATTACGATTTTTCATCTTTAGCCTCGCACCCTGAAAGGGGCATGGTCACAATTTTGGTCAAAAATTATTTTCCCGTTTTTAATGTTTTATATGCTTCAGGAAGGCATTTCTAGTAGTCAACCAAAATTTGAGTGTCAGTCTGCTTGACTGACACTCAAATTTTGGTTGATCATTTGAAATGTATTTCTAAAGCATTGTAAACAATAAAAATAGAAAAAAAATTGATCAAAATCGTGACCATGCCCCTTTAAAAAGCACATAGAAAAAATGACATGCATGGTATAAAAAGGAAGGCGCAATTATATATACTGAACAAAAAAAGAAAAGTATAGTCGGAATAATATGTTGTAAGTTTATTTAAAGTTATAGAATCAATACAAAATTTAGTAATAGTAATAAGGTACTACTGTTTGACAATATTCTTTTTTAAAAAGTCGTTTTAAAAAGCACATTGGCTTTGAGCAGTTCTTTGAACTACTTTTACCCTGGGGATTTAATTAGAATTCACAAGTTAGTACCTGGTGTGACCACCGCCTGCATTCAGTACTGCGAGACATTTGCGACGCATTGAGGATACATATCGTCGAATTAAGTGTCCTGGGATATTATTCTATCCCTCTTCTAGTGCTGTCGCCAGTTGCAAAAGATTCTTTGGCTGGGGTCTGTGCACTCTTACTCTCCTCCCTTCTCATCTTAAACATGTTTAATAGGCGAGGGTTCCAGAGATTTTGAGGGCCAGTCTAGAATATCAACGTTGCTTTGATTCAGGAAATGTCTTGTTGTTCGTACCGTGTGTGCTGATGCGTTGTCCTGCTAGAATGTTAAACCATGACCATTGGTGTGTAGGTATGGCAGTACAACTGGAGTGAGATTTCATCTCTGTATCTTGGGCTGTCAGGGTACCGTTCACTACAACAAGTCTTGTTTCCCCCACAAATTCCTCACCAAACCATAACACTACCATCCCCGAATCTGTCTACTTCCGTCACACAGCACCCAGCAAAACGCTTTTCACGTCTCCTTCAGACACGGGGTCTTCCGTCGGCAAATTTTAACCTAAAGCGCGACTCATCACTAAATAGCACTCTGGACCAGTCTAGCAATCGAAAGCTCAAGTGATGCCGTACTCAATTCCATTGGGAAGTCTTGTGCCGATCTGTTAGTTTTGTCCCTTTTTACGGTCAACGGGCTTCAGTCGGTTTCGCACTGTCTGAGGGCTAACCTTCCTTCCTGAAGCATTGTGAGCAGTATCTACCGCAGTTAAAATCTGTTTCGCAGATAGAGCAAACGGATTTGATGGTCTTTTGGTTGGTGGTGATTCTAGGTCCTCCTCTGCGGGGCCAGTCATCAGTAGATCAAGTGGTTTTGAAACGTCTCCAGAGAAGGCTACTGGTTTCTGAGTTGTCCAGACTGTCTCTGCAACAGCGTTTTGGAACATGCTTGGGATGTTCCTAGGGGATCCTGATGGAACAATCCTTTGGGATTGTTCCTAGGGATGCTTAGAGCATCCCTAGGAACATTCACGCTTTTCTTTAGATAATCGGGGCATTTAAAGAAAATGCTAAAATTTAACAAAATTTTATATTTTCTAACCATTGTACTCATTGACAGTTAAAAAATGTTACGCTTGGAAAATTATGATTATTTTATCACAATAGATTCTAGCTCAAGTCTGTTATATATGACTTTTTTGCTAAAGTTTTTTTTTTATCAAAGTAAATAAAAAATTGTACATTTACTACTATACCTTTCTTTTTGAGTAACTGTGTGTTTCTATGGAGCTAAAATAAACAGTGTACTTCAACCAGACAGTTAATTATTTATCTACGCAGCGTTTTGAAGTTTTGTGCAGAGAGAGAGAGAGAGAGAGAGAGAGAGAGAGACACGTCTGCATGGTTCAACGAGACTTATCATGAACATGTTATTTAATAATAAAAACGTAGAATTTATTAAAAGTTAACATATGGTATTGGTGTTTCGTATGTATTTTCAAACACCTTTCAACAAACAAGAAATATTTACAAATGTGATTTTTTTTACGTACGCATTGAGTACAGAATAAAAATGTTGGTATATGGAATCTTCTGAACAAAGTATGACTGTATTTATCCATAGTGTAATATTTCTTAAATTATAATTTCAATAGATAGTTATCCTTTTTTATCATTCAAAAATCATATTCAATTCAACACGACAAACAAACGTGTTCTACTCGACGCAATGCATTTTTCTGTCATATATCAACCAAGAAAATAGTCGGCGGATCTTAAATGATGTTTTGTGCACTGCAATAGCACCGTAAGCTTTGTTGTGGTGTCGTCATAAGTTAACGCATACAATTTTATTTGATACCATTTAAGGTTTTTACAGAAGCAGCTCACAATACAAAGAAGAAACGACTCATAATTCTTTGATGAATATTAAGCAGTAATTCTAATAGTAATTCATTTTTTAGTTAAGGACCCTTTACTTTGTTATACATATACACGTGCATCTCTTGATGGCATATTATTGTGTATGTATCTAGATTTTAAACTGACAACACTTTGTCTATATGTCTGTAAATGGATTTTCCACTGTAATACAATTGTTCATTTCAAATCCACGTATTTTAAACAGTACTGTAAATTCGTTATTTTACGCGAGTACTTAATTCCGCGATTCCGCTGTTTTGTTTCAAATCGCGATCACAATTTTTTTGTTATAATTTCCTATAGTTCAAAACTATCTTAAAAATAGAAGCGAGATTTTAAAATCCGCGAGGGTTGCCTCTCGCGATTGTACGCGGAAATTAATTCCTCGGGTTTAATTAGGAATCAACAGTATTTGGCTTGCGGCCGTTCTTTTGACACTTGAGTCAAATGTGTTTCTTGTCGACTTGCATTTTAAAAGCTGAAATATTACAGCTTATTGGTTTACAAAGTAGCAAAAAAATATGCATTTTTACAAGTTTGTTAATCAAGTTCAACAGACAGCAAAATATACAAAAATCAAACTCGACTGTGTTAATCATACATCGAGCACATCTGCGTGGATGAACTTTTACCGAGCTTAAAAGAGCTGCAGTATGCACCATTACGCATTCGATCAGGCATTCCTTTCATATCAACATAGCCATTTCCATGTGGTCCAACTGAATTGACTTCATCATTGAAACAGGCTCCCTTTCCGGTGATTTTTGAATACGGTGTCTCCTCTTCCGTTAAGATTTTCACACGGGTTGAGTTACCTGGAGATGAGGCAGGCACACATTGATACACTGTGTTTTTAAAGAACGTTTTCTTCGTTTTCTTCAGCTTTGATTTACTTTTTACCTCTGAGGGCTGCACATTCTTGGCCACCATATTCATTTTGATGTTACTCTGAATTTAAGTACAAAGTTATCTTCACAGTTATTTATAGTAAACCATAAACCTATCTACTTTTCATTTCTAGTTGATTTCCATTTACACTAATTTTATGACTGAAACTTTATATTCGGTATGATACTAGTATTTGAACAAACCTTTTCCAAAGAACCAGCATAAAACCCATCAACACCATGAATAAGATCAGATTGAAGCCACTGAATGCAAAAGGCACTACAAAAATGAAATCAGATTAAAAGAATATTGAATGCAATGAGGGCTAAAATATCAAATCAGGTTGAAGCAACTGATGGAATGACACAAAAAAATCAAATTAGACTGAAGCCACTGAATGAAAAATAAACTACAAAAATTTAAACCCAGGTTGAAACCATTGACTTTACGAGATATTTCAACAATAACATAAAAATGTACGCAATATAAAAAAAAATCAAATAAGATTGAGCCTATATGTTACAAAAATCTGTACATACTAATAGCGAGCGAAGCGAGCTCTACCGGCAAGGCTTGTGCGAATAGAAAATTCGGACCAGCTGCACATTCATTCAACGGATTTTTTTGGCGTCAGTTACTCGGACCAGTAATACCCTGTTTTTACCGGTCCAGCAGTTCACTGTAAATATGGTTTCCCATTTCACACTCTCACGAGAACAAGATAAAAGACTATGTACATGCATTGTAAATATACTGCTGACACAACGTAATTCCATTACATAAGACTAACGGAGTTATCGTCCTTTCGAGTGACGTCACAATGGATTTCTTACACATTGATCCGACAGAATTTTTCGGCGTCAGTAAATTTCGACCCACAATGCAATTCATCAATAGCGTTCGATCTCACTAGACTGGATACCTTCTCGCGAGAATCAAAGTAAAACTTTTGAGAAACAGATAAATTGTGTAATTTCAAGAATATCATGCTTTTTAAGCAAACAAAACAGTATATTTTGCGTAGTTTTTTTTAGGGTGTTTTCAAAGAGACAGACGACACTTGACCAACGTGAACTTTGACGTCACAATAAGGGGAAATTACTCTAAGTAGTTATTGTAAATTTGCTGAAATATAATACCAAAATCTTCTCAAAATCTTGCAGAGCTAACGAATGGGGACATTTCTTCAGAGATAGGAAACAGTTGTAACTTGCTCTCATTTGGATGAAGGCTCACATTTATTTTATTCACTATATTTACGGTAATTTCCAGGAACGTTTTTTTAAAGGGGGCGTGGCAGCATCATTCAAAAAATCTTCACAAGCAAAAAGAAATTTTCAAAATCAGGAAAATTCTAATCCGGGTGAGGAATGGGGAGTGAGTAGTATGCCTTTAGCTCTTTAGCTGCTCAATGGTATCTTTATTTTCACTTCTATTTATTACATGCTCCCGGGGGGGGGGGATCCATTTTCCAAATATGATCAGCCAATTTTTTTTATACGTAAATTTAAAAAAAAATTATTATTTCTTTTAAACGGGGACTCTATGATAAGTCGAATTTTTATTTGTAAGTTTAAGAAAAATGTCTGCTGCAAGAAAAGAGGAAATAAACTGCAGTGAACATTATGTTAAAATCTTTATTATTCAACAACATTGTATCTGAGATAAATTCTATTTATAAATAAATAAAAAATCTTATAAATTATGAATAATGAAAATTTACTGAAAAAAAAATAGATATGTTTATTTTATTTTGCATTCAAATTCATTTATTTAATACATTTTGACGTAAAATTTGATTTCTACGAATTTTTAAATAGAATAGCTTAATCATAACAATTATGCTCAATATTAAACAGCACAAACACAAAGTTGCCTGAAATATCATTTATTAAAATGACATAGAAAGGTTATACATATATATATTTGTACATTATATATGTATATACATAATCAATAATGCAAAAAGGGGAGATCACAAAAATATTATTATATTTCCTAACAATACAGGAGTATAATGATCTCCCCTGATAATAATTAAATCATTGTAAACTGATCAACAAGAGATCAGACTGTAATACATATAATACATTATACCACAAAATTGTTGGCGTTCAAAATTAATAAATTGCCCACAAAAGGCAAACACATGTTTGCAAAACCCACACAACGCCAACAAGAGTTGACAAGCCAAATTAGGATTGTCAACCTACAAATTAGTGCAGAAAGATACAAGTATCCTCGGAAAAATTATATCTCTTTCCTAAATTGTCTGATAAATTTGGAATACATACACATATTATAAATTTATGTTTTAGAATTCAAGCAGGAGATGTATTTATAAGATTAGTATATAATTATATATGTTTAAGTATTCCTGAGAACCAGTAG
The DNA here is from genome assembly GCA_016163765.1 of Magallana hongkongensis. Lineage (NCBI taxonomy): Eukaryota > Metazoa > Mollusca > Bivalvia > Ostreida > Ostreidae > Magallana > Magallana hongkongensis. The sequence continues at coordinate 67,297,950 of WFKH01011581.1, read as the reverse complement.
GCACAGCTAAAATTTGGGAACTATGGAATTCAATTAAGCCAGATAATTGAACTAGATGTATATATATATATAAAAAAAAAATAATACAAAAATTTGTAAGTGACGTATCTCCGGTACGTGATACAAATACCGTTATTGATGACGTCATAATCGAAGATAGCACTAATAGGTAGCACTAATAACCCCAGCGTAAAATACAACGGCTATATAATTTAGACAAACAGAAAGATTTATTTAAATATGCAATTGCAGCAGAAAATACACAGTGATTACATAAATGCTATTATCTAACAATAATGCTGTATTACGTTACGTTGCTACTTTTATTTTTATTGATTTATCATAATTCATTATTGATCACATGCTGCGCTCGCCCCAACGGTCGCACCGTAAAACATATTATGTACATGCTTTCATTCAATAGACGCTAAAATTTTGTTTTATCAATTTTAATTTGAAGTAGCGATCTACAGAATTTATGTTTTAATTATTTTTAAAGTGTATTCTAGACTTTCATTTTCATGAGTGTACCATATCGAAATTGAATTATGGCAATAATCAATAGTTCATTTTAGTAAAAGTACGTTAACTGCTAATATAAAACGATTACAAACTATATTTAATACTCTGATACTTGACTATATTTATTTTGATTTATATTTTTCTTTTACACTTGATTTATCTTGTTTGATATTAAAATGTTTTATTTTTGTTTTACATTTTATATATTCTCCAATATCTTGTCTGATTATCACTTATGAATCAATGGTGTAAAATAAATAACATTTTTAACAATTGTAAAAAAACAAAATCCAGTTTGGTAAAATAAATTCAAAAGTAAAGCTAAGAATAAACAGTTAAATTGGGATGTATGGAATCTGGTTTTGATTGTTTTTCTTCTAAATATAAGCCACCTAAATCATTGCATTTTTATTTCCTTTTCACGTCCATAGCTTAGGTAAGTGATTATTTATTGCAATTGTTCACAATTTTCATTACTTACGAATTTGAAAGCAATTGTGTTTTAAGTTCTAGACACTTTTAGATACCTAAAATTACTTAAAGTCATATTGATTTTTGAAAACTATTCAATTGACTTGCAAAGTGTTCAACCTTACAGCCCATTGACAAAAATAATCTATTAAGGAGACTTGGTCGTATATATCGAGGAAATCATCGAATGGTCATTATAAGCAGGAAGAAATGAATGCCCTTATAACGATGTTTTTTTTTTAAATTGGCGTCGCGTTAATTAAACCCTTACACAAGGTCTCAATTCCTAGACAGGCCCATATCCGTTCTCTGTGGTCCGAACACCTACAAGCTGTAGGGAAGATGCTTCACGCAGATCTTCTTGTATGTAGGCTTTAACTATTTGGAGTAAAACAATACATTTTAACATCAGGCTAGTGCACGGTTATCAAACATGAATCATATGTTAAAAATGCACTTAATAAGAAATACATATTTACAATAAAACAAAATCGATCTCAAAGCAAATAAACAAAAGCACAATTTATATAAGGTTGTTTAAATTGTTATATATATATATATATATATATATATATATATATATATATATATATATATATATGTTATCGATTGGTTAATAATTATTAATGCACGAAAAAATATGTTTACCTACCGTTCTGGACTTCTTCTTTGTATGATAGTAAGGATATTCCGTAAAATTGTTGACATTTGATGATCTGGTATATCTGAGAAAATCATTGAAGTGTGTACCAATAATTTAAAGAGTTTTACACTATAATACTGGTAAACAATACAAAGCTATCAATCCGGTGCTATACTATTTAAATGAGTTTCAGTAGTTTTGTCTATTTTGATTTTCAGAAACAAGGTCGATTTTTATCAACTGATTCCCAGATTTTTTCTGTACTAAACATTAATATTGGAGACAGTGTTTAAAATTTTGCAAAGAAAATCATCGTTCTAAATCGAGAAGATTTCATATCTGAGCTTATATATCATGAAAAATTCGTCATTAGAAAAACTAATTGCTTAATTATTGTGCTACATGATACGAAAGTTTTTAAAACTGTTTGCAACAAATGTTCTTGAATATGAACATGATAATTATATATTAATTTTATGTGTTAAAATTATACACACAATTGGCCATAATCGTATAAAAATCTGATTTAAACACAGAACTTAAAGGTATTGCAGTCCTGAAAAAAACTTACTTTTATCTTAAAAACATACAATGAACCTCATGATGACAATTTGGGGAAAATCGTACAATTCATCCTGGAATTTTTTAATCCTGACACAAGTGGCATAATTTTCACGCTATTAATGTGTCAATTAGGATAATAATTAAAACAACTTAACTTTTTATTTCAATTCGTTTAATACTATAGATTATTTGATTTTAATTCGTTTAATACTATAGATTAAATTTTAGAAATTTACAAAAAGGTTTGAAATTCTTCCATTCATCTAATTGGTTCCAGGAGTTTAACCTCGTACCTTTTTTAAAAAGTATTTTCGATTTAAAAAAAGGCCAGGTTAATGTACTCTAACGAGAATCTTCAATGAACTTTTATACTTACACGAAGTGTTAATGCAGACGCCCATTTTGGAATTGAGCAGTTATCTTGTCTCGATTCCAACGTTTCATTGTCTCGGGAAACCACGTAGGTACATTGCTCTGAAACAACAGCCATTGTAATGTGTAACAAGAATCATTATATTCAGCATCGGGTTATTTGGGTATTTAAAAATTTGCCTTGTATTTATTGGCTATTATCCTTCAAAATATCAAAATTTTTATTTTAACAGGTTTTTCAGTTCAAATATCAGAGTGTTAACCTTAAAGAATTCTATAGCTTTATTGCTTCATTTATCCACCATTCGGTGATACAGGGCATGGAAGCTATCATTGATGTTAAGAACGTTCTTTATAAATTATCAATATCATTATTAAATTATATTCATAAATTATTATAAATAATTTATTAAACAGCATCCTTTGATTTAGGATGCTAGATAAACGAACTTTACTAAGACTATTTACAGATATAGAAATATAACGTAAAAAAGTTGTAAAAAAAACTTTTAATATCTCTTGTACTATCCATAATGACCTTTAGGACCCAGAAAGCTGTTGGCTTCTTGAAATCATTCAAAAGCCTATAGTGATATCAATTCTTACGTCTTCCATCTTGTATTGAGCACCTTCACATATACCCTTTGCCTTTTCGTAGGTCACTTCAGTCCAACGTATTTCAAAACTGCCCACGTGTACTGTTGAAAACACAATGATAATGTACCTTAATTCTACATACCTTTAGGAAGGAAAAATGAGAGAGCAGTGTGCATTTTCACAGTTGGTTAAAATTTCGATATGCCATGGATATGGCTAAACAATTTAGATACATGTATAATGGTTACCACAAATGAACGGATTTCTCGTATCTCCTTGTGTGTGTTGCTGTTTCATGAGGTAGCAGGCATCTAAAAAGATGGGTTAGTTATAAAAGGCAATAAACTATCTTTACATCAGTTAAGAGTCAACTCTCCCTTGATATTCTCACCTCCTGTGCATCCTAACTCTCTGACTTTCCCGTCAATCCACGCTTCGACATTCATTCCAAGTTCTTTGATGATTTCTGCTGTGAGGTTCTTGTATTGATAGGTTATCAGTTCGGATTCGTATTTGGTCTTGCATTCTCTCGATGCCTCTTCCCAGTGAATTTTATACTCGGGTGTACATAAAATTTCTGTGTAGAATGGAAGAACAACACATAGCAATTGATTTTAATGCAGGTTTTTATAAATCTGAACGCCTAAAGTAAGCGTCAACTTGCCTCTTTATTTAAGTAAAATAACACTAATTATCGATGCTTGACCGACTCTAACATGTCTGATAACATATGTTATAAGCAAACAAGTACAAAAACCATGTTAAAAAAATTTAAAAGAAAATTACTGGCTGACGTTCTTTCTGCAAAACAATATTCGATTGAAAAGTTTTGAAACCCTTTGAAAAGTTAAAAGTACGGTTTATATAAGTTGAGCTTTAATTGCTGATTAAAGTCATATATGGAGAAAGAATGTAGACATCAATACACATGAATTAAACGGAATTGGTACACGAGAGGGATGAGACCACTGTACGTTCCACCGAATCGCCGAAGCATCTTGCCTTCCCCTTACCAAATCTCATTTTGTTTAAACTCATGCACATTCTCTCATTTCCCCATTATTCTGAAATGAAGTGAAGAAGAGTTTTGAGTTTTATACGTAAGTTTTGGCCATGCGCATACTCAATCTTTGTAAAAAAAAAATCACAGTTGCTGACAAGCGGTTTCGATAAGTTTAAAGTTAATGTTTTGTCATGTGATAAACACAATACAAATAGACAGTTATATTACTTTAGATTTATAACGTATAATCTATATAAAAGATAGACAGTATCTTTACCGAAAGAAATACAAACCATTTTTTTTTTCAAAATTCCATTGTGATGCAAAAACCTTCTATTTTTTAATTTTAGATAACTCTAAAACCTATATGATAAATAATTATAACGAATCGTTAATTTTAACAAACAAAAAAATGTACTAAAGATTATATAACAAACCAGTTATTGCACAGTATGTCAGCTATGTGAATTTTCTTCAATCAGAGCTATTATTTTACGAATTATGACAAAGATTTGTGAATTCTTATTTGTTTTGTATTTTAATAGTGAATAACCATTTTACAATAACAATTCGGACTTGAAATGCAGCTCATTATCATTTATAATTGATTTTAATAGCAATAATGTCATTTTGTGTATCAAAACCGTTGCTACTTGTGTGGATTTTTATTTTTTGATTCTGTTTGTACCAATGATGTTGAATTTGCAAGTTTTGTTATATGGTTTTGTTTATGCACCTGTGGATTGCTTTAATTATGCAAATGTGATTTGTCATAACTATGCTATGTTGATGGCAATTTGTTTTTTGTTTTGTTTTGTTTTTTTTTATTGGCTCACCATATGGTACTTAACAATAATATTAAACATTGTACACTAGATGGGGTTTGGTCACACGTCACTCTTGTATTTTGTATTATATAATAGATCATTGCAGACAACTCTTTCAAATACAAACAACAACCAGAGAACAAAAAAAACCAAAAAACAAAACAAACAACAAAGAAACCAAAACAAACTACAACAGAAAAGATTATTGCTACTAGATTAAGAATGAAGAGAAAAGGAAAAATTGAAAAAATACTGCTAGACAGAATGATCAGCAATATGAAAAATACTCTGACCTTATAAACTTAAGAATTTAAACTACAATTTTTCAGTTCTTTCAAAAACTCATTCACAAACACTCATTTTTATGAATATTACAATCTGGCTAGTAATGGCTGCCATATTTCGAGAAAAATATGCATTTGGTTTGTTGAACATAGGTAACTTTCTTTGGCATGAATCTTATTTTTCAAATAGTTTTTAAAAACAGTAAACAGAACTTGTTTGCCGGGTGATTTTGTCCGAGTTAAATGGATAAAACATTTTCCAAGTAAGATACAGAAATTCAGTGGAGTATTGTTTATATCATAACAACCCAAAATAACATCTTTCATAGTCAAGTGATTAACAATTTCTATATCTTGTTGCCACCAGTTTATTAAGTCTTTCCAAAATACTTGAATGGTGCTGCATAGGAAAAATCTGTGGTGTATTGTGTCAATTTCATTACAAATATTACAATTAAGACTTGGTATCAGTTTCATATTAGAAAGAGACTTGTTATGTAATATTGTTCTGTGTAAAATTTTTAACTGAAGAGATTGTATACTAGTTTGTGTGCAACACTGAAAAGGTAATTTGAATATTTTTTGGTAATCAGAAGTAGGAATTTCTAAATTTAAAATTTCCGACCATTTTTTAATACAGAGGGTTGAGTCCTTGCAACTGTTGATCAAAATCCAGTAAATATCTTTGCAAGTTAGCTTACATAAAGGTACAAGTTTACCCTGAATATTCAAAGTGTAATTTTGGTCCTGTTCATTTGAGAGAATATGTGTGTCCTTTTTGGCAGTTTGTTTCCAATTCATTGGAATTGAAGAAAGAAGGCTAAAGTATTGCAAAAAGGATGGTTTGAATTTAAATCTTTCATAAAACTCATCTAAAGTTAAGAAAGTACCATTGTTGTTAAGAACATCCTTTAAAAACATTATTCCATTCTTATACCACTCTGAGAAAAAGATTGGTTTGTTTTCAATACATATATAATTGTTAAACCATAGACATTCTGTGAGAATAGGAGAATTTAAGCTGATTTCATTCATGCAGTTTCTAAATATTTTCCATGAAGTAATAACATTATGGTAAAACGTAGGTAACCTGATTGTAGAGGTTGACAGACTACACCTTGTTAAGAGGAGATCAGTGATATTCACAGTTCCTGTGAAAGCATTAATCAACTTTTTCCACTTTGCTTCATTTGCATTAAAAAATCTTTTGATCCAATTTAATTGAAGTGACTTAACTTGAATTTCAAAATTTGGAAATTTGAATCCACCATCCTCAAATCTTTGACAACTAATTGTGTATTTTATTGTAGGGATTTCTGAATTCCATATAAATCTATTTATTTCTTTTTGATCCAAATTTATTATATTATCTGGAATTGGGATTACAGAGGCTACGTATGCAAGTTTTGACAATGCTAATGATATGGTCACCAAAATTTTCCCTAAAAGTGATACATTTCGCATTTTCCAAAGATTAAGGGTTACTTTTAAGTCCTCTAATTTAGTTTTCAGATTTTTATTTATGACATTGTTTTCATCTTCACTGTTAAACCAAATACCTAGAGTGAAAAAGTCTCCTTTGGGCCATTTTACTGGCAAAGTTCCTGGTTTATGATTTCTTTTTGATCCTATCCATATTGCTTGTTTTGTTTAGATTTATCTTTAACCCAGATAAGCTGTGAAATGTTTGCATGATATTCAAAACTTCAAAAACTGATTCTTCATCACTAAGGAAACAAAGTTGTATCATCAGCTAATATTTTAAATTCAGTGTCACCTATTCTAATACCTCTAATTTTTTTATTTTGTCTTATAGCTATTGCAAGAATTTCTACGCATAATACAAATAAGTATGGTGATAAGGGACAGCCCTGCCTTACTCCTCTGCTGATATTGAAAAAATTGGAGGTAAAACCATCATTGATTATGCAACTGGAAATATCAGTGTATAAAATTTGGACCCATGATTTAAAACTATTTTCAAAGCCAATTTAAAACCCTATCAAAAATATGACCACTCAACTGTATGAAAGGCTTTTTCAAAATCAACTAATAGGATCAAGCCTGGGATGTTTTTCAGATTTGTCAATGTATTAAGGTCTGATATGGTTCTAATGTTTTCACCTATAAACCTATTCTTCATATATCCTGTTTGATTAGAGTCAAATAAGTTTAGGAAGAATACCAATAACTCGATTTGCTAATACTTTTGCAACAATTTTTTAATCAAAATTTAACAAAGATATAGGCCTCAAGTTTTTTAGATTTGTTATGTCTTTATCTTTTTTTGGGACTAAAGTGATGACACCTTTTCTTTGATCATTTGACATGCTTTTTTTAACAAAAGAATAATTTATGCTTTCCAGAACTAAATTTTTAATTTCAGGCCAGAAAAATTTGTAAAATTCCACATGAAAGCCATCACTTCCAGGGGTTTTATTTAGCTTAAAATCAGAAAGAATTTTTGAGCATTCTGTTTCAGTGAAAGCGCCTTCACATTTCATAGCTTTGTTGTCTGATAACTTTGGGACATCCAATTTGTTAGAAAAGTTTGAGAACTCTTCATTATTTAAATCATTTTCCCGTGATGATTTATATAGACTTTGGTAGTATTCTTTCTCTTCTTGTATAATGGTTTTAATATCTGTCAGTGTGATGTTATTAACTACTAATTTATCAATACGTTTGTTTTTATAGTTTCTTTTTTCAAGGGAGAGAAAATATTTAGTTGATTTTTCTCCTTCTTCACACCAGATTGCATGAGATCTTAAAATAACACTTGTTTTGTTCCTTTTCCCTTTCTCTTGTTTTCCAACTTTTAACTTAGCGTATTTGATAATGATTCCCCGGAGTTCACATTTGATAGATAGAGATGGCAATTTGTTGCTTCAAATTAGGCCAATGTTGTTGGTGTTGCTATCACAAATCCTGTTGGTGGTTTTTATGTCACTATTGGTGCTGTTCATGCAAACGTTGATGGTGCTGTTTATGCTTATGTTGCTTCATGGTGTTAGTTTTAGCAAATGGTCATGGTTGAACAATGCTGGTTAGATTTAATAATCTTGTTTGTTAAGATATATAAATGTTGGTTGTGCTGTTTTTCTGGTGTTTATACCATTACTGTTTGCGCGGATTTGGGTGATTTTGTTTTAACTGTTAATGCTAGTTCTAATGTGACTTGTGCTGATATATTGTTGGTTTTGCTTGATTTCGTTAGTTTTTTCGTTTGGCCAAAAAGAAATAGTTGTGTTTTTGTCACTCCGGTCGCTATAAACATTTTATTTTATCAAGTTATGTTTTCTGATGGATTTATAAAATCCCACAGTGGATTATTAAAAAAAATAATTAAAATCCCGGATGCTAAGGAATTTGCCATGGCTCTATCTATGGTCACATCCGATAGATCTCTGACATTATAACATACCGGTAAAACTTAAAACATAGATAACATCCTTACAGAGAAAGGCATAATGCAGATAAATATGTCCTAATTTTGAACTCAGACCTAAATACTTTAAATTAATAAGTTTTAATTTCTACATTGTACCTTTTAATGATATATATGAAAAGGAACTGTTATCTATGAAAAAGAACCAATTTTTCCTTTTTATATCACTGTACCTGATACAACACAGATTAATACAAAACAATACAATCAACAGGAATTGATTGTAAACATCGTTACGATGCCTTGATGATAGATCTATACTATACATAATTTTAATTTTGATTAAATTACTATAGACAAAAAGTAAATTATATTGTATAAGATAGATTCTTTTCATTTCTGTTGTGAAATATTCGTTTCATTCTGCAATACATGATCAAAAAAATGTTTAATACCATGAAGTATACTTTTTATCTCTTATTGAAGCCTTTGAACATGTGTCAATATATTTGGCAAAGATATTATTCCATTCAAAAGTCTTGAAACTAAAAGTGAACTTTACACAGTATCAATTCAAACATATATCAACCTTTATGTGTTTATTAAGTGTACGAGAAGTATTGAAAGTCAATTAAAGCCCCTGTCACACTGTCACGATTTTGAGCTACGATAGTGTACGAATTCAATAATCGCACTTATTTGGGGTTCATCGTAGAGATAGTCGTATGCTCTCTTCCTTCATCTCAGCAAATCGTCAAACGCGGCGATTGTTTTGAGCATGTTCAAAACAATCGTGCCCACAGTACGATTTTTAAGTATTCGTAGACTTTCGCTCGACACTCGCACTGCAATCGCGCACATAGTCGCAATAAATCTTCGACATTCGTAGGAAACTCGCGAAACTTCGTAGTTCTTACGATGCTACGGATATCCTACGATCTACCCCGAGTAATCTACGAGTTCATGCGATTGTTTCTGGAGTCTTTCCCGAGTGTCCTCCGAGTGAATGGGAATGTAGTTCGATTGGATGCGAAAACAATACGAAAACAGGCTTATAGGGCGATTGCAATACGAGAACCTTGCGAGTGAACTACGAGTTAGTACGAAAATACGAGACTAGTAAAGCCCCTTTCACACTGTCACGATTCATACTACGATTGCCAACGAATTACTGAAAGCTAAAATTCGCCATTATTCGCCAGGTCAGTCTTGCGATAATTCTACAGACGGTGCTTTTTTCGAATCTAGTACGACTCGACTACGATGTCTGCTCGACAATGTACGATGTTTGCGATACCAGGACGAGTTGTGGCGATTCATGTACGAATTTCGGCGATTAAGTAACGTATGTTTTGAGATCTTCCTACGAGCAGGTAAGATGGAAGACGTTTTTATACGATACTCTTACGAATGAGTACGAAATTGTATGATTGATACACGATATTACCACGAATAAATATGAGTTTTTACGATTATATATCTGGTGTGTTAATTTATAAAGTGGTTATTAAACAAATTAATGATTGCATTTTTGCATAAAATACTTACCTGGAAATATTTTTTAATTTCAAACATAAGATGAATAATGCAATCAGAGTAATATTCATATAGATTATAAAAGATGTATGAAAACACGTACACATAGAAGTAAATTTATGAGTTAAGACAACAAAAAAAAAAATACATATTGTGACAATGTTTGCAATTGTGAGTAAAATTGTTTTCATAATTTGCTGACGGACATTTATTACTGTATTTATAAACGAACAAGAAAATCGTGATATTGTTTTAGTTCATGAATTGTTTAAATAATCATGAAAGTCGCAGCAGTAATGTTTGATTCATTCCCTGAATAAGATTATCAATGAAGAACAAAATTTATTTTTTTTAAATGAAGAAATTACAAGTATATGTAAAATTTCGAAAGACAAGGTTCTGTAATAAACTTACATAATTACTGAACGATGTACTTAGTAATCAAAAAAGAGAATACTATTGCGAAACACTTTAGGGAATAAGTACAAGTGCCAAAAAAGAACTCGTATTTGAGTTAAGGGTCACCTAGAACCCTGGTCGAAAATTTGAAACACACAGGGAAAAAGTTTATTGAGGATATTGCTTCAGACATTGAAATGCTCAATGAAAACAATATGGTCAAATAATTCAGCAGATAATTGAAAAAAAAAAATGTCGGGGTCATCCATATAAATAAACATGAAGATGAATATGCCACGGTGTGAAAAGTAAATGAACTTTTTCAGACATTTTGTTGTTACCAAAAAAAATAAACTTCTTGTACTTGGCGATGGTCTAAAAGGGGCATAAAAGGGGTTTTTCATGTTTACTAATGTCTTTTTTCATATTAGTGAACATTGCATTTCTCTTGATTTCGCCCTTTATTGGCGATAGTGAGTCTCCCGCTCTCATACAGAGTGTGCTGGGATCAAAATGGCGCTTAACCTAGCATCAACTTCAACTATTTACAAGTAAAAAAAATAAACGAATGTCACCTTGTTCCCTAATAAGAATTTTACACCAGGAATTAAAGTTCGGACCTATTTAAAAGAAGGAAATTGTTTGAATACTTTTTCAGTTCTAAAAATAAATCTAAAGCATATCCTCTTTGCATAATAGCCATGAATGTATTTGGAATTGACTCGTACCAGCTGTAATAAGATCATACAATAATGTGTACCACTTAATCTGGTATCTTGTTTTTACTCAAACTTTAAGCTCGTGTAATTCAAATATTCTAAATGAAAAGATTGAATACATTTATTTGTCCTGTGTTTTAAATCTAACCGTGGTATGTGATTATCATTCAGTCTGAATGTTTTTTTTCAGTCTCCAAGAAACATATTAAATAAAAACAACACAATTTCAAATTTCCTTTTATTCACACTTACTCGCATTCAACTGTAATGAAAGAGGCTGCTTAACAAAGAAAAAGAGAACATAAACAACCCCCCCCCCCCCAAACAAAAAAAAAAAAAAGAGAAAAAGAACAGGGTAAGTAAAAAAAAAAAAGAAAATAATAAGACAGATGCAAGCATGTAAATAAATAATTAATTAGGTAAATTTTGGTTAAGATAAATAACGTGACTATGATTGGGTAAACGTATCAAAAATAGGTAACCAGGATTGCAAGGTCTTAACAAATTTATGCATTTCAACATTTTTACAAGCAATATATTTTTCAACTTTGTATTTGTTGAATAAGTGAAATATGAGTCCTGAAAGGCGTTTTTTTTTTTTAAACAAGTAAACAAATTTTGCTTTGAACATAAAATAATGATATTAATAACTTTGTTGTTCTAACACAATGGGAGTTCACCTAACAAGATATTAACTACAATAAAACCAATTCTTAAGGAAGTAGCATGGTAAATATGCAAGTTCATGTCGCTCCATATTCTGGATACTTTTTCACAGTTTATGAAGACATGCTAAATTGTCTCAACTTCATGTTTACAAAAAAACCCACACAACATTTAGAGGACACCACTTTAATTTATTTAAAATAATAACTCACAGGAAGAATTCTCTGAAGTAATCTATATTGTAACCATTGTCACTGAGCATCGTTGGTTGTTTAAAACATAAATTTCAGTCTTTCTTGTCAAATGGTTTATGAGCAGAAATTTTAAAAGATTTTCTCTACCTATTCCTATGTAAAAATTAAACCCAACATTGTGGCCCATCCTACCCCCATGGATCATAATTTACACAAACTTGAATTTACACTACCTGAAGATGCTTTCACACACGATTCAGCTTTGCTGGACCAATGATTTTTGAGAAAAAAATTAATGCCAAGAAATTTTCATTAGTTATATATTATCTTCCTTGAAAAGGGGCGTGGACTTTATTATAACTTGCATTTCAATCATCCAAGAATGCTTCTCGCCAACTTTGGTTAGAATAAGCCTAGTGGTTCTGGTAAAGAGGAAAATTAAACTGTGGATTAATGCTTTATTATAGAATTTAATACAAATGGAAACAGCTAGATATTGTGAATAGTATACACACACCTAGTGACTAAGTGCATGTTTTACAGAAACAGGAGGCAAAAAAACCTGTCCGAGATGCATTTGCAGCTGGTATATTGAATGATCTGGGTTCAGGAAGCAATATGGATGTGTGTGTCATTACTAAAGACAAAGTGGATTATATTAGACTGTATGATGAGGCTAGTCTCAATGGACAGAGGTAAAGTTTTAATGGAAATAATTATTTGATTTATGAGGAAGATACCACATACACCGCCCACAGCAAGAGCCGCTTTTCTGCTGCCCCCTTAAGTGCTGTGAAATAAGCTAAAGCTTTCGGAGGGAGAGAAAAAAAAATAAAACGCAAACAAGCCACACTGGTTAACACAGAACACCGATGGAAAGTATCAAGCATTAACAGGTTCCAGAGTATTCCCTGCGTACATTGGGGACCAAATGTCACTTTCTGATGAGTGATGACGCTTTTTTACTTTTCCACAGTTTTCTTGGTTGTCTGACCATTCCATGACTCAGAAATGGACAGTCACCCAAAGGTCTACTGCAAGCTCCTACCTCAGCATAGAGATGGTTCCAAATATAGTTTATGACAACGACAGTCAACGGACAAATGATTAAAAGCTCACGTGAGCGTATTTCTCAGTTGAACTTTCTCAGCTAAGCTTAAACGTCAAAATAAAATAACAAATTTCACTCGTGTAAGAAATGGCTCTTAAAAAATAATTCCACGTAATCCATACACATGGTTAAAGTTTATTGTGAGTTACACATGAAAACCTTAAAGCATCAATCGAACAGTCACACATTTTTACAGGTATCTAAAAAAAGCAATACAAAACCAAACCACCCCCCCCCCCCCAAAAAAAACCCCCCGATAAGATAAACAAAAATTCGACGAACAAATAATATTTCAAATATGATGTCTTCAGTCTTTATTTGGTTTGGGACCCCTGTCACTCTGTCAGAGACTTTAGACAGCGTTGTTCTGGTTCATGCGGGAGTAAGGATTCTCGTCGGGCATACTGGGGACTTTGACTCGGGTAAAGCGCTCGGTGCTAAACACTGGAAGTCTCTCGTAGGCCACACTCCTGTTTCCCCTGGTTTTCTTCTTGGGCTTTCTCACTTCGTACACATTTTGTCAGAGTGCTCAGCTTTGACGACATTCTATTTTAAAAAATGAAAATAACAAAGTGGTGATGAGAAGAGCGAGTGTGAAGTACATCTTTGTGCAAATAAAAAGAATTTTAAGGATAGTTTGATATTAAATCTTAAAATGTCAACAAAAATGCTATACATTTAATTCACAATTTGACCTTGTTTGGTACTCAAAATCATCTTAGTTCATAGACATTGTATTCCATAAAAAAATATATATTTACAAGGAATCAATTTGAATGTTTGAAACTGTACCAGCATAAAATAAAACCCATTTAAAATAAAACCCATTTAACATTTGAAATTGTATTTCACTATTAATCAAAAGGCATTTGTTTTTTTTCATTTTTGTGGATAAAACAACCAATTTTGATTATAAAAGAATCACAATTTGAGTTGCTTACGCACCTTTTCCAGAGTAGAATGCTGATACACATGGTAACTAGAACCAGGACCAAGCTAAACCCAGCCACGCCGAAGGATACTTAAAAAATGAACACACTGGGAATATCATTTCAAGAGATTATGTTATGGTATAGGGACATAAAAATGATCTAGGGAGGGTTACGCAACACAGAGGTTTTACCATTATGAAAATCATCATTGTATCCAAATATCTTGAGTGACGCAAATCTATGCCTAGCTTTTATAAACGTAATCGTTTTCATATCAAGAGCTTACACAAATTACAAACAGGGATACCAATCCATAATGGATTGCCGGCAACACTCACTGTACTCCTGAATTTTTAGTAGGTTTCTTTCATTTGACCTGTCTGTCGGCAGATAGTCCGTGCCATTTTCCGCGCTTTGATGGAGCTCCCCGCAGTGACCATTTATCGTCAGGCCCCCATCTAATGTCGATGCTTACTCTTCATTACTAACAGATGTATCTTGATCGTTCACTTCGAATTCCAAAACATTATAAAACCAACACGAGTCACGAGATCTTATAAGTGTTAGAAAAAAAAATGCTTACAAGCGGATAAAATTCCACCTTCCTATTCCTCAAAAGTCTTTGTGAAACCGAAAAAATATATAACTTTATTATAACGTAACAGATTTTTTTTGTTTACCCTAGGTGAAATCATTTTTGTAATACGTGTGTCACAAGGCTTAATTTGTCCTAATAAATTTAAATCATCTTTGATTTGATATCAAATAACTGAGTACGTGCACCTGCTAGAATAAATTTTTCATAATTTTACTTCTGATAACTGACTCTAGTTAACAGAAATAAATAACATTTACTAAGAACAAAAATGAAACTACACGCACTATTTGAGATATAAGTGATAAGTGAAAAGTATTCAAAATCATTAATTACTGTTTCATTTTTATAAAAATGTAGTCTCTTGTTATTTTCAAAGAATAACATTTTTGTCTAAAAAAAAGACAGCTTATGCCCTTTAAATATTGGTAAAAATGTCAAAAAACAGACAATATTTTCTCTATATCAAAAGCAATTTCATCTGTATAAATGAACATTTTAAAAAACGTGCCTTGAGCATGTTTACTTAAATTGAAGAGATGACATCAGATGTAATTTTCAAACGTTTTGATGAATAAGCTGAAACTGTTGGCGCTGTAGGCCGGTTTACTTCAAGCATAACAGTCAGTTGGAAGTTGGAAGTTAGATACATCTAAAATCAAAAACCCCAAAATATATCTTTAAAATAACAAATAATACCTAAAATAACAAAAGATGATATCTAAGATAACAAAAGACATCAAAATAACAAAATATAACTGTTAAAATAACAAAAGATATCTCAAACAGCAAAAAATAATACCTAAGATAACAACATATATCTAAAATAACAAAAGATATCAAAAATAAAAAAGATATCTGAAATAACAAAGGATGATATCTCAAATGATAAAAAGAAAATATCTTTTATAACAGAGGGTGTCTAAAATAACAAAAGATGATATTAAGACAGGTAATAAAGGATCATATAAATTTCGGTGATAAAAATTATGTTATTATAAAATCAACTGATATATCTTAAAGTTGGTTATGATAATGTGACATTCCACTAACATGTGTTGTTGACACAGATGCCCTGTTGTTGAACAGTTCCCAGTCAAAGTCTCCAGCGACTTCCGACCCGTAGTGATAAAACTGCAACGACTGTCTGAAAAATTTTCAAGAAAGTAGTGTTTGGAAGCATGGCAGAGGCAATTATTTTCAGTTTATTCGACAGTACTTAAATAAAGAAAGCTTTAATAGAAATTCTATAAAGGCAATAAAATTGACACATTGATTAAACAATACCTGGGCTTAGCTTCGCATATGGAAGCCAGAATGTTGATAGAGAAGAACGCAGAGGACGGTCAGCAAAACTCGACCTTAGTGCGTATTCATACTTGTCCAAATCAAAGCTCGTTTTATTGCAGAGGCTCCTAGAGACCTAGTACAGAACCTCTGTCAGGTGAGTGATGATACCCATAGGCCTCACTGCAGGCCAAAAATCCACAGCTTCTTAGGCTTATTTAACCAGAGAAAGAAGAAAGGACAGGGAGCAGGAGGGGGGGGGGGGACAAATTACCATGTAAAATGGTACCGTGTGTGATGTCGACACTTGATCAGAAATCATTTTGTATCTTTATTGAACTGCAAACCGTACTTCATTAGGCTGATCATAATGAATAAGGTTAAAATTAAATCTGCCCTCATTGTATAATACGTGCAAGTTTTATACATGATTTTTGGGTCATTTTTTATCATACATTTCATTACAAATTTATTAAATTCGTCTTTGGTATTTTTGTGGGAATTTTTAATGGAAAAACTCTAAATATTGGCCAAAACGGAAATTCTTTAGTAGATGCTTTATAATAATATCAACTTCTTATTCATTTATGTGTAATAAATTTGGATGGTGAAATCATTGAGAGCAATACTGGTATGTTGATTCGCGAAACTATTGTTAACGCTTCTTAACAGTACGTTTAAAATTATGAAATTTTTGTGACGTTCACAACTAATTACACTTGGTAATAAGTAAAAATATTAATCTTTTGGTCTTTATCGTATACGTAAAATTTGTTCAAAATCATTTCTTTTTAAAGTGCATAAAACTTTGCGTGAAATCACTGAAAACAAACCAACATTGTTGTTAAAGATGGACATAATCGTGATATTGAAGCAAGGAAATCGCGGCGAGACATTAAACGGCAAAATTCGTTCATTTTCAATTATAACTACATGAAGAAGATTTTTGAAAAAATTAAAACAAATCAAAATACCACAGACATATGGTAATTTTCTGTTTCCTTTTTGATGTTTCATTTTAATCGTAAGACACGTTTCTGAAATTAAAAAAAATTCATAAATTAAACTTTTATTCTAACGTTTTTGTAATTGTATGAGATTTCCTATATTTTTTGGAACTTCGGAAACACCCTTAATTGATTTAACTTTATAAAAAATTGAACAAAAACTCTTTGTAAGTGCTTGAGATTTCTATTTTGTTGAGTACCTTGGAAACACCCGATGTATTGCGTTTTTCCGTCCAGGCTGAGACACCGACCCCTAGCTCCTTGATGCTGTCCCCTGTCAGATTGCGGTCATCTATGAAGCTCCAGGGAATGAGTCGAGAGTCGTACTTCGTTAGACAGTGAGAGGAAGATGTGGTCCAATTCACTAGACCAGTGGCTAGCACTTAAAGAAAATAACGGAGTGCATTATATAGAAAAATTGACATATACCTTCCCATAATAAAGAATATAGATATACATAAAGCACAAGGGAATTCATTATATTGGAGCTCCACCTCCCCCCCCCCCCCCCCGGCCGGGGCTTGAACTCACGACCTCTGGAACCCACTCTTCTAGCAATGAGCGGCCACCGTGCTAACCACTCGGCCTATTTAGGCAAGACAAAAATCTTGTTTTCGATGACGAATGGAACCTAGCACGCTGGCCGCTCACTACACGGTCGTTTGAGATACAGGTGTAATACAGTTAAACGACAATTTGAGAGGATCGGGACGATACACATTGCATAGATATATAAATACATTAAGCACAAACATTGCTCCATATTTATGCATCATGTGTGCAGAGATCCTAGCATGATTAAACAAAACAAAGACATTAAAGGTATTTTTTATTAATGACATTGAACAAAGATATCACAATATGCAGATAACACTTCACTAGCCCTTGATGGTTCACCCAAATCCGTTTTCGCAGCTCTAGAAACCATAGAAATTTTTTCTAGTTGTTCTGGTCTTAAAATAAATACATCTAAGATTATTAGGATTGGATCAAAAAAAATTTCAGATCAGGTTTATCATCACACAAGGTGGAAACTGGATTGGGGGTCAACAACATTTAACCTTTTAGGAATTCAGTTCTCCGTAGATCTTCATATTATTGTCGATATGAATTATAATTTACAAATTCCAAAAATTATAGCTCTGGTTGAGCAATGGAAACGACGAATTCTTACTCCGATTGGTAGAATTGCTGTTATTAAAAGTTTGCTTATTCCGAAACTAAATCATTTATTCATATCACTACCAAATCCAAAGAAAGAAACAATTTCACACCTTGATAAAACTATGTTTGAATTTTTGTGGAAATCTAAGATTGATAAAGTTAAGAGATCAGTCATTACTCAGAATTATTCGTCAGGAGGGTTGAATTGGTTAATATTAACAATTTTATAACATCCCTTAAGTGTTCATGGATAAAAAGGCTTACAAAATCACACAAACCATGGATGGATGTTTTATTTACCATTTATGGAAATGATTTTTTACAGAAATTGTTTGATTTTGGTGATAGTTTTGTAATCGAATGTTTACACAGGGTAAACAATGATTTTTGGAAAGATGTGTTAAATTCATGGTTATGTTTTATTACTATGTTTTATTACATATAAGGATCACCCAAAGGTGAAAGATAATTTTTTAAAATGCTCCAGTGTGGTACAACTCAAACATACACATAGCAAATAAATATGTTTTCATAAAAACCTGGTACAAGACCGGTGTAAAGGTTATACAAGATTTTTTTGATGAAAATTGTAATTTTTTGGGTATTGATGAATTTAGATGTAAATACAATTTCAATGATATATGTATAATGCAATACAATAGTGTAAAAACAGCAATTTTTAGGTTTTTCAAAATGTCTAATATTGACAGGACTTCTGCTAAAAGAAATCCTAATCAATGTAAACATTTTTTTCCAAACAATTATACCCCATGAAAAGTGCACAAAAATCATTTACAATGTTTTGAATGAAAATGTGGTTGTTCCAATTGCTGTAACCAAATGGAAAACAGATCTAACTGATTATAATGTTGAAGATCTTCCTGTATATGACATTTTTAAGAGTTGTTTTAAAACTGCCAACGATTCTTCTGTACGATGGCTTCAATTTAGAATTTTACACAAAATTCTTCCAGTTGGATACTACCCTAAAAAAATTAATATCAAAACTACTGACAGATGTGGGTTATGTAAAAATAATATGGAAACGATAATACATGTTTTTATTTCTTGTGAGAAAATACATACCCTGTGGAGTGAACTTAGTTTATATATTTACAGAAAGACCTCTGAAAGAGTTGGATTTAATATCTAATATTATACTTGGCCAACCTCCATTGTCGTTTCATAACAAAGTCATTAATTTTTAAATTCTTTATATGAAACAATATATATTTTGTTGTCTTATGTCAAATAAGATTCCATTCTTGATTGGTTTTCTTTGTCATTTAAAACTAAAATACAATATTGAAAGATATGCTGCAATACAAACTTGTAAATTACAATATTTTGAAAAATTATGGGACATTTGGAAAAGTATCTTTGATGCTGACATCTGATTTATTTTCTCTTTCGTTACTTAAAGTTAATTTTTTTTTCAAGTAGGCAAGTAACCACTAAATAATAAATTTAGGTGTTTTTTCATAAGTGTGGGTGTGTGTGTGTGAATGACTGAATGGCTGTTCTGTATGTCTGTTCTTTCAAAAAGAAATAAATTAAAAAAAAAAGCACAAACATTGCAATAACTCTTATAATTGACATATACCTGGCCATAGTAAAGAATATAGATATACATAAAGCATAAGGTAATTCACTATATTGGAGCTCCACCTCCGCCCCGGCCGGTGCTTGAACTCACGACCTCTGGAACCCACTCTCCTAACAATAAGCGGCCATCGTGCTAACCACTCGGCCATCTGGCAAGACAAAAATCTTGCTTTCGATGACGAACGGAACCTAGTGCTTTGTGCTTTATGTATATCTATATTCTTTACTATGGGCAGGTAAATGTCAATTTGAGAGTTATTGCAATGTTTGTGCTTTTTAAAAAAAAATTTTTCTATTATTTATATAATATATATATATATATGTAATGTGTATCGTCCCGATCCTTTTAAACTGTGGTCTAACTGTATTCCACCTGTATCTGAAACGACCGTGTGGTGAGCGACCAGCGCGCTAGGTTTCGTTCGTCATCGAAAGCAAGATTTTTGTCTTGCCTAGATGGCCGAGTGGTTAGCGCGGTGGCCGCTCAATGCTAGGAGATTGGGATATATATATATATATATATATATAAACTTTGGGTGTAAAAATTGCTTGAGTATTTTGCTATCAAAATTTCGAGAAGTATTTGTTAATTATCGAACGTCAAATCACCGACTCCCTGTAGAAACTGGAAGATGGTTAGGCATTCCTCTTAATGAAAGACGCTGTACCTTATGTAATAATAATCACATAGCCGATGAAATGCATTTTGTGTTAGAACGTAACGAATAAAAGAGATCAAGCCACCCCATCTCCCCCATTGAAAAAAAATATTTAGAAAAATGTAACGATGTGAAATTTGATCTTTCGGACTTTTTGTAATTATTGTGTAAATTTATTTCTCCGGACTTTTGTGTTTATTGCTACAAATTTTTTTCTTCTATTTCCACAACTGTGTTAAAAACCTTCTAAATCCCGCACAGAGATGGACAGCTACTCTTTTGATTGACTTCTGTTTATGTTTATTGACACTTAATCTTTCATCTTTTAAATTCTTTTAAGTACACGCTACTAAAATGCCATGAGTTTCTTAATACCTCTTTGATCATTGATTTCTTTACAGTTTTGTTAATCATTTATTCACTAGGCGTATGCTTGATTTTGAATTGTAAATTTTCATCAGTTGGAATCAGACCTTTGGTGCTGATACCTCCCAAACTCAGGTAAAAGTATATTCCTTGCAAATTCTAGATAAAACTCGGAAAACTAAAATGTGTGTTGGTTGTTGGAGGTTTCAAGAATCTTGGTCCAACAACAAGAGATAATTTCCGGGTTGGTCCAGTTCTAGTCCTGTACAGGAGGGAGCGTCCCGTAATAAAAATAGATTAAACAATCGAACTAAACATTTACAAGCTAAGTGAACCTGTATGGCATTTTCTTATTTTTAATCATCTTCAATGCAATCTTTTCTTAGAAAATCAATATTAGATAATATGCTGGTTACCTTCGTTTAGCGGCACAAAGTACAACAACGTAAAATAGCACAGGTAAGACATATTCCCTTGACAGGCTTGACAGAAAATGTCAAGCTCCCACACTGAAAACAAAAGAACCAAAAATCATGACGACAGCTATGGTTTGGCTCTTACTTCATATCAAATATAATATATGCATTATAATAGTACTTTTTAAGTAAAGTATGGTTTTTCCAATAAAATCACGTTGTGTGATCCTGTCGATTATCTGTTTCCTCGTCTTTTTTTAAAATACCATTCTCGTAACGTTAAATTAACGCACTTGATCCCATTGTCCTTTCCTGCAAGAACGTCAAAGTACACAAAAAAGGGTGTAGTTAAGGTATATAGTGTGGCCAGTTCTTGGAGCTATATCAAACTGTTACGGCAAACAGCTGAGGAGGGAATGTTGGTCCATCTAGGAAAACGAATTTTGTACTTGTTATATAAGCCATGCGCAGATCTAAGGTAAGGGGGAGTCGGGAACCTCCCCCCCCTGAAAATTCCTGACTCGGACCCCCCCCCCCTTCCAAAGCAAAATTATCTCTCGGACCCTATCTCCTGGAAAAATTTCAGGATCTGCTTTGCGCACGTTAACGCACGTAAATAATTCATCTATATATTGTTTCTATTATTTTTCAAACTCAAATAAAACTAAAGCAAAATTTTATATGTAAGTATATGAAGTCAATTTATCAATGTCGTATCTTTTCATAACATCCAAATAAACCACTTTGAATACATACATGTAAGTACAGTCTGTGGGCTTATATATATTCCAAAGTACTCTGACATGGTGTAGATATCAGTTTCCTCTACTTTTCAGAAATGGTGGTTCACAACCTACATGCTCTCTGTTGAGATATTTATGGATAAGACAGCTTTTGGGATGTCTTAAAGTTAAGATGTTTGTAAGTTAAGATGACTTCGAAAAACTCTCTTTTGACAAAAATGTGTCCTAAGATAAACCTGAGACATATCTTAGTCTTAAGATAGCTTAATGAACATGCATACTAGCTTATTTAAAGCCCCTTAACTGCTCCAGTAACAAAGTTAATATTGACTAAAAGCTATAACAAAAATTCAAATGCATAAACACCCATGAAGCAAATCGTCCACTACTATAATAAAAATTAACAAGCGACTACCTCTACCTCTGTGGCTGATGGATGCTACAGCCATGAAAAGGAAGAGAGCGGCGGTTATTATATCCAAAACATACATCTTTTAAAGTCTACTAGGAAGCGCTGTTATGTACTAAATCTAATGCTAACTTTATTTACACTACAGAAATAACTAAACGTGTACTGATACTGATCGAATATAACTAAATATATCTTACAAAATCTCGATAAAACGGCCAATGAAAACGAAACGTGTACTGTTTGAAGACAACTAATATCTTACAAAATCTCGAAAGAACGGCCAATGCAAACAAAACAGGAAGATTGGCTGATGTTTTACTGTTAGTGGTTTTATTTTCAGTTATATATATAAAAGTAATCTAATCCCAAAAAATCACAGTGCCCGTTCTTTGCATAAAGAAAATAAAAAAATAAGACAACACAGAGTAAAATAGTTTTATTGTGTTGTCTTTAATTATATATATATATATATATATATATATATATATATATATATATATATAATGCAATGCTACTTCTTTAATTATTTCGAAAAAGTTCTCACAATGTTAAAGTATGGTATATATTGTGTAGTGTACATTTCATCAAAAAGGTTGTGGTTCTAAAATGAAGATCTTCAAGGAAATATTGTACAAAGTCTTTAAAATCTTAAGATAAATAAGGCTTACATCGCATCCTATCCTTAGAAAAAGGAAATTTGGCAAAAGGAGTTGATTCCTATCAAAAATTAAATTTGTCATTTCTAGACTCACATCAGATAAAAAAATCTTCTAACATTAATTGTCATATGATGTTAGTACATTAGCAAACAGCGTTTATGCGGTTTCTGTTAATTTCAAGTTTAAAATGTATAAAAAGGGCTTGATAATGAATTTACCTTGATTTAATCCAGTGGTTTGTTATAGATCGTAAAAATTTCACAATGCTAAATATATTTATTTTTGATAAAGCAAAAAACATTGAATGCGTCCATTGATCTGAAGCACCAGATTAGAAGTAGGTTTGTTCGTAGTTGTCTTAGTTTTCGCATCTGAACTGGGTACCCCTACCCTCAAATTTTTTGGTACCGTTTTAAACGAAATAATTACCGTTTTTAAACACAACTTTATTTTTTTTTTTTTTTTTTTTCACTATTTTCTCATTAATCCTTCACATTCACATTATATGGACATACATTTCACATAAAAATTAGATGAATATTCTACATGTGAAGGAGAATTTTTATAATATGAGAGAGAGAGAAAGAGAGAGAGAGAAAAATACGTCTGCGTGGTTCAACGAGACTTTCATGAACATGTAATTTAATTATAAAAACGTAAACTTTATAAGTTAACATATTGTATTGGTGTTTCGTATGTATTTTCAAACTCCTTTTCAAGGAACAAAAAATGTTTACAAATATAATTTTTTTTATGTACGCATTTAGTACAGAATAAACATTTTGGTATATGGAATCTTCTGAACAAAGTATGATTGTATTTATCCTGAGTGTAATATTTTTTTAAATTATAATTTCAAAAGATAGTTATCCTTTTTTATCATTCAAAAATCATATTCAATTCAACACGACAAACAAACGAGGAAAATACGTGTTCTACTGGACGCCTTGCAGTTTTCTGTCATATATCAACCTGAACAAAAAGAAAATAGTCGGCGTATCTTAAATGGTGTTTTGTGCACTGCAATAGCACCGTAAGCTTTGTTGTGGTGTTCTCATAAGTTATCTCATACAAATTTATCTAATACCCTTTTAGATTAATACAGAAGCAGCTAACAATACAAAGAAGAAACTCCTAGTTCTTTGACGAATAATTTTGTTCAACAGTAATTTCAATATTTTTTCGATTTTTAGTAAACACCCTTTACTATTTTATACATATACACGTGCGAGCAGATGCCATATTATTGAGCATGTATCTATATTCTAAACTGACACCACTCTGTCCATATGGCTGTGAATGTAATTGTATTGTTATACAACTGTTCATCTGAAATCCACTTATTTTAAACAGTATCTGGCTTGCGGTCGTTCTTTTGACACTTGAGTCAAATTTGTTTCTTCTCAACTTTTATTCAACTTCCATTTAAAAAGCTGAAATATTACAGCTTATTGGTTTACAAAGTAGCAAAAAAATTCGCATTTTTACAGGTTAGTTAATCAAGTTCAAAATACAGCAAAATATACATAAATGATAAGTCAAACTCAATTGTATTAATCATACATCGAGCACATCTGCGTGGATGAACTTTTACCGAGCTTAAAAGAGCTGCAGTATGCACCATTTCGCACTCGATCAGGCATTCCTTTCATATCAACATAGCCATTTCCATGTGGTCCAACTGGATTGACTTCATCATTGAAACAGGCTCCCTTTCCGGTGATTTCTGAATACGGGTTCTCCTCTTCCGGTAAGATTTTCACACGGGTTGAGTTCCCGGGAGAGCTGGCGGGCACACATTGATACACTGTGTTTTTAAAAAACGTTTTCTTTTTTTTCTTCAGCTTTGATTTACTTTTTATCTCTGAGGGATGCACATTCTTGGCCACCATATTCCATTTTGATGTTACTCTAAATTTAAGAAATTTTTCTTCACAATTATTAAAATTATCCATAATCCATCTACTTGTATTTCTAGTTGATTTCCATTTACACTAATTTTATGACTGAAACTTTATATTCGGTGTGATACTAGTATTTGAACAAACCTTTTCCAAAGAATCAGCATAAAACCCATTAACACCATGAATAAGATCAGATTGAAGCCACTGAATGCAAACGGCACTACAAAAATGAAATCAGATTAAAAGAACACTGAATGCAATGAGGGCTAAAATATCAAATCAGTGAAGCAACTGGTAGAATGACACAAAAAAAAATCAAATTAGACTGAAGCCACTGAATGCAAAATAAACTACAAATTAAAACAAGGTGTAAACCATTGACTGTACGAGATTCAGTAATAACATAGGAATGATATTAAAAAAATCAAATAAGATTGAGCCTATATGTTACATGCTTTAATTCAATAGACTCTAAAATTTTGATTTGAAGTAACGATCTATAAAACGTTTGTTTTAATTAATTTTAAAGTGTATACTAGACTTTCATTTTCATGAGTGTGCCATATCGAAATTGAATTATGGCAATAACCAATAGTTCATTTTAGTAAACATTTTAGAAACTCTTAGATACCTAAAAGTACTTAAAATCGTATCGATTGTTGAAAACTATACAATTGACTTGCAATGTATACAACCTTACAGTAAATAAAAGCCCATTGACAAGAAGACTCTATTAAAGAGACTTGGTCGTATAAAACGAGGAAGTCATCGAATGGTCATTTTGAGGAGGAAGAAATGAACGCCCTAAAAGTTGTTTTAATCGGCCTCGCGTTAATAAAACACTTACACAGAGTCTTCAATTCCCAGACATGCCCATCTCCGTTCTCTGTGGTCCGAGCACCAACAAGTTGTAGGGGAGACGCTTCACTCAGATCTTCTTGCATGTAGGCTTGAACTATTTTAAGTAAAACAATTTATTTCAACATCAGGCTGGTGCTCGGTTATTAAACATGAAACATATATGTTTAAAAATGCACTTTTCAAGGCAAATAAACACAAGCACAATTTATATAAGGTTGTTTAAATCGTTACATTAAGAGCCTTAGGATTGTGTGTGTGTGTGTGTGTGTGTGTGTGTGTGTGTGTGTGTGTGTGTGAATGATTGGTTAATAATCAATGCAGGATAGAATAAGTTTACCTACCGTTCAGGACTTCTTCTTTGTATGGTAGTGGAGTTATTTCCAAAAATGTTGACATTTGATGATCTGGTATATCTGAAAAAATCAGTGAAGTGTGTACCAATAATTGAAAAAGTTTTACACTATAATACTTCTAAACAATACAAAGCTATCGATCCGGTGCTATACTTTTTAAACAAGTTTCAGTAGCTTTGTCGATTTTGATTTTCAGAAACAATGTCGATTTTTTTTTTATCAATATTGGTTCTTGGATTTTTTCTGTAATAAACATTGGTATTGGAGACAGTGTTAAAGGTGGTAAGTGACATCTGTCGATATTTTTGTGGATTAAAGTAAATTATAATTTAAATACTTTCACCTGTTTAGAATTTTCAAATTTTACAATATTTAACCAAAACCAGAAAATAGGTTTTAAAAAGTTTTGGAAAGATAAAACTTTTAAAATCCCCATCGGGACTCGAACTCACATATTCGTATTGAACCTTCTAACGTACTGCGATACGCTGTTAGGTGACAATTTTGTGGAAGAAACCATTTATAAAATTACACTTGATTTATTGTTTATTTCGATAAATAGTACGTCAAAATATGAAGGTGTTTCATACCACCTTAAGCTGCAAAGAAAATTATCGTTCTTCCATCTTGGCTTATATATTATGAAAAATTCGTCATTAGAAAAAGAAAAACTAATCTCTTAGTTATTGTGCTACATAATACGAAAGTTTCGGATTTTTTAAAAAATCTGTTTGCAACAAATGTTCTTGAATATGAACATGATAATTTTATATTAATTATATGTGTTAAAATTATCCACACAATTGGTCATAATCGTATAAAAATCAGATGTTAACACGGAACTTAAAAGGTATTGCAGTCATGAAAACAACTTACTCTTATCTTTAAAACATATTCAATACAATGAATCTCATGATGACATTTTGGAAAAATCCTGCATTTCATTTTGGAATTTTTTAAGACTAGGCACAAATGACACGAATTTCACGCTATTGTTGTGTCAATAAGGAAAGTAATTGAACCAACTTAACTTTTGATTTCAATTCGTTTAGTACTTTATATTGTTTGTGTTGAACAATGTCAAAAAACCAATGATAAGCATAAGAATTTTTTTCTATAGATTAAAATTTAAAATTTCCAAAAACGTTAAAATTTTTCCATTAATCTAATTGGTCCCAGGACTTTAACCTCATGCCTTCTTAAAAAGTATTTTCGATTTAAAAAAGGTCAGGTTAATGTACATTTACGAGAATCATTAATGAACTTTTATACTCACACGAAGTGTTAATACAGACGCCCATTTTTGGAATTGAGCAGTTATCCTGTCTCGATTCTAACGTTTCATTGTCTCGGGAAACCACGTACGTACATTGCTCTGAAACGACAACCATTGTACTGTGTAACAAGAATCATTATCGGGTTATTTGGGTACTGAAAAATTTGCCTTGTATTTATTGTCAATTATCGTTCAAGATATCGACAATTCATATTTTAACAGGTTTTTCAGTTCAAATATCAGAGTGTTAACCTTAAAGAATTCTATAGCTTTATTGCTTCATTTTATCCACCATTCGGTGATACAGGGCTTGTAACCTATCACTGATGTTAAAAACGTTCTTCATAAATTAAATATTTTATCAAATAGCATCCTTTGATTTAGTATGCTAGTTAAACCAACTTTACTAAAACTAATACCTCGGGTACTATCCATAATGACCTTTGGGACCCAGAAAGCTGTTGGCTTCTTGAAATCATTCAGAAGCCTGGTGATATCAATTCTGACGTCTTCCATCTTGTATTGAGCACCTTCACATATACCCTTTGCCTTTTCGTAGGTCACTTCAGTCCAACGTATTTCAAAACTGCCCACGTGTACTGTTGAAAACACAATGATAATGTACCTTAATTCTACATACCTTTCGGAAGGAAAAATGAGAGAGCAATGTGCATTTTCATAGTTAGTTAAAATTTCGATATGCCATGGATATGGCTAAACACTTTAGACATGTGTAATGGTTACCACAAATGAACGGATTTCTCGTATCTCCCCGCGTGTGTTGCTGTTTCATGCGATAACAGGAATCTGAAAAGTTAAGATGGGTTAGTTATAAAAGAGAATAAAATATCTTAACATGACTTAAGAGTCAACTCTCTCTTGATATTCTCACCTCCTGTGCATCCTAACTCTATGACTTTCCCGTCAATCCACGCTTCGACATTCATTCCAAGTTCTTTGATGATTTCTGCTGTGAGGTTCTTTTCCCCTATGTATTGATAGGTTATCAGTTCGGATTCGTATTTGGTCTTGCATTCTCTCGAGGCCTCTTCCCAGTGAATTTTATACTCAGGTGTACACAAAATCCCTGTGTAGAATGAAAGAACAACACATAGCAATGGTTTTCAATGCAGGTTTTTCTAAATCTGAACGCCTAAAGTAAGTGCAATTTGCCTCTTTATTTAAGTAAAACGGACACTTATTATTGATGCTTGACCGACTCTAACATGTCTGATAACATATAATATAAGCAAACAAGTACAAAAATCATGTTTAAAAATTTTAAAAAATTATTGGCTGATGTTTTTTTTCTGCACAATAATATTGGATTGAACAGTTTTCAAACCCTTTGAAAAGTTAT
The DNA here is from genome assembly GCA_016163765.1 of Magallana hongkongensis. NCBI lineage: Eukaryota > Metazoa > Mollusca > Bivalvia > Ostreida > Ostreidae > Magallana > Magallana hongkongensis. The sequence continues at coordinate 67,269,055 of WFKH01011581.1, read as the reverse complement.
AAGTACAGTTTATCATCAGTTGTGTTTTATTTGCTGATTTAAGTCATAACTTATAAATGGAGAAAGAAGGTAGACATTAATACAAATGAATTAAACGGAATTGGTACCTGTAACTAAGCACACGAGAGGGATGAGACCTCTGAACGTTCCACTGAATCGCCGAGGCATCTTGCCTTCCCCTAACCAGATCTCATTTTGTTTAAACTCGTGCACATTCTCTCATTTCCCCATTATCCTGAAATGAAGTAAAAAAGAGTTTTGAGTTTTATACTTATGTATTGGGCATGCGCATACTCAATCTTTGTAAAAAAAAATCGCAGTTGCTGACAAGCGGTTTTGATAGGTTTGTCATGTGATTAACACAATACAAATAGACAGTTACATTACTTTAGATTTATAATGACAGTTACATTACTTTAGATTTATAATGTATAATCTATATTAAAGATGGACAGCATCTTAACCGAAAGAAATACAAACCATTTTTTACAAATTCCAATGTAATGCAAAAACCTGCTATTTTTTAATTTTAGATAAAACTAAAACCAATATGATTAATAATTATAACGAATCGTTTATTTTAACAAAAAATGTATCAAAGATTATATTTATTGGCAAACCAATTAATGCACAGTATGTCAGCTATGTAAATTTTCTTTAATCGGAGCTAATAATTTTACAAATTATGACAAAGATTTGTGAATTCTTATGTGTTCTGTATTTTAATAGTAAATAACCATTTTACAATAACAATTCGGACATGAAATGCAGCTCATTATTATTTACAAATAATTTAAAGAACAATACTGTTATTTGTATAATATTATCAAAACAGTTCTTTCCAAGCGTTGCTTCTTTTGTGGATTTTTATTTTTTGATTCTGCTGTACCAATGGTGATTGTGATTTTGCTAGTTTTGTTATACGGTTTTGTTTATGCACTTGTGGATTGCTCTAATTATGCAAATGTGATTGGTCATAACTATGCTATGTTGATTGCAATTTGTTGCTTCAAATTAGGGCAATGTTGTTGGTGTTGCTTTCACAAATCCTGTTGGTGGTTTATATGTCACTATTGGTGCTGTTCAAGCAAACTTTGATGGTGCTGTTTATGCTTATGTTGCTTCATGGTGTTAGTTTTAGCAAATGGTCATGGTTCAACAATACTGGTTAGATTTAATAATCTTGTTTGTTCAGATTATATAAATGTTGGTTGTTTTTCTGGTGTTTATACCATTACTGTTTGCGCGGATTTAGATGATTTTGTTTTAACTCTTAATGCCAGTTCTAATGTGACTTGTGCTAATGATATATTGTTGGTATTGCCTAATTTCGTTAGTTTTTTCGTTCGGCCAAAAAGAAATAGTTGTGTTTTTGTCACTCCGGTCGCTATAAACATTTTATTTTATCAAGTTATGTTTGTTTGATGGATTTATTAAATCACATAGTGGATTATTAAAACATAATTAAAATCCCGGATGCTAAGGAATTTGCCATGGCTCTATCTATGGTCACATCCGATAGATCTCTGACATTATAACATACCGATACAAGTTAAAACATAGATAATATCCCTGCAGAAAAAGGCATAATGCAGATAAATATGTCCTAATTTTAAACCCAGACCCTTAATATTTTATATTAAAGACCAATTTCTACATTGTACCATTAACAATATATATTAGAAGGATATGTGATCAAGGAAAAACTATCCAATTTTCCCTTTTTATATCATGATTTTTCACTTTACCTGATACACACTGAGTAATACACTACAATGCATTCAACTGAATAATGATTAATACGGTAATCTCCGGGAATAGATTGTAAACATCGTTATTGTGCCTTGATGATAGATTTATACTACAACATAATTATAATTTTAATTAAATTATTATAGAGTAAAAAGTGTATTTTATTGTATAAGATAGATTCTTTTCATTTTGTTGTAAAATATTCGTTTCATTCTGTAATACATGATCAAAAGAATGTTTAACAGTGAAATATAATTTTTTCCTCATATTGAACACTATGAACATGCGCCAATATATTTTGCAAAGGTATTATTCCATTGAAAAGTCTTGAAACTGTAAGCGATCTCTACACAGTATCAATTCAAACATATATCAACTTTTAGAGTGTTTATAAAGTGTACGAGAAAAATTGAAAGTCAATTAAGGGGAGAACAAGTGCCAAACAGGAACTCGTAATTGAGTTAAGGGTCACCTAGAATCCTAATGGAAGAATTTAAAACACAATTACTCAAGGAAGTTTATAGAGGATATCGCTGCAGACGTTGAAATGCTCAATGAAAACAACATGGTCAAATAATTAAGCAGATATTGAAAAAACAAAATGTCGGGTCATCCATTTAAATAAACATGAAGATGAATATGTCGCAGTGTGAAAAGTAAATGAACTTTTTCAGACATATTGTTGTTACCCAAAAACACTTTTTGTTTTTTAGCGACGGTCTAAAAGGGGTATAAAAGGGGCTTATGTTTATTAATGTCTATTTTCATATTTATGAACATTGCATTTCTCTTGAACTCGCCCTCTTTTGGCGATAGAAGCACGATTGTGAGTTTCCCGCTCTCATACAGAGTGTGCTGGGATACGCCAGGAATTAAAATTTGGACCTTATTAAAAGAAGGAAATGGTTTTAATAATTTTTCAGTTCTGAAAATAATTCTAAAGCATATCCTCTTTGCATAATAACCATGTATTTGGAATTTACTCATACCAGCTGTAATAAGATCATTCAATAATGTCTACCATTTAAACTGGTACCTTGTTTTTACTCAAAATTTAAGCTCGTGTAATTCAAATTTTCTAAATTAAAAGATTGAATACATTTATTTGTCCTGTGTTTTGATTCTAACCGTAGTATGTGATTATTATTCATTCTGAATGTTTTTTTCAGTCTCCAAGAAACATATTATATAAATACAACACAATTTTAAATTTCCTTTCATTCACACTTACTCCCTTACTCACATTCAACTATAATGGAAGAGGCTGCTTAACAAACCAAAAAAAGAACATAAACAAAAACCACCAAAACAAAACAAAAGAGAAAAAAACAGAGTAAGTAAAAAAGAGAAAATAATTAGACAGATGCAAGCATGTAAGGAAATAACTAATTAGGTAAATTTCGATTAAGATAAATAACGTGACTATGATTGAGTAATAGTATCAAAAAGAGGTAACTGGGGTTGCCAGGTCTTGACAAATTTATGCATTTCATCATTTTTACAAGCAATATATTTTTCGACTTTATATTTGTTGAATAAGTGCTGATAGGCGTTTTTTTAAACAAGTAAACAAATATTGCTTTGAGCATTAAATAATTAAATTAATTGCTTTGTTGTTCTTAGGCAATGGAAGTTCACCTAACAAGATATACATTAAAACCAATTCTTAAGGAAGTAGCATGGTAAATATGCAAGTTCATGTCCCTCCATATTCTGGATACTTTTTCACAGTTTATGAAGACATGCTGAATTGTCTCAACTTCACGTTATCAAAAAAAAAAACAACAACAACAACAAAAAAAACCATAACATTCAGAGGCCACCACTTTAATTTATTTAAAGTAATAATTCACAGGAAGAATTCAATGAAGTTATCTGTATTGAAACCATTGTAACTGAGCATCTTTGGTTGTTTTAAAACATACATTACAAACATCGTTAACACATATTTCGGCTCCATAATGAACCAACTCCGAGTCCCACTTGGGTATAGAAGTAGGAATTACATTCATAGAATTTAACTGTCTATAAAATACATTATACATTTATTTTGCAACAGCAAAGATTTATAATATATTGAAAAAAATGAAGTGATATACCTGTTGTATGAATTTTTGTTAGGAAAAGATATTTTGATATGGCACTTACTACACTGTTACACTGCACAATACAGACATTCATCAAATTTATGCTGAAAAATATGCGGTAAAAGATTTTCATCCATATCTAGGAAATCACCAATTATTTTGACATTGTTTTTTTTATAAATAGTGTTCTCATACCAACTCTAATATTTGAATTATACCAAACAGGAATAATAGGAAAGTTTTCTTTGAAAAAACTCCCATCAAAAGATTTTATAACACAGAGAAATGAATAAAAGAAAACATGCCAGAAGACATTATTTTTTGGAATAACATATTCAGAAATATATGCATCACCAGTCTCACCAGTCTGAATGTTATTTTCATTTTGACGAAGAGAATTATTTAATTTGGACGAAATATTCTTTTCCAACAATCATAACGTTTTCCATTTTTTTTCAAAAGAAAATATATTCTACGCACATTTGGAATAAAGATTATACATAACTCTCAGTCGTGTAAACAATTTTTGGGGGGCTTTATAAAGTTGTGTGTAAATTTATTACCTGCAAAATAATTCAATAAGATAAAATATTAATAAGAGCCCCAACGGCCAAAAAAGCTCACCTAAGCAACAATAGCCATACATATGTTCAAATCAGTGAATAAAATACAAAATATCTTAAAAATTTAGTAGAGTAGATTATCTATTTTTTTGCACATGTTCTTAGGTTAAACATTGAGCCCCTTTTGTTGTTTCAGTTTTGAGAAAAAGACTTTTCTCTTTTTATTTCTAAGTAAAAACTTGTGGCCCACCCTTTCCCCGGAGATCATGATTTGAACAATCTGGAATCTACAGTACCTGAGGATGCTTCAACATAAGTTTCAGTCTTTCTAGTCAAATGGTTTATGAACAGAAATTTTAAAAGATTTTTCTCTACCTATTCCTATGTAAAATTATACCCATCATTGTGGCCCATCCTACCCCCATGGATCATAATTTACACAAACTTGAATTTACACTACCTGGAGATGCTTCCACACAAGATTCAGCTTTTCTGGACCAATGATTTTTGAGTGAAAAAAATTAATGCCAAGAAATTTTCAATAGTTATATATTATCTTCCCTGAAAAGGGGCGTGGACTTTTATTATAACTTGCATTCCCATCATCCAAGAATGCTTTACGCCAACTTTGGTTAAAATAAGCCCAGTGATTCTGGTAAAGAGTAAATTAAATCTGGGGTTAATGCTTTATTATAGAGTTTAATACAAATGGGAACAGCTAGATATTGTGAATGGTATACACACACCTAATGACTAAGTGCATGTTTTACAGAAAAAGGAGGCAAAAAAAAAAAAAACCTGTCCAAAATGCAATTGCGGCTGGTATATTTAATGAGCTGGGCTCAGGAAGCAATGTGGATGTGTGTGTGTCATCACTTAAGACAAGATGGATTATATTAGACCGTTTGATGAGGCTAATCCCAATGGACAGAGGTAAAGTTTTAATGAAAATAATTATTCAATTTATGAGGAACTAGTTTCATCATTGTATATTTTAAGGAAATTTTTTGAAGTAAAATAAGTGTTCAACATTTAAATTCTTCTGTGATATATACAAAGCACCTTAATAGGCCACTCCGTGGACATAAGCAGATAGAGCATTCAGAGGGAGAGGTCCCAGAGTATTACCTGCTTACAGTGGGGACCAAATGTCACTTTCTGATAAGTGATAAAGCTTTTTACTTTTTCACATTTTTTTTGGTTGTCTGACCATTCCATGACTCAGAAATGGACAGTCACCCAAAGATCTACTGCAAGCTACACTCCTACTTTAGCGTAAAGATGATTCCAAATTTAGTTTATGACAACGACAGACAACGGACAAATGATAAGAAAAGCTCACTTGAGCATGTTTTAGGTAAGCTTTCTTAGGTGAGCTTAAACGTCAAAATAACAAATTTCACTTGTGTAAGAAATGGCTCTTAAAAAATAATCCCACGTAACCCATAAAACATGGTGAAAGTTTAGTGTGATTTAATATATTACACATGAAAATCTTAAAGTCTCAATCGAATGGTCACACATTTTTACAATTATCTAAATAAAACCATTAAAAGAAAAAACAGAATCAACAATTATTATGTTATCTTCAGTCTTATTTGGTTTGGTGCCCCTGGACTGTCATCTTGCTCTGTAAGAGAGTTTAGACAACGTTGTTCTGGTTGATGCGAGAGTATGGATTCTCGTCAGGCATACTGGGGACTTTGACTCGGGTAGAGCGCTCAGGGCTGAACACTGGAAGTCTCTCGTAGGCCACACTCCTGTTTCCCCTAGTTTTCTTCTTGGGTTTTCTCACTTCGTACACATATTTTGTCAGAGTGTTCAGCTTTGACGACACTCTTTTAAATAAAAACAACAAAATAGTGATGAGAAAATAAAATTTGATTATATCTCGATGCAAATGAAAGGAATTTTAGGAATATATAGTTATACATTAAATCGTAAAAAGTCAGTAAAAATGCTTTTATTATACAATGTACGTTTAATTTCCAATTTGACCTTGCTCGGTACTCAAAAGCATCTTTGTTTACAAATATTGTTTTCGCAAGGTGTATATATTTGCTCATTTGCATGCAAATATATATTTACAATTAATCAATTTGAATGTTTGATACTCAGTATTGTTCCAGATTTAAATGAAATGTATTTAACTCTTAGAATTGTATTTAACTATTAATCAATATGCATTTGCATTGTCATTATTGTGGACACAACAAACAATTATGATTATAAAAGAATCACAGTTTGAGTTGCTTACGCACCTTTTCCAGAGTAGAATGCTGATAAACATGGTAACTAGAACCAGGACCAAGCTAAACCCAGCCACGCCGAAGGATACTGAAATATATGAACACACTGGGAATATCATTTCAAGAGATGCATGAGTAATGGTAAGAAACATAAAAATGATAGTGAGGGTTACACAACACAGAGGTTTTAGAATTAGGAAATCATCATTGCATCCAAACATCTTGAGTAACGCAAATCTATGCCAAACTTTTATTAACGTAATCGTTTATATATAGAAGAGCTTACGCAAATAACAAACAACGACACCAATCGATAGTAGATTGTCGCCAACACTCACTGTACTCCTGAATTTCTAGTAGGTTTCTCTCATTAGACCTGTCTGTCGGCAGATAGTCCGTGTCGTTTCCCGCGCTTTGTTGGAGCTCCCCCCAGTGACCGTTTATCGTTAGGCCCACATCTAATGTCGATACTTCCTCTTTATTACTAACAGAAGTATCTTGATCGTTCACTTCGAATTCCAAAACATTATAAAACCAACAATGAGTCACGATATCTAATAAGTGTTAGAACAAAAAAGAATCCTCAAAAGTCTTTGGTAAATCCGAAAAAATATATAACTTTATGTGCACATCTTTTACATGTTTTCTCGTGATGCGTGTGCCAAAAATCTGAATTTGTCCTAATAAATTAAAATCATTGATTTGACATCAATTAACTGAGTAAATGCACCTGCTAGAAGGAATCTTTCATAGTTGTACTAACTGACTTTAGTTACAAGAAATAAATAACATTTACTAACAACAATAATAAAACTACATGCACTATTTGAGATATAAGTGATGAGTGAAAAGTATTCAAAATCACTGATTACTGATTCATTTTTATAAAAATGTAGACTCTTGTTATTTTCAAAGAGTAACATTTTTGTCTAAAAAAAGGACAGCTTATGCCCTTTAAATATTGGTAAAAAGTCTAAAACAAATGTAACGTTTTCTATATATCAAAAGCAATTTCATCCCGTATAAATGAACATTTTTTAAAAACGTGCTCTGAACATCAGATTTATCGTTCAAACCTTTTGATGATAAAGCTGAAACTGTTGGCACTGTAGGACGGTTTACTTCCAGCATAACAGTCAGTTGGAAGTCAGATACATCTAAAAAAAAAACCCCTCAAAATATATCTAAAATATCAAAAGATATCTAAAATAACAAAAGATGATCCTAAGATAACATCATATCTCTAAAATCACTAAAGATATCTTAAATAAAAAAAGTTGATATAGGAAATAACAAAATGTGATATCTCAAATGACAGAATGAAATTATTTTTAAGAACAAGAAGGTGTCTAAAATAACAAAAAATGATATCAAGACAGGTAATAAAAATTATATAAATTTCGGTGTTAAAAATAATGCTATTATAAAATCTACTTTTATATCTTAAAGCTGAACACCGCTCGTAAATAGGCACCGTCACACAGGTACCTGGTATATAAACCCTTCGATTTCGTTACACCCAATTGCACACCTGAAACTCGTGGCCGACGTGTAGTATTCCTTTCATGGTCTTTGGATTTTATGCATTTATTTCTTATTATATGTGCATATTCTGTTCTTAAAAAATGCATTTACCGATTTATTTGATGTTAGTATTCTCCTGGCTTGAAAAAAGTTGCGTAAAATTTGATAATTTCATCGCGACCGAGTAACACGGCGAGGCAAGATGTACGTCCACACAGGTGAGACCTCTACAGCGAAATACTTTGAACTATTTAGAGGTCTGCGCCTTATATAGGGGTTGTAGGGATAGCAGTGGTGAAAGAGAAATATGGCGGACAGTGCCTATTTACGAGCGGTGTTCAGCTTTAACGTTGGTCATGATAATGTGACATTCCACTAACATGTGTTGTTGATACAGATGCCCAGTTGTTGAACGCTACAGTTCCCAGTCAAAGTCTCCAGCGATTTCTGGCCCGTAGTGATAAAGCTGCAGCGGCTGTCTGAAACATTTACCAGAAAGTGCTGTTTGGAGGCAAGGCAAACACAATTATTATCAGTTTATACAACGGTACTTAATAAAGATGGCTTCAACATAAATTCTATGAGGAACATAAAATTAACACATTAATTTGACAATACCTGGGCTTAGCTTCGCATGTGGAAGCCAGAATGTTGTTAGAGAAGAACGCAGAGGACGGTCAGCAAAACTCGACCTTAGTGCGTATTCATACTTGTCCAAATCAAAGCTCGTTTCATTGCAGAAGCTCCTAGAGTCCTGGTATGGAACCTCTGTCAGGTGAGTGGTGATACCCATAGGCCTCACTGCAGGCAAAGAGTCCACAGCTTCTTAAGCTTATTTAACCAGAGAAAGAAGGAAGGATAGGGAGCAGGGGGTGACAAATTACCATGTAAAATGGTACCGTGTTTGATGTCGACACTTTATCAGAAATCATTTTGTATCTTTATTGAACTGCAAACCGAACTTCATTAGGCTGATCGTAATTAATAAGGTTAAAATTAAATCTGCCCTCATTGTATAATACGTGCAAGTTATATACATGATTTTTTGGGGGTCTTTTTTGATCATTCATTTCATTACAAATTTATTAAATTCGTCTTCAGGAGCATACTTTGGGTATTTTTGTGGGAAATTTAAATAGAAAAACTCTAAATATTGGCCATTACGAAAATTCTTCAATAGATGCTTTATAATATTATCAACTTCTTATTCATTTATGTTTATGTGATATAATCGTGATATTGAAGCAAGGAAATCGAGGCAAGACATTAAACGGCAAAATTCTTTCATTTTCAATTATAACTACATGAAGAAGATTTTTGAAAAAATTAAAACAAATCAAAATACCACAGACATATGGTAATTTTCTGTTTCCTTTTTGATGTAACATTTTAATCGTAAGACACGTTTCTGAAATTAAAAAAAATTCATAAATTAAACTTTAATTCTAGCGTTTTTGTAATTGTATGAGATTTCCTACATGTATATTTTTTGGAACCTCGGAAACACCCTTAATTGATTTAACTTTATAAAAAATTGAACTAAAACTCTTTGTAATAGCTTGTGATTTGTATTTGTTCAGTACCTTGGAAACACCCGATGTATTGCGTTTTTCCGTCGATCCAGGCCGAGACACCGACCCCCAGCTCCTTGATGATGTCCCCTGTCAGATTGCGGTCATCTATGTAGCTCCGGGGGATAAGCCGAGAGTCGTACTTCGTTAGACAGTGAGAGGAAGATGTGGTCCAATTCACTGGACCAGTGGCTAGCACTTAAAGAATAACGGAGTGCATTATATAGAAATGGTCGGTTGTTATCGTAAATTCTTTCAAAGGAAAAGATATATATATATATATATATATATATATATATATATATATATATATATATGATTGCGCCCATGAAAAAAGGGTGGTTATGACATTTTTGTGCACATTTTTATATTTTTATACAATTGAATGAAACACATCTTAAAGTTGTCAAATCTAAAATTTTATGGCTATACGCTAATTCTAAGTAGAGTTTTTGCCCATTTACAGTGATGCTATTTCAATACAAAAATCACGACGTCGTGTTTCACATACGCAACGTCAAAGGTTTTTAAAGTAAAGGTGATCAATCATTACTCTGAATTAGTCGTTTAACAAACGTAAAATACAGCACTTTGTTATCAGTGTCTTATCACTTTGTTACATATAGTTGTATGCTTTCATCTATGCTATTCATTTATTTCAAAGACAAAGGTTTGTTGTTGTTTTTTTAAATCATAAATAAAAATGTTTCTACTGACAGCGCAGTGAAAAGTGATTATTCAAAAAGAAAAAAAAAGAAATGGCGGTTGTTTAGTTTCAGTTTATTTTGGGATATCAACGAGAAACCAGAAAGTGGAGTATTCTATGTGAACATATTTCATTTACATAAACACTGTTTTTTCCATATAAACAATCAGAAGCTAAAATATATTAGTAGCTTTGTTCTTAAACAACATATGCGATTTTTGTGACATTATTAAATATGTCATATTTTAGTGTTGAATTTTGAAAAAAGTATCAGAAGTAACGTTTTATACAATTTTGTTTATTCATGATCCGTTGTACAACTTACTGATACAATTATAGTAACAGCACTGAATTATTCTTTTGAAGTTTTAATAATAGTTTCAGAAGTAACTAGACTTTAACCCGTGCACTCAGAGATAAACACAATAAGAAAGAAGTAGTTAATTCTACCACTGCTGCGATCATGCCCTTTACACCACCCTTTCTGTTCAAAAGATTTTCCCGTTCGACTTTAAAGGCAGAATTCATGGAAAAGAGTGCCCCTTCCCTTGATCTGATGATATTCACCCTCTTCCAATATTGATAAATTTCACATAATTTAAAATAGTATTTTTTTTTTAGTGTATGTGGGATATTTTTACTTTTCGATCGCTTCTAGACACATTTTTTTTTTAAAAATTACTGTGATTGTTTTTCTACAATTTTTTATCCCCCCCCCCCCCCCCCCATGCCTTTGCTTACACATTTCGGGCGTACCCACACCCGAAAAACAACATCTAGACACTTATCATTTGTGTTTGACTAATCCACAGCAAATATATGTAGTTTTAGTATTATAGAGAAAACATGCAGTATGCAGAGATTGATTCCGTGTTTTGAATTATATTTCACCATCAGTAGTAGGTAACTCTCAACCGTCTATTACCTATGCGTGCATATAAATACACCATCAGTGCGCTGTCTTCTAGCTGTATAATTAGTCTATGTATTCTACATTTCAAAATCATTTGTAAGTCTTAAACACTTCATTAAAGCGGTAAATTATCTTATGAATCCGCTCCATCGACTAAATAAATGTGAAAATAAAGCTCAGGTTTGGAAGGGATCATGAAACTGTCTGAATTCTCAAGTTCTTCAGTAATGGTCACAAGAAAATGAACAAGAATTAAGATTGGTCTTGACGATTACAAAGTTAGAGATTAATTAATGCAAATCGAATTAAAATATAAGTTCCGATTTTTAAAAAAAATGAGGTAGGTTCAACGTTTATAATATTAAACAGGTTTTTTTCGATCATGATTTATCGGTATTACAGCAGAAAATAATATATAAAGCAGAAAATAAGTCAATAATTTTATATATGGTAGTAAAAATATGAGCTGTAATTATGATGTCAAACATTTTTCAAGTAATAAATTATCACCTAAATACTCATGTTTGGAAAAAAATATTCAGAACTCTTGTGTCACCGTAGGTACTGGCGCGATAACAGTTCCTCACTTTTTTTTAAGCATAATAACTGCGTGCAACTTAAAGAATCTTGTATTTAAAAAACATACAAGAACATAATGTACAATTTTATTTATCGTCTATTTTTTGTTTGTAATGTATATTTAGAAATCAGGACTATGTATAATTTGGTTGGAGTTAACCTGTAATAGGAATCAGCTTTTCCTTTTATCTCTTTGGTACTCCTCCATGACCATTTTGTTGTTCTGGCTCTTAATTTGTTTAAATATATAACTTGAAATAGGAAGTTTCAATTTTTAGAAAAGGATAAGAGTATGATTACATCATTTCTGAATCATTCTCAGGAATCAACATCCGTGTTTATTACAAGGAATCAGACCACTAATTCGACTGTTTAACACCAGTTTTAAACACATGCAACAGTATTAAAAACAAAATCGACTTTGTGAGAACAGAATTAAAATCAAAATTTAAATATTAACTTAGCAATTTTCAATACAAAATAGAAGAAAACGTCTGTTTAAAACGTCCTTTTGAACAAAAACACAACCGATAGAAACATGAAATGGTGTTTTGATTAATGAAAGACGCTGTACCTTATGTAATAATAATCACATAGCCGATGAAATGCATTTTGTGTTAGAACGTTAGGAATGAAAAAGATCAAGCCACCCCATCTCCCCCATTGAAAAACATATTTATAGAAAAATGTCACGTATGAAAGTTGATCTTTCGGACTTTTTGTAATTATTGTGTAAATTTATTTCTCCGGACTTTGTGTTAATTGCTAGAAAATCTTTTCTTTTATTTCGACAACTGTTTTAAAAACCTTCTAAATTCCGCACACCCTTAATCGCACCTGAGGCAAAGTCAGAGATAGACAGCTACTCTTGATTGCTGTTTATATTTTTGACCCTTAATCTTTCATCTTTTAAATTCTTTTATGTACAATCTTAGGGTTGGTCCAGGTCTAGTCCTGTACAGGAGGGAGCGTTCCGTAATAAAAACAGATTAAAGAAACATTTACAAGCTAAATGAACCCTGTATGGCATTTTCTTATTTTAATCATCTTCAATGCAATCTTTTCTTAGAAAATCAATATTAGATAATATGCTGGTTACCTTCGTTTAGCGGCACAAAGTACAACCACATAAAATAGCACAGGTAAGACATATTCCCTTGGCAGAAAGTGTCAAGCCCCCACACTGAAAACATAGAACCAAAAAGCATGACGACAGCTATGGTTTGGCTCTTACATCATATCAAATATAACATATGCATAGTACTTTTTGAGTAAAGTATGGTTTTTCCAATAAAATTACGTTGTGTGATCGTGTCGATTATCCGTTTCCTCGTCTTTTTTATCCCAATTCTTGTAACCTTAAATCAACGCACTTGATTCCATTGTCCCTTTCCTGCAAAGAACGTCAAAGTACACAAAGAAGGGTGTAGTTCAGGTATATAGTGCGACCAGTTCTGGGAGCTATATCAAACTGTTACGGCAAACAGCTGGGGAAGGGAATGCTGGTCCATCTTTGTTTATTCCGGAGTAATGCGATATAAGAGCAAATGTTGCCTTTGGTTCTGGTATGGAATGAAAACTTCAGCAAATCTCTATATCCGTTAATTGTAGCATCTCATGATCAATGACTTGGTTTGAATGTTTGATATGAACAAAAGATACAAGAATAAAAGAAATTAACTTTTTGTTGTTTTTATTTATTTTGATTTCCGAGTAGAAATTCGGGAATAAATGGTACAAACCGAAAATAAAAGATTTAAATCTCCTCTTGTAACCATTGACACTTGTCTTTTATAATGAAAGTTTAGGAGGCTGGGTGGTCAACAAATTAACCATCAGATCTACCTTAAGGAGGCTGGGTGGTCAACAAATTAACCATCAGATCTACCTTAAGGAGGCTGGGTGGTCAACAAATTAACCATCAGATCTACCTTAGACTTTCGGAGACGATTGCTTTTGCCATAAACTATTCTTTAGTAAAAGAAATCTAAACAATTTATCTTTAAAATTTGGGAATATGTTTTTCCTATACGTATATATCTTTATACAGATCAAGCTCATTTTCTAAAGGGATTGGTATAGATTAAAAATGGCCATGATCATCGAGCCCTCTTAACGTAAATAAAAATCCTGGCACACAAGGAACTATAGTAAATAATTTTAACATCGTTAATTAACATCTTCTTTGTATTTTTAGTAATTTAGTAACAGCTCACAGTTAACGCCAATGCACACCTCACAAGATAAGCTATTGGGTGCGTTCAGAGTATATCCAGTGGCACCAACACCTGTTTGCCAGTGGTAACAATTTGTTTGTTTTATTAATTAATTAATATATGGTAAATTTTTTCGGCAAACATTGGTACCGTTGACATACCAATGGTAAAATTTTTTACCAGTGGTAGCGTTTCTCTGCCAACGGTAGTACTCTGAACCCACCCAATGCTTGTCACACCTCTATGACACATGATAATGAGCCCAATTATAAAGTCACTATCTTCTTGGTGTGACATTCCCAAACTATAAACAGTAAAAAAAGATAAAATGTTCAGTGTTTATTTTTTACAAAATGTCTGCATTAAATGCAGTGTCCATTTTAAATGGAGGACTATTGCCTCCGTAAAGTAATGTAACAACACATAAATAACAAGCAGATATTGTACAACATGTCTAAATCAAGTGTTCATTACATGCAATAAACTAATCACAGACATACTTTGTTTATAATGTATACATCAAATGTACATAAAACTCTACATTTGCTTGGGTTTCTATTAACTCTGTTTTCTATAAAGCAAGAAATAAACAGATATAGGAATGATTTGTATACAACAACAAATACTTTACTCAACAAAATTTAGATATGGCCAGAAATTAGTCCTGACTTTTACCCCATTTCATTTGTAACCAGTAACAAGGCACTGTTTTCTGGTGACAAAAGTAACATATAAGACAAAACTGTTTATTTTCTCTCCACTAGATGGTTTCATTTCATCCAGTAACAATGGTTACAGCTATATTTTCTTGATGACAAAGGGTAACAGGAGTGACAGACCTTTTTAGCAGGGGGTCTTACTTAATTTGGTTACAATGGTCACAGCTATATTCTTTTGGTGACAAAAGGTAACAGAGGTGTCAAGCCTTTTCCTGTTTAGCAGCAGGTCTTATTTTTATTTGGTTACATCGGTAGCGTTGGTTACAATGGTTACCATAACCCTAAACCCTAATCATAACCCTGACCTAACCTAACTAACCCTATCCCTAACCCTAACCCCAAACCTAACCTATTTTGTAACCATTGTTACCAGTAACCAGTCACAAGTACATCAAAGTTTGTAAATCATTCATAATCAAGCATTTTAACCAATGTTACCAATGTTACTGGTTACAAATAGAAAGGGGCAAAAGTCAGGACTAATTTCTGGCCATATATGACAAAATTCAAGGGGGTCAATGTTTGTCATTGAATTATTACAATATATTAAAAGATTTTTTTCCAGCAACAAAACCAAATGATATCTTAAAATCATATGCCAATTATCCTAAAATAAAAGCCCTTAATAATAAATTTCAAATTCCAAGTACAGCCATAAAGTCAAGAGCTAATTAAACAGGTCAAGGTTAGGTCAAGTACAGGAAGTAAATGGCCAATCCAATAATGTATACTTTGAATAAATAATAAATACTCGTACCTTGTAAACAAAAATTTCATTGAACAATGCCATCTTAAAAGCTTGCTTAAAATATTACTATTATGTAGATAAAGATAAAATGGTCATAGTTTGCATCTTCAAACCAAATGGTCACTTCAATTTTGACAAAGTACATAATATATTTCTCCCAGCATACCACTTCTTTAATGTATCTTAATTGTATTTGTTCAACACTATCTACACCGGCTTAGTCCAAAAGTTTAGTTTATAACATATTTTTGTAAATTAAGTTTTTGTGAATAAAATAGGGTTTAGTAAATCCTGAAAGACAAACTTTACAATTTTTAATTATCAATTTGAAATAACACAGTAAATCCTATTAACTTAAGTAATGAAAATCTATAATAAGCAACCCAATGATTTCCCTGAAAATTAAGGCCTAAGGAAATGATACATAACATTTACAGTTTATACTGGTGCAAATACACATGCAAAAGAGTCTTTGGCCTGGTCAATAGGGAACAGGTTAGGTCAGTTTTGTAATGCTAAGGTCAAAGTAAAAAGAATCACAGTGCAGGGCTACACTACTAATGATTTATGGAAGATTTTTATTTGATGTGAGACTGTTGATTATAAGCTGATGATTACTTTGCAGGTAGTTTGTTGTCTATTGAAAACTTAAGCATGTATAGTTTGAAGGAAATGTAATGCACAGAATTATTTATATCTATGGTCTATGAACACGCATCTCATGATGAGGCAGAACGTGCTGAATGTTATAATTAAAATGATGTCCTATAGTGTACAAAATATGGGTAAAAGCCAACAATACAGTACTGTAGATTCCTTATTTTACGTGAGTACTTAATTCTGCGATTCCACTGTTTTGTATCAATTCGCGAGACAATAAAATCGTGAGTATCCAACTTTTGCTAAACTTCCATGTAGTTCACAACTATCAGAAAAATCAAACCGAGATTTCAAAATCTGTCAGGGATGTTTCCAATTTTACTTGGATATTAATTCCTCGTGTTTAGTTAGGAATCTACAGTAACTATAGTTTAAATCCAAGCAGCCCTCAAGCTAAATCTCATCTAATTTTGGCAAACTCATGAGAAACTACCACAAAAGATATCCTAGCAGGTGTTTTTTGAATGGCCATAAGTGGTATCCTTCTCTAATCATAGAAATGTTCTGTTTCAATTTATCAAAAGTGCACGGTGCAACTCTATTAAGATGTATTCAAAATGTTATCAATGGCTTTTTATCTGAAAAATAACACTAAATATATATTTATGTATTATGTGAAAAACACACTATCAAGAATGTTTGGTTTGATTAGATTTGGATCATTAATCCTCTTAATACGAGGAAGTACTTATAAGTTTATAATTAGAGATAAAAATCAACCACCATTGATTATTTCATTGAATTGAACTTTGATCTAATACTCCATAATATGATAGAAAAATGGCTTGGTTTTGTACGTTTATTTTGATAATGTATTTGTTCTTTTTTTTCCTGTTGAGGGGTAGTGTAATATTAATTCAACTACTGTGGGAAAAAAATATATAATCCATTAATATTTTCTGTATTTTTACAACTGTTACAAGAGAACAGGACAATGTTTATTTAAAATGTTGTATACATTATCATTTTTACTAGGATCTTGAACAGGGGCAAAAAATATCGATAATAAAATGAAATGCATCTACATGTTCATGCAATTGAAAAAATTAAATACCTAGTAATTATCAATAAATGATAAAGGAGGGAAAAAGAAAATCTAACCAGAGGGAAAACATTACAAATTATTGGCAGTGTGTGTGTGTTTGGTAGATGAAGGTGGGAGATGGTACATGTACATGTACTACATGAATTAATCTGTTCATAAATAAGTACATCCATGAATATTCAGTTGTATTTAGCTTCCATTTATCATAAAACAATGAAGAGTAAAATGATAATCAAAATAATCCCTAATAAAACACCAATGGCACACCACTGTCTTTTGTCTGAAATAAGAAAAAAAATTATATACCGGTATATATAGCATTCCACATAAATTACTGTACACATGGAAATATTCTCCCCCGTTTTATTTTCGCCCCTTTTGCCCTCGTTGTTAGCAAGCGAATTCCATTCTCCCAAATAATATCTCTTTTAACACAATTGCATCTGGGTGAATTCAAGATGGGATGAAACCGTTTGCAAGTGTAGAAGGGCAAAAATAACGGGACGAATATAACCCTGTATACAGTATAAACACAAAAAGAGTAGGCTCTTCGAAATGTGTATCATTAAGCATTAATTACATGTACCCAGGTATATACACAAGAATCTCTTCATGATATTTATCATCCAGCCTTTGTTATATACAAGAACAGGTTTTTTGTTCCTACTATGGAGAAATACATGTATAAGGGAATTAACAAAGAATTAATATGAAACCTTCTGACTTGTGTATCATGATATGAACATGATGTGACTGTTTCAATGACTAGAATGTATGGAGCATTGTTTATGTGAGTTCTATGACCACCCACCGTTGGACATGTGCATCACTTTGGCCATTTTCTTCATGGTGGTGTCCATTCTGGATTCTGTGTTGTCCATTTCATGTCCAAATTCATCTAATATGCTAAACAAATTAGAACAAGGATATATCACATATAACTCATCTATAACACGGAACAATGTGTATTTTTGTTTGTTATTTCATTTATACCAAGAAATTATATGACTGCCTGACTTCCCCTTGGATGCTATTGAAACAAAGTACACTAATTGGGTTTTAATCAAATCCTATTAAGGAAACACATTATTCACTGCGTCCTTGTTATTAGTTGATAAAACTCCCCTACTTCCCCTAATGATAATCGTATAGTGAGTGATAAAAATACGTACCAGTGTATGTTAAGATCTTGCATGCGATAAAACTTTATTCCCAGTACATTCGTAGAAAAAGCAAGATTCTCATAAAATAAATGACAACATGCATGTATATGCGATCGGATTTAAAATATT
Source organism: Magallana hongkongensis (assembly GCA_016163765.1). Taxonomy (NCBI): domain Eukaryota; kingdom Metazoa; phylum Mollusca; class Bivalvia; order Ostreida; family Ostreidae; genus Magallana; species Magallana hongkongensis. Next base: position 67,250,431 of record WFKH01011581.1, on the reverse strand, counting down.
AGATTACCGGCAATAAATTATACAATAGGCTTAGAAAATATTAATCCTTTATTATCCTTTCCTTTGGTTATACATACACAATATAAAGATTTTCTTTATATATGTGATAATGTAACTAAGTACATGTAATAAAAAATACATTAATGCATGTATTTCAAAAGTTATTGGTTTCATGCATGCAACATCGTTATCATGGCATTAAAAGAAAAAGAAAATAAACAGTACCCAATACAGCAAAACTCGAATATAACGAACATGGATATAGCGAATTTACGGCTATAACGAATTATTTTTCATGTCCCTGCCAATTTCTTATATAAACCTATAGAAAATTGATGTATATAACGAACACGGCTATAACGAATTTACGGCTATAACGAAGTAATTTTAAGACCCCCGCTGGCAAAATTTTAACGTATTTTATCCATTTCAAATTTCTTTAAAGATACATGCAATTTTAAGATGCATATATAAAATACTCAAATTCAAATAGTATATGGAATTTTTTTTAAAAATTGAAATGAAATGGTTATATTGACATTTTTTGTAAATGACAGTAATACTAATTTTATAACTTACGATAGTGTGAAAAACTGTTCGCCGATTATTTTATAACGAATTCGCTAAAATATTTTTTTACGAATTTGTTATAAACATTTAGCAAATTACTGCTATAACGAAGTTTTTTCTATGGTCCCTTGAAATTCGTTATAAACGAGTTTTGCTGTATTCGCATTGCCACCTTTAAAAGTTTGAGAAATCAAAGAAGTTTTTGCAGTGCAAGTCATCTAAAGAACAACAGAGCTAGAGTAAGACCTGCCTACATTTAGCTGGTAAGGTCAATAACTTCACAAGCTTCCCATAACTGAAGCATATATCCTTAGCTAACAGTAGTCTTACAAAAGAGCCACCCAAAATAGAAAGAGATGGTATACTTTTTAAACCTAAAACTATTACATGATTATTGTATACATTCTGACCAGAGTGCATGGTTTATGAGTTGTAAAATTGTTGAAAGGGTAAATTTTAGAAGCAAAGGCCACTTTCTAAGAGTAAATGAAAAAGATCCTTTTGATTTGTGACAAAGCATCACCTGATAATGTGATAACCAATCAAACCATTGGCAAAAGGTATGACTTAAAGCATTTCTTTGGTCAATCATACAGCCTAGTTGATACAAGACTGAGTATTACTCCTGTCGTGTCAACTCATATATCAGAAGTTCAATTCCAGGTAACCATACAGAGCCCTGGGCCTTTGTACTTTATATAACTGGTATATAAAACATCCTTATTTTCTTTACAGATAGACACAACAGTTAAGTATCATATATGTATAAGATGAAAATGATTACTGTAAAACGACAGTTATTATGTAGGTTATTTACCAGTAGTATAGCAATAATCTGACTTTCCCCCATGATAGGTGTTAAGCCTTTGTAAAATTTTTCCTTAAAAAATGTAATTAGTTAATTGCCTATTTTTCTGCAAAACAAATTAATCTTTTATTATATATGTAGATGGTTTCACAATATATCTTGTGTTTTTGCAAAGTGTGACTGTCTAATAATCATGCAAAAGTTTTGCATTTTTTCATTTCTGCTCTGTGTAATATCATGAAAGTTACATAATATATCATAAATTTTATGCATATATGTGCAATTGTTTTGCTTTTAGTCTCGAATAATTTATTATTTTTCAGCTAAGAGAAAATGATCAAATGGGCTATTGTATCATATGATAATCAAAGAAAGATTGATTTTGATTTACAAGTGCTGATGCACAAAAAACCCCAAACAAGCCCATTAACATTTTAAAGAAGTGTAGAAACAAAAACCACCCGTTACAGTGCTATAATGCAGGTATACACATATTTTTTTGTATTGGTCGATCACATTTAATAGAATGAGACACTCACAGATTCTGCTCTTCCAGCTCGTTGCCGATTTGGTGGCTCATGTTTTTGAGGACTCCTACACTGGACCCTATCATATCCAGCTGGTCATCTTGGGATCTTATAATCATCTACAAATCAGACAACATGCAGTCTAGATAGCCCATCTCTTCTGAATAAATTAATATTGTCAGGAAAAGTACCGGTAGTTTAAAAATTTCAAAATCATTATATATTATTATTATTGTATAAAGTTTTTAGATTGTGAGAAAAAATAACTTTAATGTTATTAATCACATCCTAATTTGGAGGAAAGTGATTAACATTTGAACAGGCATAAAAATTCATTGTTATTTTTTATTAGTAATTGTCTTTAGTAATTGTATATCAATATACATATTATGTTAACATGTAGGTCTACATAGATAAGCTTTGAATGTCAGATATGCAAATATTTTTATTACTACCAAAACAGACACAAGAATCATGAGTACCATATGCTGTAATTATCTGTGCTTAGATTGTTACATTATTGTAAATATACCATTAATTATCCTGTAACCACATTGTTACATTACAGTAACCATATCATTGCTTATCTAGTAACTACACAGGTACATTACAGCAACTGTGTCATTTCTTATCTTGTAACCACATTGGTACTAGTAAATGGGACCAATTTTACTATCGATAATCAAATTGAATTGACAGCACGCATTCAATTATAAAATCGATAATGTAAACTTTCAAATTCCAAAACTTCATCCTAAGTAAAAGATATCGACATAAATGAAAACATCTTTTTTATTTATAATTCATAGATCAATAGATTTATTGAATGAACTTTTCCTTAGACAAATTTAATATATACTACAGTCATATTCTGGATACTGCTACACAAAAGTTATCCGTCAAGTGACTGAGTAAATAGATTGTTTATTTTAATTAGAAACATCAGTGCTGCAAATAGGCAGTGTATCAAGTGGAAACATGAGCGTGTTGCATCCACTTCAAGTCACAAGAGGCTGATTTATAAGCAATCTTGACCTCCTTGAAACAATTGATGCAAATTCTTGGATTGTAGCCAGAAATTAATTGATCATGTCAGATTTGTGGATTGAATAAATGGGAATCTTGTCATAAATTAATCTAGACATGTATTTCAACCGAGTCAGAAAAACTGAAAAAGAGGAAAACATAGAAAATATAAATATGACAATAAAATTGGGACCAAAAGTCTAGAGCTACTGTTAAGAGTTTGAACAATCACCAATAGAGAGTGTTATCGCAAATCTCACATGGGTGTACACACTGCGACCGATAAACTGATGCGTTGAGTGATGACACTATTGGGGTCGCGAGTTGCAGTTTTTGAAACAAGCATTTTAATTGGCTGTTTAGTACCCGCCCACTTTTACCTGTACCGTGGTATTGATAATTTATGCACCAACTGCTAACTGTGTCGTTTACTCTGTATCAGGACTGCAAAAACTAAATCACTGCAATTATAGACTAAGAGTTCTCACAATAATCGCTTTTTGTTTTTATGGTGTAACCAATTGTCAAAAATACACCGTTTAAACAGGTTTCCCATAATGTTACATTTTTCAGCACAATGCTTCATCGATAAATTCAATCCTTTTTAGCGCATCAATTTAAGTTGAGGCAGTATTTATTTTGTTGTAGCTTATTCCAAAGAATTCACAACAGATACTGACAATAAATGTTACATAAATATTGCATTTTATTGAACTCCAACCGTTCAATGACACACTTCTACAAGTGTGCATGTGTTTTTAAACATGTACACAAAACTTGGAAATTTACAGCACAATCGTGTTCAATTTTGGACTGATCTGTGATTAACCTTATTTTGTAACTCACTTAGTCTTTAGAAACATTAATTTTATTACATCAATATTCATCAGACAATATTTTCTTCTGATGTTGATGCTTTACTTGCCGCTGACTTTCTTCTCAAACAGGCTAACCAACCTCGGATTGTAAAATTCATGTGCAGATCGAGTCGCCATTTTACAGTTTTATATTTATAAACAAACCACACTTCTTCATTTTACGGAGCTGGTGACGATGTTTCAAAGATTTTCAGTACAGATTTATTATAAGCAAATAAGTGAAGACATATGCTGTACAACGTCTAATGGATTTCATTGCATGTCAACCTGAATTTTCCCGTGGATCTGCACGATTTTCCACAAATGGTACAATATGAACGGTAATGTAAAATATATTTGTTCACCAAACAGTTTCTGATGAATTTCTTCACAATAATCTGAATAACGTATGTTATTTGATGAGCGAAGTACAATCTGTGACTTTAATCTATAACGGTTACATGTATGAGCCCATCCCAGCTTTTAGAGAACTTTTTCTTTGTTTTTTTTTTCACTTACATTATTTACACATGTACGTAAACATCACCCCGTTTGTTCTCAAATAACTCTGTATGTAACTTTTTACAAGTACAACTTTTCTTTCTCCGACATTTGTTTCCACGTGTTAGCATCATGTTCTCTACATGCATTTGATAAATGGGCGGGTCTATATAAATGCGCCAATCAGAATCTTTGTTCCGAATCATTTCCGAATCGCAATTGAAATTCACACCGATTAGAAAGTGTCATCACTCAATGCAATGCAATATCGGCCGTAGCGTGAACATCCATGTTGGATTTGTGATAATGGAAAACACAAAGCAAATATTCTGCGGGATCCACCTGATCAGCTGTTGTTTCGTCCACCATTTTTTTCACGTGGAAAAGATAAAAGTTTAAACCATTGGACTAAACAAAATAATTCAATAATTTTAGCGACAATCGGTAAAATTTACTACCGATTATTGCCGACCTGCTGCCTTCAGCAATGATTTTTCGATAGTCAGCGACTATCATAACAACACTATACATTACTGTAACTACATCGTATCTTATCTTGTGACCACATTGGTACATTTCAGTAACTATATCATTTCATATGTTGTAGCCTCAATGGTATACTACAGTAACTAAATCATTACTTATCTTTTTACCACATTGTACATTATGGTAACTATCATTTCTTATCAAACAGGTAACTTTGGTAACTATATCATCACTTTTCATGAAACCATGTTACCTGCTGCTGTTGGCTGGTATCGTCTAGGTATCTCTGGTTAGATCGTTCCATCTCTTGGTCTAGTCTTGTATACTTATCATACTGTTTGTTCTGTCCATGCAGGAGAGCCTACAGAAGAAAGATAAACCTGACTGTTTAGTGTTCTTTCTATTGTGCAGGCTTTCATAGATTGTAACATGAGGATGAGAGTGTTGATTTTTATAGATTAAAAATTTACTCCGGTACTTCCATAACTCATCAAGTTCTAATCAGAACTGATTTCATGATGGAAGAATGATAAATAATGGTCTACCTGGCGTACGTCCCCGTCATCCTTTCCTTTGGCTTGTGGACTGGCTAAATCATCTTTCATTCTCTGTAATATTCGATTATATAAATTAAAACTCTTTTAAGGCTTTTAGAATTCATGTTGCAAGATCATACCTATGTGTTGTATGAATGAATTGACATTTTGTATCAATGATTATAAAGTTGAAAAATATACATATCAAAGAGGTTTTCTATTTTACTGTACATTTTATTTTATTAATGATCAACGTAAAATTTGTGTTCAGTACATGAATTTGTAAAACAGAAAAATGTCTTAGCTGCAAATGAACATTCAATGAAATACACAAATTTTGTAGAATACAGTGAATTGTGTGTACATAGAAGTAAGAATGGAACTAACCCTGACAGTGGCTTTACTTCGGTCAATAAATGCCCTCCTCTCTTGAAGCTCATTCTGATCGATCTTGAACTTTCTTGGGTTTTTTTCTACAATTCGTAAGTTAGTCAAGGCAAAATAACAGTCAGCCAATGTACCCATCAATGGGGTCATTTTACTCAAATCAGTAGTTCATAATTCTATTTTACATGCGAACAGTAATTTATACCCACTCCTCTGTTTTTATGACAAATGCTCAGAGAATCATTTTCATTGATCAAAAGTTGTTGGTTCAAGTGTATATAAATATTATTTAATATAGCTACTTGGTATCCCCACAAAAAAAACCAACTCATTAAGAATTATTTCCACTCAACTTCTCTGCAAAATGAATTAAAATATGAAAGGAAATCAATTCAACAGGTAAATGGCAAAAATCAAGTGAAATCATGTTTTTCAGTAGTTCTCAGCATATTTTCAGCAGTTTTCTACATTAAACGAAGACCACTAATATGAATTATGATTGGGTGACTTTAAACAGTGTTGTTATGAGAGGATATCAACTGTCTCCTCCAGGTCCTCGAGGTCCCACTCAATGCTCCTCAGACTGTTCCTTAGCTCACTGGTTGTCCACTCCAGTTCCTCCTTAGACACCGACTTGGGATTACTAACCAACTCTGACCATCTGTCATGTAAGTTTTGAGAGGTCTGGATGGCCTTTTGTACTTCTCTGGGATTTAAAAAGAGAAAATTATCAAATATCATGTGTACATAACTAGCTATGTATGTCATATTTTCACAATGAAACATTGTAGTACATGTACTTGAACAACATTTAAAATTATAGATTGTATGAGTTAGCCATTAAATATTTTAGAGTAGCCTGAATTTGATTTCTATTTTGTGTCAATGTAATTTAATGTTGTTCGTTGGAATCAGTGAGATTTTCATTATCCATAATTGGTTTCCTGCAACTAACTAATTATCGATTATAATCGAAATTTTTAATATTTCATAGTTTAGTGCTAAATAAATGTAAATAAACAAGATACAATTAACTGACTTGTTACTAGGCCTTTTGTATTTCAATTTACTTAATATTTCTTGTCATAAAAATGTTGTATTCAAAAGATTTTCTTTAGTAGGTGGTCCAACATTAATTTTCTTGAAACCAAAATACGTCCTAAAACGAGAATGTGCTTTATTTCCCGGTAGGGATGTAGCTCGTCTGACATGTCAGCCATTTTTAGACCGCGTGCCTTTTTGGGTTTTGAAAGTTCGCGTCTAGAATATTCTGTTTATGATATGCGCTCGTGAAAGGAAAAAAAACCACCTCAACTGATTAATCGTAATGAAACCACAATCGGCTGATTTTCGATTATAATCGATGATTGGAACATCACTAGTTGTTCGCAACTCAAAATCCCCCTAAACTACGTACATTTAGTTTTCTTCCTCTACTTATCATTCTAGGTTTCGGATATTATTCAAACATGTAATAGGGGCCTATCAAATTATCAAGCAAATGATTCTTCAAAATCACTTTGAGACAAAGGTGTAACCGATAACCAATAA
>WFKH01011581.1:67214083-67243172 GCA_016163765.1 Magallana hongkongensis | reverse complement strand
TGGTGACCAATGACAGCTTTTAAAAAAACACTGATGGCAACCAAATGCTATCAGACCCGGTATTTTTAAAGACCAAGAGTAAAAACACTGAACACACAATATTCAATGATTTTGCCAACAATTTTGATCAAAAAATGAGGTAAAACATCATCAATATGGAGATAGCATTTTGAAGACTTACTCTTTTACAACGAAAAAGGGATCTTCTATCGACATCTTTCTCTGTAATTGAGAATATTCTCTAAAACATTCCAATGTTGTAAAATTAATCGATCAGCTCAAACCGGAATATTTGATCGGTATGTATAAAGTTTGCACAGGATGCGTAATGAAAGTCATAGTTTTCCGGAATAATATTATTTAAAAAAAATAAAAACATTATTGCAATTAACTAATGTATGATCAAAATTTATTGAATTAATTAATTACCTTTTAAGATATTATATATATTTATTTTCCAAAATAATTCTGGACTGATATATTTTGATGGACCGAAGCATTTGTTGAGCAAGCTATCAAAATCATTAAAAGGCCACGTAAACATTTGGCGACCTTCACCTTTCAAAAAATGGCTGCTCCCGGTACACGTTCTCAGTTGGGACTGTTTAGACCTGTGATTGTGTCCTTATGGGTGTTTTGTTTGTATTTTGCCATCGTGTACGCTCACGGACATGGCCACAGTCACGATCACGAACCAGAGGAACCAGCTTCCTTTAGATACAGCAGGGAAGCCAACGAGGCAGATGGGAAAGAGGGCCATGGACATGGTCACGCCCATGGGGGGCACGGGCATGCTCACGGACGTCACGGACACGCTCACGGAGGCCACGGACACGCTCATGGAGGTCACGGTCATGCTCACGGGGATCATGGTCACTCACATGAAGGACATGGTCATGGCCATTCTCATGAACACGCTCACAGCCACGGACAGCCTTCTGGCAAGTCGGAGTTCTCCGTTGATTATATGGATTCAGTGTGGACGAAAGGGGATACTAAAAGTCCAGTTAAAGAAGTAAATGTTTGGCTGTGTGTTCAGGCCTTAGTTGCTACTCTCTTTATAAGTGTATCTCCTATAGTTATCTTGTTATTTGTTCCTATTGAAAATGCAAATGACCCTAAACACCAGGACTTGTTGAAAATCTTGTTAAGTTTTGCATCAGGTGGTCTGCTCGGTGATGCATTCCTTCACCTTATTCCACATGCTGTTTCTCCTCACAGTCACGGAGGGGATGATCATAGCCACTCTCATTCCCACAGTCACAGTCACGGGGACCATGATCATTCTCATGACATGTCTGTTGGCCTTTGGGTTCTGGCAGGAATCATTGCTTTCTTGTGTGTGGAGAAATTTGTTCGCATTGTGAAAGGAGGGCATGGACATTCACATGGTCACAGTCACAGTGATGTATCAAAGAAGGAGGGGAAAAAGTCTGACCAAAAATCAGAGGACACTAAAGACAGCAGTAAGGAAAAAGAGGAGGAGAAAAAGAAGGGTAACACAGAGAAGAAGGAAGAAAAGAAGGAGGAAAAGACAGAGTCATCAGACAAAGAAGACTCTTCTAAGGAAGATAAAACAAAGAAAGACACAGAAAAAGAGGAAAAGAAAGAAAAAGACAAAAAAGACACTGAAAAGAAGGATGATAAGAAATTAGATAAAAAGGAAGAGAAAGAAGAAGAAACAGAGGGTAAATGCAAGTTGCATTATGAAGCTAACAAGTTCCTTTTATGTATGAAATAATCCAAATATGAATGTACATGTATGATATTTCACATGATTGAATACCCTGAAAATTCCATATGCATATTTATGTGTCCAAATCTTCACTTTACTATGATCTGTAAATACAACCTGAATGTGAACTTAGAATTACCGGTATCATGTAATAGAGATAACAGTATAGCATGGTCTTTACAGACCGGGGAATTGATCACTTTCAATACAATACACTGTAATGATTATCATTTTACACTGGATTTTCTATTGGCACTTCAATCTATTGGCACTTCAATGTGAATAATTAGTATAATCTTTTAATCATTTTCAATATATATATGAATTGCAGAGGATATAAAAGTGGCAGGCTACCTGAATTTAGCGGCCGACTTTGCCCACAACTTCACAGATGGTCTGGCGATAGGGGCCTCCTTCCTGGTGGGTCAGGGGCTGGGAATCATCACCACGGCAACCGTGTTCCTACACGAAATTCCACACGAGATTGGAGACTTTGCCATCTTAGTGCAATCAGGGTGCTCAAAGAAAAAGGTAAGAATCCAGGCTACCCCTGGTGAACAGACTCATGGAATAGTGTTCTCAGCATTGAGAACCTGTAAAGAAGTGTTTGTTTAATTCATCATGAATATTACATACAAACTTTCAATGCTAGGAGAGGGAAATCACATACTGTTAGCAGACATATATTTTGTTACACATGTACTTTTAAATGTTTAATAATTATTACAGAAAATTTGTTTATATTCAAGTGTTTACACTCTCTTTATGTTCATAATCCACATATTATATTTCAGGCCATGAAGCTACAGTTTACCACTGCCATTGGGGCCATGATGGGCACCGTCTGCAGTCTAATGGCCCAGGGAATCGGGGATGCTGCCACAGCCTGGATCCTTCCCTTCACCGCCGGGGGATTTATCTACATTGCCACCGTCTCTGTCATTCCAGAACTTCTGGAGGATACTAAACTAGGCCAGTCCGTGAAGGAAATAGCCGCCCTCTTAGTGGGAGTGTATATGATGGTTTTGATTGGTCAGTTTGAATGATCTGCCAAAAACTTACTGAAGAGTAACTGTTATAGATTTAACATATTTTCCATGAGAATTTGTTACTATTTATTTTGCTGAAGGCGATGATCATCTTATCTTCAGAGAACACATTTCTTACACATTTTATTTTTTGTGCTTGAGAAGCTGAGCAACTGACTGGTAGAACTATTTATAGACCAATTTGACACACATGTAGATGAGGATTATATAATGTTTGTATAAAAATGCCAATTAAGGTAGCAAGTTTTAAATCATGTCCATTTTTAAAAAATCATATCAAATAATGCTTGTTGACTTTCTTCAGGCAGATTTCAAAGTGTTGTTGTTTTTTAAGGGAGAAATTCTAAAAGGTCAGTTGGTACTAAACTTAATAATTATGCATTTCTTATTGACAAAAATGCATGTCAATGAACATCTTAATTAATAGACAAGGGTGCTTAAATTCTTGCAAATAAAACCAAATCAGGTTTATAGAAAACATGAGTCATTTGTGAGATTGATATCAATTTTTGAGAATGCTCCACTGTTTACAACAGTTTTGGCTAATGATTACATACATTTTCTCTGTTTTCCTTGTTGTTGTGAAATGGATTTTCTTACTGTATCATTTAATGTGTTGTGAAAGACTGGGTATGAGTATTGTTAAGTGTGGTTGCATGAGAGATTTGTGATTGATGTTTGTGAATATCTAGTCATGTAAAAAAAATTCTACTTTTTCCTGTCTTTCCTCAATTATACATATTGAAAAATTTTCATATCTTGAAAGAATATATCAGTTTACACAGATTTGAGAATCTGCCCCAAAGTGTGGAGAACACATAACAGATTAAATATAGAGTGTATACAAATATAAAATACCATTGATTTGCTTTTTATTTTCATCTTTTGTTGAATGCATTAGTGTGTGTAATAAGTCACTGATCAATAAACAAAATGGGTATAATAAGCATTGTTGTAATAGAATCATGCGAATGCTGTGCAAGACTTTAGAACTAGATACATAAATGTCCTTAATTCATTCCATATCATGCTCATGTGAATTTATGAATTTGTGAAAAAAATGTACATAGTACTACAATGGGTTGAATGAATGTGTGATAGTTTTGTAGTTTATGGAGTCTGAAGGAGAGGAAGTATTTAAAATTTTTTTTATGGAAATAGAAATTTGGATGCTTTAATTGTATTGTTTAAGATGTCATTACTGTGAAATAAATCTGGTGCCAGGATATTGAGTTTCTCATTTATTTCAACTGTAGAAGCTTGTGGCATACAGTGCTTGTCTGCAGTATACATATCAATAGCAGCTGTTCTTTCATCAAGAGCTTTGCATTAACTTTTACGTTGTGGGTCTTAAAGAATGTAAGGACTGTGATGCAGTAATCGCTAGCACAATAAAGATCCCTCATCTTTTCATGCTGACCAAAGAATACAGTAGTTTCAAGACCCGGTGATTTGGAACACCTTAATTTGAGTATAAAATATTCTTGAATGCAATTTAAAAAAAAAAACTAACTTAATTTGAGCTGAGACCCTTGAGGATTTCTGCTGCAGTTTTAACAAACTTTTTTCCATCATATCTTACTATTTGTAAACTTATTACTATCTAATGAACATTACTATGACAGATAGTACATGTACATGTAAATTAAGTTATTCACAATAACTGTCAAATAACTTTCATTTATTTTTTTCTAAATTCACAAATATATAAAAGCAAACACTATTCTTCCTCTGCACATTTCTCAATACAAAACTTGGCTTTTTTGACAGCTTCAGAATGCCCCATCTCAGTTCCAAGTTTTTCTCCAGTTTTGCACATCTCTAAAGCTTTGTCCACTTTAGACTGTCTGAGGTACAAAGCCCCCAGATTGCAGTATAAGACAGGCAATGTCTCATCCTTACAAGCATGTCCAATAGCCAAAGCTCTTTTGAACACTTTCTCTGCTTTGTCATAATCTTTCTTTAAAATGTGAACAGAGCCAATGTCATTCAGAGCCACGATTCTCTGGGGATGTTCTTCACCGAGATATCTCACCACCACCTCCTCCGCACGCTGCAGATACTCCAGGGCTTTGTCATACTGCTTCATATTCAGAAGGAATTTGGCGTAGTTTTCCAAGCACATCCCCAGCAGACCATAAGTATAGGAACTCTCATCTGGATTCTCTTTTATTTTGTCCTCTTGGGTCTTGATGCAGAACTGGAAGCCAGAGTGGGTTTCTTCTTCTTTTCCCATCATGGCATAAATGGCTGCTAAGCGCATACTAATCTCAACCGTTGCATTATCTGTTAGTGTAAAAAATTCATTCTGGACTGCTACCTTTAATGTCCTTTTGTAAAGTTCCTCAGCTTTTTTGAGATCACCCGTCTTCAGTGCAAGATTTCCTAAGGAATCAAACACATATATTCTGATTGTGATTAGCTGCCGCTTGTCAATCTTCTTCTCATTAAACTGTTGCTGTCCAGCATGAAGGGCGAGGTGATAGCAATTCTCCGCCTCCTTAAAATCTTCTCGTGCAACTGCAATATGTCCTGCTCGGATGTGCTCTTTCACTGGATCCTTTGAATCTGCAGTCCCGAAAAATCCCAAAAATGCTCGAGTAAATGTCACAGTTCCAAGGAATTTGTATGTGCCTTTTCTCTGTTGTGTCCCACTAAAATAAAGAATGAGAGATTTTATTTACAGATAGCATTTAACAAAATAATCATTAAGGTCTCCTTTTTGCACTGCAAGCAACTTTTTACAACATGTATCAGTACATGTATGTAAAGCATATAAATGCATCAAACTACATGCACACCTGTCCAAATGTTAAAAAAATACAGGTTACACTATTTCTTGGGACGCAGATTATACCAATGTTCTTCATATACTATAGTATATCAAATGTCTATCATATATAATTATTTTGCATTTGTTATTTAAAATCCCAGTTATTAGAGAGCTTGTGTTAGCAGTAAGAGTGAACCAGAAATAACTTTTTATCTTAATATTATGACACAATACATGTATAACTCTAAGCATTGAGACACAATTCAAACTCATTACTGGGGAAATAACGCCATATTGGGATTTAGTTTTTTAATCTCCTCATTTATTCTAGCCATTATCAGTTTATTTACATGAAATCCTCAATCAACTTCAATTACATTGAGTCTATGAGCTTTTATGGTCACACAAAAACCTCAAATTTAAAAATCAACAGTAAGGCTGTCTAAAGGTTTTGGTATATTTTTATTCTATCATATTTAAATAAAAATTTTGGCAAAACCTTTATAGTATGAGTAATGACGAAGTGTGTTCCATTTCCTTGGGCACTATAAAGGTAGGTAGATCAAATAAAAAAATTCCCTTAACTAAAAACAGCTTCAATTGCAAGATGAACAGAGCATTTCCCGAGATGAAATTAAATTTAAAGCATGCAGAGCCAAAGATGAACAAGACTTGTGGTCATGTTTTTCACATTTTAAACCCTTTATTTTATGGTTTATATTATCTTTTTTTTGTGATGTGTATTTAACAGATTATTTTTGTTGTTCTAAGAATAAATGATTAGAAGGATGAATAAAATACAGGATCACTGAATTGACAACACCTTGCATACACACTGTTATCAAGGATGCATGGATACACACTAGCACACTAGCTGTATACGGTGTCAGGAGAAAACGTACCCAGGAGAAAACATACCCAGGAGAAAACGTACCCAATTTCTAGGGTACGTTTTCTCCAGGAGAAAACGTACCCGGGTACGTTTTCTCCAAGAGAAAACGTACCCATTGAAAATCATAGATATACTACTTAATAGTATCTAATACTTTTAAATACTATTTTACATAATAAATATACAGAAATGTATGAATTTTATAGATATATGAATTTAATACTTTATATTTTTAAAGGGTTTGGACATATTAAATATTTTTCAAATGCTACTTTAATGCATATTTCAATGCATAAATATAATTATAAAGATTTATTCATTATATAGATAATACCTTAAGTTTATAATAATTGTAGCAACTTTTATTTTAGTACGAATTAATGACCTGTCATAAAGTGTAATCAATCTACTTCTTCTAAGTTTTCCATTTACCGTTAGCCTTACCTATATGAGTATCTCTATGCGAGATCCCCCTATCGATTTCTTGAGATACTCATCATTTAATTAGTTCTCCAAATTAGATTGCAATAAAAACTAATTATTTAACGGTTTCGTTTATGGTGAATTAATTGCCGACTAATTAAACTGCTCAGGCGATGTTCGTGTATGTGTATGTAACAAATTATTGTCTAATTAAACAAAATTATTGAATTTATGTACGTGACTATGTATTTAAAAACAACAGCAACAAATGATACAAACGTTTACTCATGTATATTTTATTTTGTGTCATCTAAGAATATTTATGAAAACTATTATTTATGATTTTCATAGGGTAGGTTTTCTCTTGGAGAAAACATACCCGAGTACGTTTTCTCCTGGAGAAAACGTACCCTAGAAATTGGGTACGTTTTCTCCTGGGTACGTTTTCTCCTGGGTACGTTTTCTCCAGCATTCCTGTATACAAATTCATACATGCTTACAGTTCTGTAAAGCTACACCAAGAAATAACAACATAGATCTCTTACATTACTAGTCAGTGTTTTTGTTTAAAATACAAGAGAATCATGGATGAGTTATGACAGATTATCATGTTTATAAGAGTCCCCTTTCAAAGCAGTCTGGAGGAAGGATTATAAGAATAAAACATCCTGTGATAGGCTAGTGTACACAAAATAATCCAGCCTTCCTGTTTCTAATGCAGGGTATTGGAGCAATTTAACTTACTGTAAGACAGTGTTTGATGAAAGCCTATGACAAACTGAAGATCTGCAAGTATAGCTGTGAATCAGTTCACGCATGGTGCAAGAACGTGAATCGTTTGTCAGGTTTGTGCGCTATTTTCTTGATTTCTTTAATTAGCCATAATTAGTTGATACAAGCCATATTTCACTTGAAATATTGAATCAATTTTTTTTAATAAAAATAACTTTAAAAAAGAGGAAATTCGAGATATTGTATAACAGAGGAAATTCGAGAAATATGTTGTTACCTCTTGTATAACTTCTCAAATGCATCCTTCAAACGTTGCTGGGTGAACGTTGTATTAAACGCAGCATGGTTAAACTGTCTTGGAAATTTCCATTTGAAAGTGCGAGGTAGTTTAAACATCAAACCCAAAGTAGATTTCCATGTCGAATATGACATTCTGAATTATTCGGAATTTGTTCAAGTCGATTTTAATTTTATATTTATATAGGTAGTTTGATATGGTACATACAGTTTCGCATTTTATTCTACTCATCGAAAAAATTGACTTGTAACCGAGTTATGTTCCATTATAAAAAATAAATTCACGGAGACTTAAAAAATAGTAAACCTGAAAATAGAGACATTTTTCAATGAAATGTTGAAATTAGTTTCGAATTCAATCCTATTGAGAAGCACATGCAACGACAAACAGCGGGAAAATGCGGAGAATTTTAGATTTTAATATGCAACCATACACGAGAGCATCAGTATGATCCTTGATTGTAGCACATATGCCAACTTTTAATTCCGATTGAAATGTTTTAATTGACAGGAAACAAATCTCTTCGCAATAATGAGTAGTAAAGCACAGAAGAAAGAAGAAGTGAAGAAGAATCTCAGATCTCTTCTTCTGTCGGCCCCCGCGGCACTGACCATCGATGAACTGAAGCGTGACTACCATGACTTCATCATGGAACCTATTCCCTTCAGGGCACTGGGCTATGTCACCATAGAGGATCTCCTCAAGGATATGTCAGATGCCCTGTATGTAACATGGAAAAAGGGAGTGATGTGTGTTGCAGGTATTGCAGACTCCAACACTGCTCACATTCAAAAACTTGTCTCCAAGCAGAAAGTAGCAAACAAAAATAAATGGGCCACCCTCAGAAAAGGTGGCCCACCCCCACAGAGACACAGAACTCAGCAACCACGGCCTCTCCCAACTGTTCCACCATTCATCAGAAATTATCTTAGTCAGCTCTTTAAATCCTACCCTGATGGGTTGCCTTTCACACACTTTGATGCAGCCTTTTCTAAAAGATTCAACATTCAAATTGATCCAATAAGGCTAGGGTTTACATCCCTTCGAGAGCTCCTGAAGTCTGTGCCATACATTTTGGAAGTGAAAGAATTGCAAAATGGAGAAGTTCGCGTGTGTCCTGTCAGCAAATCTTGTAAGTTTATAAAGCCGAGAAATGAAGATGACAAGATGTTTTTTGATATTCAAAATAGATCACAATGATCATTTTTTGGTATGAAATTGTATCTCTCAAACTTCTGTTAAAATTTTAATTTTACTCTTTTTTTTCATGCAGACGATCAACCATCACAATCAAGAGAACAGCATCCTTTTCACAAACCCTACACACAAAATCGACCTCCAAGGCTGGAGAGACAAAGATCTTTAGAAAGTAAAGCCCCCTCCCAACAGCCAGTCAGCTCAGCATTGACATGGAGAAATCAAAGCAACAATGAGCAACAGTCTATGCAAGCATCCAATCCACCCCAATCTGTAGGACGAGGTATACATTGCAGACTTTTAAACGTTGACTGCCAACTGAGCAGACATACATGTATATTTGTAGATCTTTAATTTTCAGTGCAACACACTTTCATTCATATTTAATTTTACTTTACTTGTCATAGTCCCTATTGTGTAACATTTCTACTCCATACTTCTTCATTACCGGTAATATACCAAGACAGAAGGTACCTTCAATTTTCAGTGTTCCCAGAAAGATGAGATACATTGTACAGACCTAAACTAAGTGGTTTTCATGCGTTGATCATTTAGAGATTAATGATGATAAGTTGTAAACAAAATGATGCTTATTTTAGGTAGGAAGAAGAGTTGTTCGTACCGTCAGGACGGGCCCCGCCCCAGACAGCGGTACCAGAGTGAGGACAGCTCAGGAACATTCTCTTCCTCGGACCTCAGTGTGGACTTTGAGAGCAGCGTTAGTCACCAACTCCACTTTGAACTTCAACAGGTGCTCGGTGATATGGAATATTGGAGTCTAATGTTCTTATAGATTTCACTAAAAATGCCCACAAAAACAAGTTACTGTAGATTCCTAATTAAACGTGAGGAATTAATATCCGCGTAAAATCACGAGAAACACCACTCGCGGATTTCAAAATCTCGCTTTTATTTTCTTGGAGTCAAGAACTATAAGAATATTGGGATAAAAGTTCTGCGTTCGTGATTTTATGTTCTGGCGATTTGATACAAAACGGCAGGATCGCAGAATTAAGTACTCGCGTAAAATAAGGAATCTACAGTATTTCTTTTTCCTTAGAAAAAATTACACCATATGTTATACATCATTTTTATTTCAAACACTATCTTCTCCAATTGTAAAATTAACATAAACAGATTTTTAAAATTCATTTTAATTTTCAGGTAACATTACATGCTGATTCATTGATAATATATTGCCTGATTGAAAAGGGAAATACGTTTTTTGATTCCGAGTTAGAAAAAGAAAAATGAGATATTCCTCCTTTCAAATCTTGAAATGAAAATAAAATACCTGCATTATATTGTGAAATTTTTGGATACAAATAATTGAATCTCTTGACCATTTAATGAAGCCTGCTATTTTAATGCATTTTATATGATTACTTCTTTTTATCCATGGCTTAGATTATTTTTTCATTGTCTTTAATGTTTATCGTTATATTTTTTATTTTCTAGCTATTAAGTGCCAGACCTGAGGGATTGTGGGCTACGAAACTACTGGCAGCATACAAAGTACGCCATATCTGATAAAATACACATAAATTGTCTCAAATGTATTTTAATAGGTTTGCAAAATATATTTCTTTGAAGGCTTCTTCCTTGTGTTAATAGAAAAAAATTGAACAGATTGGAAGTCAATGATTTTGTGTTTCTTCAGGAGACATTCCAAAAGGAGTTGAAGCCCATGGACCATGGATACACCAGCATTATCGAGTTGTGTTCAGCCCTGCCAGAAGTCATTAGAATGGAGCGACCTCATTCCAAGGGAGACTGGAGACTGTTTGACAAGAGACTGCCCTCCCCCGCAAAACCAGGTACTGATAAAGAAATGGACGCTTTATGGCTGGTGTTGTTTAGAACATCTTAGATTCAGTGAGATTGTTCAATTTTATACTTTTATGTTCAAGTAAAAACTTGTGTAAGGTATTTATCTTGTGGATAATTGCAAGTAGTTTAAATGAAAAATGTATCTTCATGAATTTGAAGATTTCATTTCTCTTGGTATGTTGTCATACATCTTTGTTTCACACCATGGACTTGCATGTTGAAACTTATCAGTCAGCATGAACACACTGAATCTGATTTTGCTGCACAGATACTAGTAACTCCGAATTGGGAGGAGCAGGGGGGCGTCAGAGACATCGCAGTGAGCCGTGTGCGGACAATGTTCTGAAGGAAACCATACGACAGGTGCTACAGGTTCATCCAGAGGGAGTAAGACTGCAGGATCTTGCAGCGGTGTTCCAGGTACCTCCCTCAAGATGTCAATCATCAGAATTTTTATCCCGTGTATTACAGATAATTGGAATAAGAAATATACTCCATGTATATATAGTCAGTTTGTCTGTAGTCTTCATGAACATGTTTGTCTATTCTCTTGAGGGCCGAAGTTAGATATTCATCATACTTCAAAAGTTGGACAAAAAAGTCACCAAAGTGTTACTGCTATAACCATGCAAATATTTGGGTAATAAATGTCACGTGATTAAAATTACAGTACATCATTTTGTATGTGTAGGAGGAAACAGGCAAGTCTTTGGACTGGGAGAGTCTGGGTTTCAGCCGGGTGGAAACATTTGCTCTATCCCTGGCTGACACAGTGTTACGCTTTGAATACAAGGGCAGCAGTGAGTACCACTACTATTTCCAATAGTTACTTTATTATACCTCTGTGAATTTTGCCTCTTTAAAAATATGACAGATTTAACTAATGTTTTATTCATTTCTATTTCATTTAAACTGCCAATATACATGTAGTGTGAAAGTTTTTGTATTATTTCTCTTATTGATAGAAAAAAAATTGAAAAAAGGGTGTTACATGCATGTAAGTCTGTTTACCTATTACTTGTGATCTTAATAGATTCCATTTTCCTGTATGCCATTGATGATGAAACTTCACCCAAAACAGATCTTCTGAAACCCAGAGAATCCAAAAGCCAACCACCTGCCATAGCAGTCAGTATAACACTAGTTCTGTTACCTATTTGCTAGTGATGTTCCAATCATTGATTATAATCGAAAATCAGTCGATTGTAACCGCATTCTAAGCACTCGATCATAAAAGGTTTCATTACGATTAATCGGTTGAGGTTTTTTCACTTTCAACGAATGCATATCATAAACAGAATATTCTAGACGCGAACTATCTAAACCCTAAAAAGGCACACGGTCTGAAAATGGCTGACATGTCAGACAAGCTCCATATTCTTACTCGGGGAAATAAAGCACATTCTCGAATTTGGACGCATTTGGTTTCAAGAAAATTAATGTTGGATTGCCTACTAAAGAAAATCTTTTGAATATAAAACTTTCATGGTAAGAAATACTAAGTAAATTAAAATACGAAAGCTTAGTAACGAGTTTGTTAATTGTAACTTGTTTATTTACATTTATTTAGCACTAAACTATAAAATATAAAAACCTCCGATTATAATCGATAATTAGTTAGTTGTGGGAAACCGATTATCGATTATGAAAATCTCACCGATTCCCATCACTACTATTTGCATATGATGAAGTTCCGTATTTTGATGTAAATCATATATTGTTAGTCACAAAGATATTATAACTTCTACTTTAATTTATGTTTATAATACCGTATTTTCCGGGGCATATGTCGATGTGGGGCATAAGCCGAATTGCTCATTTTCAGACAAAATTCAGCAAAAATCCTTAGACTAGCCGATCTGGGGATAAGCCGATTTTTAATCGATGATTACTATAGTGAAAGTATGACCGCTGATCAAGGAAGTCATCGAATATATACTTTCAGAATATCGATGTAGAAAATCAAAAGAGTAATTAGAATTATTTGATTTGCGAAACATTTATATTTTAAGTAATTTTTAAAAATATATCTGCGTTTTGTGCATGATTGCAGGTCTCTTCCGTATTCGTCAGTATATATTAACGTTACGTACTGTAATTTTACACTGTTACATATATGTTGTAATTTTATTGCAACACCAACCTCCGTGGTTCTGTTTGATAGATTAAGTATAATATTTTACCAAACATTTTATATTTTATCAATACCTTATTGCTAAATTTCATTTGATCAAGTTATACTTTGAAAGCTACTTGTAAATTCGGGGTATGGCGTCCATTAGCTCAACACGTGGTTTCATATTCAAATAGAGTTATCTCCCGTAATCGATATAATTGAGAAAACGAAATACCACATAGAAAATATTAAACTTGTGTTCTTTTCCATTAATTAATTAAATAGTGACTTGCCGTTACCCAAAGAAGTTATAATGCTAACAAACACAGTCAATGCAATGAAGTGTAACGGTGTACACTACGTGCCCCCAGGCTGTGTTTAAGTCACGGGTTTCACACCTTTGTTTGAACATATTTTATTGTATATTTACAAATTAATTGTAAAAAAAACAAAAAAACAAAGCATTTCAAATTGTTCCTACAATTCCCACGAACGCAGACATGAAAAAATTCCTTCATTTTACATTCTACACAGTTTCATTTTCTTTTTTACTACGCAATAATAGTTTCCAGAGTTCAGATACGAACGCTTGGCTTAGATATGATTTGATTTGGATTGTAAAGAAATACATCATACATTTTATTACTCACGATGTCATTACAAAATTGTCATCGGGACAATTATCGATAATAGTTCAAACGGAAGAAAAAACCAAACCTCATAATAAACTGCTACAACAGTACGATGGATAAAAACAGTGGATTTTGTATTTTACTGTTCAATTTTTTTCAACTTTGAGCCTACGATAAGCCGATCCCGGGGGATAAGCCGGGGCTCCCGCATCGTTGAAAAAAAATACCGGCCTATGCCCCGGAAAATACGGTAAATCATTAGAAGGAATTTTTTGTTAGAGATTTGGTTTTGTATAAGTAGAGGTAGAATGTATAAAGAATTTAATATAAAAAAATAAATGTATGTGAATGTTTTTAGAGTTTTCCAGAATTTTCATGCCTCACTATTTGGTGTGTACTGTAGTATTGCACTATCGGTTTTTGACCATAAATAGTAAAATAGACATTTTTAAGCAGATATTGATTTTCAATATAACAATTTTTTTGTAGCATGTCAGTATTTTTAGTAAATTCCTAGTCTACACTCTCAATTTCTTGATCAATTTCCTGCACTATAGCCCCCTATAGAGCCCCTTGTTGAGATAGAAGCAGACAGCAGCATTCCCACTGATGCCATTGGTCCAGGCAATTTTTATACCCCAGTTGACCTTCCCCCCTGTAATAGCTGGATAGAGGTCTACATCGCCAATGTCGATTCCCCGGGGCAATTCTGGTTCCAACTCCGTGGAACTAAGACTTCATTGGCACTGGAAAAACTAATGAACCAGTTAGAGTAAGTCCAAATTTTTATAGACATGGACCTTATTTACTGATAATATTGATAACTTAACTGATAACTTACCAGAGTCCAAAGTAAAGATAAGCTTTTTCTCTGGGTCAAGAATAGATTTTTTGTAAAACTCTTTGATGTAAAAAAAACATAAAAACATGTTTCTTGTCATTCATCTCTCAAAATCAAACTAGAGAGTTTTGTTTTAAATTGTATTTATAGTGACTCCTACACTGGAGAGATTGGGATGTTATACCGCATTCCCAGTGAAATCGTTGCAGTGGGTCTGTTAGTGGCTGCCATCTTCCCCGAGGATGATAACTGGCACCGCTGTGTCATCACAGGCATGGGGCCGGGGAACTATGTAGAGGTAGGACAGATCAGGCGATGTAGGGGTAAAACAGGTTAATGGGGCCGGGGAACTATGTAGAGGTAGGACAGATCGGGCGATGTAGGGGTAAAACAGAGTAAATGGGGCCAGGGAACTACACTGTATGTAGAGGTAGGACAGATCAGATGATGTAGGGGTTAAACAGGTAACATACTATGTAGAGATAGAACAGGATTCAAAAGACATATTTTGATGTTGTGGTTCTCAATATATATTTATCCTGGCTCTTTTACATGTATATGTAGATGAATGTACATGTACATACACATGTATTAAATGCATTATTTGTAACAATGTCACATGAAGGCATGGAAAAGTTTTGATAGATGCAATAATACAATGTTTAATTTTATCAAAATATAAGACAAAAGGCTTTGAAATGTGAACACAGTATTTAAAGCTGTGTATTTAATTCATGAGATTAAAGTTTGATCTCTGATGCTCTGCCTAACATTGCAATTTTTTTGGCTTTTATTTCAGGTTTACTTCGTGGATTATGGGAATACATGCGATGTTCATCGTAATAACATACGTTTCCTAAGGTTTGTTAAAAAAGTTAAGATAACAATTATGCATGTATTGCAGTTTTAATAAAGCTTAAGATAAGTTAAAAAAGGTTTAGTATTAAACCATTTTTGCGATCATTAAAATGATGTCTTTAATACAGTAAAACACGGTTATAGCGAACATGCTTATAATGAATTGACGCTTACAACGAAGTGATTTTCATTCTCCGAGACTTAATTACATGTTGTAAACTTTACGGATATAACGAATTACGCTTATAACGAAGTAAAATCGCCCTTTCCTGGCACTTCGTTATAAACGTGTTTTACTGTATACCCAGATGTTTTCTGATTTTGTGTTGAATTTCAGATCCAGATTCCTAAAACTGCCAGCACAGGCTATATCTGGCCGCCTGTCAAACATTAAACCAATCAACACTGTAAGTAATTTTGAGGTCTTGGAAAACACTACAATTATCTTGTGAGTTTCAATGCTTGATATGTAGAACAGCGATTGCACAGTGTTGCGTCCTTGAAGCCATCTTAATTTCATAAAAGTTTAAATGCGTGAATATGAGCACTTGCAGTTTTTATTATATAGTCAGAAGATACATACATGTATGTCTTCTATTATGTGAATATTGTTAAATGGAAGCAGGAACTTAGTCTTTAGTGTTGGCCCAAGATTTAGCCTTTACTTGTCAGATAAAAAGTAGTTTTACGAAGTTTGTTTACTGTAATTCACATAATAGTTAGTAGTTACCGTTAAGTTTCTTTCAAGACAAACTGGAAATGCCATTTGATGTGTAAACGTAGAGTAGATATGGATAGCATAATTATTTCCGGATTTACTCCAGCATACGATGTTTATATTTTAAATAAAAAATCAATACGGTGGTATTGATTTATGAATTGATTAAGGATGATTTGATAAAATATAGTTAGTTGTTTGATCATTAATTTTAGCTGATATTCATAGAAAATAACTTCAGATTCTTTAAAGACAGTTATGAATATTAATTTTCATACAAAGTTATAATGTAAAAAATGATGTGCGTTATAGTATAAAAAGAAACGCACTGAATGCGCGTTGTCAGAGGCCAGAATCCTAATAAGCAGACAGTCGTGAACAGATTATCGTGCTAGCACTGAGTAAAGGTATGAATATGTAATATATATGTATTTGTGCTGAATTAATTTAGGAGAAATGTAGAAAAATTTATAGTTAGAATGTAAAATTAAAGAATATTGAAATAATTTATTAGTTTACAAGTTTTAGGAAATATGTAGAATTTAGTCGGTGCATCCCTGGACTCTGACCCTTGGAAAAATTTGTTTCTCCTGGTTTTCTATATTTATGTGTTTTTAAAAAGTTTAGATAAAGTTTTAGATGAGCCTTGTCTATAGCAAGTCGCAGAAATTGCTTTATGTAATATTTGCTAAATTAGTGCAATTTAGACAAGTTGCACCTTCCAAGTTTTCCCAGTGTGCACTGAGTCTTCACATGGGTGTAGTTATGCATGGCACAACCCGAATCTCGTATTTGTATTTTAATATTATATGAACGTTGAAATAATTAGAAAAGCCTGTTTGCTGTCAAAGTTTATTAGTACAAGTACTTTATAGAAAAAATTACAGAATTTAGCTCCTGTAGCACCGGATTAGATGGAGCACTTAGCATGGAAGTTATAGTTTAGCACCGGGTTTGGTGCAGAACCGAGCACTAACTAGAGCCAGCACCGACTGGAGTCAGCACCGACCTTCTTGATTGAGTTCATGTTAATAAAAATTTTAAAAACTTTACCTATTATGTGATTCTTTTAATCATTATATTAAAGGTACCTTTGAACCCAATATTGTAACATGCCTCAACGGTACCACCTGTATTATTCAGGTTATTTCATAAAGCGAGAGCGCAAAAACGTTACAACAGTTTATAACAGTTTGTGAATAAAACATTATAAATTAAACTAAGAGAAATGCTGTATTGATAACTTTATTGTTTGTATCATTATTTTATGTCTGTCTGTTATAGGAATGGAGTGTGGAATCTCAGTCTTGTATGCTCAGAATGGTGAAATGTCGACCTCTGGTGGCCATAGCAACTTCTGAAAAGGTCAGGCTTAGATATTTACTCATGTTCATTTTATCATTGTTTTGTTCAGTGTGTCGATTCAGTGTGTTAAAGGTGTGCTTACATTTCTCTATAAATACATGTATTAAGATTTTGTTATAATGTTGTTATGGAAACAATTTCAACTAAGACTTAATTCATAGATTTTGAAATAAGCAATATTTAACAAAAAATCTCATCACAAATTTTGCTGGATGTTGTGAAGCAGTATAAGTGATGTTATTGAATTACCTGACCTGTAGAATCGTGTGATGTCCCTCTGTCTGAGTGACACCTCCGGTAAAGATGATATCCACATCAATGACGTTTTGATAGAGGAGGGCCATGCTCAGTTTGTGGCAGATAACCCAGACCTTGTCTACGCCGAGGATCCACAAGTGGTATGTGTGATTGTGCAGATTAGAGTTATGCCCCTTTCCATATTGTCCAATTCACATCAATGTCGGCCATTGAATTTACATACCAATGAAGCTCCCGGTTTGGTCCTGATAAATTACAGTATCCACTGATAAATTACAGTATCCACTTTCATGGCATCTTTACAATTGTTTGCCATGGGTATTTTGTGTACAGATTTCAATAATGATATAACATTACAATATCTTCTGGTATTTTTTTATGGTGAGGCATAAAAGCATTATTGATACATCTGTTGAAATATCAGTTTGCTATACTCTGGTTCAAGAAAGAAGTGCAAGGATGTGCACACCATTTCAGAAAGGACCACAAATGGTAGCCCTTGTTTGGCTTTTTGTTTGTAGATACATTGCCAATACAAAGATTTTTAAAATTGCTCAGGTTAAAAAAATTTAGTTCCGGTTTGATGATTTTTGACAGAGTTATGCCTCTTGACCTTAGGAAAGAATGGTAAATTCTTAGTTTCCGCTCTCTAACTTTTGAAGTGGTGCATATGTAAAGTTGATATTTCATATAAGGTTAATTTATTAGAAAATACAGGTCAAGTTTGAACTTGGTTCCAGTCCGATGATTTTTGACAGAGTTATGCCTCTTGAACTTAAAAGAAAATGAGTAATTTTCAGGGATTTTTAACTTATTCTGCAATCAAACAATTGTTATACTTAATTTGGCATTTGAAATTTTGGTTGCCAGCGGGGGCATTCGTGGCGTTACGACACATCTAGTTCTGTCTATATATTAGTCTTCCAACATTTGTTTTCCTGCACTTATTTAAGCTTTTATTTTTTCTCATCAAAATTTGGCCGTTGTCTGTCGTTGGCGTTGTTGTCGTCCTAAACTTTTCACATTTTCATCTTCTTCTCCAAATCACTGGGCCAATTTCAACCAAACTATGACCAAGCATTATGGGGTGAAGGGGATTTGATCAAATGAAGGGTCACACCCTCTTTAAAGGGGAGATAATTTAAAGTTATTGAAATTTGTGGGTATTTTTCAAAAATCTTTTTCTCAAAAAACATTAGGCCAGAAAGACTGAAACTTGTGTTGAAGCATTCTCATGTAGTGTAGATTCAAATTTGTTCAAATCATCATCCCCAGGGGTCAAATTTTTACATAGGAATATATAGAGAAAAATCTTCTCTAAAACTATTTGGCCAGAAATACTGAAACTTGTGTAGAAACATCTGGTTCAGGTAATGTAGATTCAAGTTTGTTCAAATCATGATCCCTGGGGATAGGGTGAAAAATCTTATTCTCAAAAACTGAAACAAACAAAAGGAGCTCAATGTTTAAATTGAGAATATGTGGAAAAAAATTGAAAATCTTTTCAAGCAAGATATACTCTATTAAGTTGTCTAGATATTATGTATTTGATACTCTAAAGACGGTCTAAAGTTTTTCTGATCATTAGGGCCCCACCCTGCGGGCGCCCTATAGTGATCAGTCTGTCTTTCCATCCATCTGTCCATCCTTCCGTCCGTCTGTCCATCCGAGATTGCTTGTCCGGAGCATATCTTCTCTCCCCATGTCCCAATCTGGCTTATACTTCACCAACAGAGTGCCTTTGGGTAAAGGGTGTGCAGTGACCTTGAACCATGTTTCTAGTTCTACGGTTAAGGTCATAGCAAAATTATATATAAAATCCTTGTCAGGGGCATATCTTCTCTCCCCTTGGTCCAGTATGGATCATACTTCACTCACAGAGTGTCTATGGTCAAAGGGTGTGCAGTGACCTTGAACGAAGTTTGTAGGTCAAGGGTCAAGGTCATATCGGACCATGCAAAAATCATTTTTTCAGAGCATATATACTTTCCACAAAGCCCTATTTGGCTCATACTTCACATAAACAGAGCATTTTCATGGTCAAATGTGAAGGTCATAGCAGAATTATATGAAAAATCCTTGTCTGGAGCATATCTTTTCTCCCTTTGCTCCAATCTGGCTCATACTTCACCCACATGGTGCCTTTGATCAAAGGGTATGCAGTGATCTTGAATGATGTTTATAGGTCAAGTGTCAAGGTCATATTGGATCACACAGAAATCCCTTTTTTAAGAGCAAATATATACTCTCCACTTAGCCCTATTTGGCTAATACTTTACTTAAACAGAGCTTTTTAGCTCACCGAGACGAAGTCGGGGGGAGCTTATGCTATACCCCCGGCGTCGGCGTTGGCGTCGGCGTCCGGACCTGGTTAAAGTTTTTGTTGCAGGTCCTGTATCTAAGTAATTACTAGTCCTATCTTCACCAAACTTGCATGGATGATGCATCTGGACCTACTTATGGACTTGAAAGACTTGGATGCTGAATCTGGGTCATGAGTTTCAAATGCTGGAGGAGGTTAAGGTTTTTGGAGCAGGTTAAAGTTTTTGGTGCAGGTGCCCTTTGATAGCAATTTCTAAGTTATTACTGGTCCTAAGTTCACCAAACTTGCATGGATGGTGCATCTTATGATACTGATGCACCAGACAGGCTTGAATGCTGAATCTGAGCCATAGGTTTCGGATGCTGGAGGAGGTTAAGGTTTTTAGAGCTGGTTAAAGTTTTTGGAGCAGGTGCCCTTTGATGATTATATCTTAGTTATTACTAGTCCTAACTTCACCAAACTTGCATGGATGGTGCATCTTATGATACTGATGCACCTGACAGGCATGAATGCTGAATCTGAGCCATAGGTTTCGGATGCTGGAGGAGGTTAAGGTTTTTGGAGCAGGTGCCCTCTGATGATTATATCTTAGTTATTACTAGTCCTAACTTCACCAAACTTGCATGGATGGTGCGTCTTATGATACTGATGCACCAGACAGGCATGAATGCTGAATCCGAGCCATAGGTTTCGGATGCTGAAGGAGGTTAAGGTTTTTAGAGCTGGTTAAAGTTTTTGGAGCAGGTGCCCTCTGATGATTATATCTTAGTTATTACTGGTCCTAACTTCACCAAACTTGCATGGATGGTGCATCTTATGATACTGATGCACCTGATGCTGAATCTGAGCCATTGGTTTCGGATGCTGACTGAGGTTTAGTTTTTTGGAACAGGTCACATGTTTAATAGATAATAGTACTATTTCAAACTTGCATAGTTGATTTAACTTTAATATAAATGAATCGCAGAGGTAGCTTCAGATGCAGAGCCTGATCTCCATTATCAAGGATGCTAAAAAATATATCTTAGTTATTACTGGTCCTAACTTCACCAAACTTGCATGGATGGTGCGTCTTATGATACTGATGTACCTGACAGGCATTGATGCTGAATCTGAGCCATAGGTTTCGGATGCTGGAGGAGGTTAAGGTTTTTAGAGCTGGTTAAAGTTTTTGGAGCAGGTGCCCTCTGATGATTTTATCTTAGTTATTATTAGTCCTAACTTCACCAAACTTGCATGGATGATGTATCTTATGATACTGATGCACCTGACAGGCTTGAATGCTGAATCTGAGCAATAGGTTTCGGATGCTGGATGAGGTTTAGTTTTTTGGAACAGGTCAAATGTTTTATAGATATTAGTACTATTTCAAACTTGCACAGTTGATTTAACTATAATATAAATGAATCGCAGAGGTAGCTTCAGATGCAGAGCCTGATCTCCATTATCAAGGATGCTAAAAAAATCTCCTACCTCACTTAAACCTGCTTGATAGATGTGTTTGTTGTTAAATGATATAACATGATTCCTATGATATAGTATTACATGTATATGATATGATACACTATTGTTTTATATGATACAATATTATATCATATTGTTTATATGATACGATATGATATTGTATCAATTTTTTTGTACATTATGATATGATATTGTGTCATGTAATTGTTATGTATAGTGTTGTGTATTATGATACAATATTGTATAATATGATATTGTATTATATATTTAATATTTTATCACATGATATTGTTTCATATGATATTGCAATATGTAATATTGTATCATATGATACGATATCGTATAATATCGTATAATATGATATTGTATAATGTGATATTTTGTTTATATAATATATTATTATATCACATGAATTGTATTATATGATATTGTAATATATAATATTGTATTATATGATATGATATTGTTTAATATGATATTGTATTATATAATATATTACTATATCACATGATATTTTATCATATGATATGATGCAATGTTGTATCAAATCATATGATACAATATCATATTATGTATCAAATATGATACAATATCATACAATACAATATCATACTATATTATACAATATAATATCATATGTTACAATATTGTGATGTTTTATGTGATATGATATTGTAACATGTAATACTATATTGTATCATATATTGCATAATGATATTGTATTATGTGATCATATACAATAATGTATAGCAAGATACAATGTCATATTATATGTTACAATATTATATTGCATAATTATTTATTACAGTATTATATTTTATTATATGATACTATATTGTAAGTATCATAGGATGCAATATCGTATTATATATTATTGTATTGATAAACATTGTATCTTATAATACCATATGAAATGAGCATATGATTCTCATACAATTTTTTTTAACATATGATATACGATATTGTGTCAAAACAGTTTCCATGAATATCCAAGATCATTAACTATGATTTTCATATCATATGATAAAGGTGGTCTCATAATGGTGATGCCTCATAAAGGTGATGTCTCGTCTCGGTGAGCTTTGTAATCTGTGATTACCTATGTTTAGTTAATGGCGTGCAGTGACCTTGAACCAAGTCAATGTAAAGGTCATAGCGGATCTCTTTGTAATCAGTTTTAGACCAAAGATTATTTCCCATTTGCTTAACCTTGCTCAGATTGAACAAAAATGCCTGTAAGGGGTAATGAGATTGAATTAAAAGTTCTATGCCAGCTGGAAAATTTCTAAGTTATAGGTCAAGGTCAAAGCAAAATTCTCTGAAATTCTTTTTATCCTGTTGTCCATTATTTATGTGGGGCCCTTTGAGATGGTCACCATCTCAGTGTTGTCTAGTTTATGACTGTGTTGCTCAGGTGAGCGATGTGGCCCCTGGGCCTCTTGTTTTATGGTTTTTTACAATTGATTTTCAATTTCTAATCTTAATTTCTCTCAGAATGCTTGATTGCAAGTCTGTATTAAAAACCTCATCAAAAATTCGTCATAAAATATTTATTGAAAACAAAGCTCAATACAACTATCACAGAATATTTAAGAACATTAACAAAACAAGTTTGTATAACACAAGATTAATGATTCATGGGAAAATGTCTGTGACAAAACTACTACTGGTACAGTCTGCAACTCTGACTTTTAAATGCAGTTCTAACTACAAAAAAACTCCACTGTCAGTCTCAGATATGTCATTATCCCTAAATATCAGTTACATTGACTGTGCAATATCTCTATCCACAATCAGTCATTGAACAATGTCAATATATCCCATTAAACTCTTGTTCTGTATACTGTATACAGGGAAATATTCCCCCCCATTTTATTTTTGCATCTTTCTCTCTCATCAGCGGACGAATTTAAGACTGCATGGGCGATTTCCTATGTCTTCAATAATCTCTCTTTAAACACATCTTTTCTGTGCAAATTCAAGACGGGGCAAAACTGTATGCATGTGAAGAAGGGCGAAAATAACACTGGGCGTATAGTATATCTGTTAATTTTAAAGAGTTGTTTTTTCCTGCTTACCGCCTCTGAGTGTTTATCAATAATCTTGTTTTGTTTTTATGGCTTTCTGCCAATATTACATTTTGTATTCGTAAAAAAGTATTACAACTGGTGCATGATTTGGATCATCATATCCATATGGACGAGAAACATATTTAATACCAAATATGGACGGGGAAATGTACTATACAAATTGATTGGTAACACAATATCATTAAAATCAGCTGTTGTTTGACTGTCCGATACAATCCAATGAGTCTGCACACAGAGTAATCTTGTAGAATGACTGGGTTTGTGCATTAGGTTATTGTATTAAAGAAAGACAATAGGGCATTGTTTTATGTAATCAGTCTGTGATCTGGTTTAAAACCTTGAACAAAATACTGGCAATGTCTGACATTTGTTAAAAACTGGAACAAAAAACTTGCAGTGAATGTCTCAAGTTTTGTTAAAACCACAAACGAAATTATCAATAATGTCTAAGGTTTCATAAGAACCCTGATCAAAATAATGCCTGAAGTATTGTTAAAATTCTGAATAACTACTACCTGGGTGGAGTTTACACAGTGACAATTAATGGAGGGTTAAATAGTTATCCTCCTGCCAGGGGGATAAGCCTCTTATATATGTTTATACAACTAGACCCACTTGTGAAATGTAAAATTAAACTCTGGACACAGACCCTATTGGTCAATAATCACACTGACCATTGTTCTCCGTTACGGACAAACTGACCACTCAAGATGAAGGAACAAACAGTTAGTAGCTGCAGTAAAGCACTAAAGTACTAATGCATGATTTAAACAAGTGTAGCTGCTCAGTGTCTAATTATCATTTTATCCTAAGTAGTAGTCTTTTTTTTACAAAAAAGTTAGCTCAGATACTCGTAAAACTTCATGTTTCCGTCGGGCATGGCTGTGACCAAAAGTTTGTCTGGGGTGGCACCAACAAACCTAGGAATGTCATCAGTGTAGAAGGATTTCTTTAGGTTTCCCTTGTGTCCCAGAATGTCAATCCTCCCCTCCCGTTTGTCTGTTATGATGACGTTTCCGTATTTATCGATGGAGATGAGGTCTGGGCCCTGGTAGATCTCCTCTTGTCCCTCTATATTCCCATACTCAAAGGCAAGTCCGCCATCGGCATTCAAAGCTATGACTTTGTGGCTCCCTGGATCAGCCACATAGGTTCTGCTGCGCTTTTCATCCACCACCACCATTTGGGGTTTTTCCAAGAGATTAGCATGGAAATCTTCATTTGTAATTCTGCGAAGCAGGTATCCATCTGAGCCGTAAAAGGCAATGTTTCCACCTGATTTTGCTGCTTTGCCGTGGCTCTTGTGGATTTGAGCATAGCGATTTGAAGTGATAATGAGTGTCCCATACTTGTCAGCTGTAACAAAATTAAGTCCAAAACTCTCAACATTAAAATCTGAGAGAATGTGTCCTGTTCCATCGTTCCTCAAGACTCGCACTTTGAATCTGTTATCTCCTCTCGGCACGGTCATGGAGACTTTGCCATCACTGGCCACAGAGTGAATGTTCCAACCATTCTCTAGAGGGATCTGCCCTCGGACTATTCCACGTTTTTCAAGGACGTGGATAGTTGTTGTTGTTCCCACAATGATGTCTCCTTTCTCATTGATCCCAATGCCTTTAATACACTCCTTCTGAATGGGTGCCGGGAGAACAACTTCCCTTTTTGGATTCTCCAAGTTAAATACATTTTCATTCTGGAACTCGTTTTGTTCAACTTGCTCTCTGAATTTGACATTCTTGATCTTGTCGCTGGAGTTACTGGAACTGAGCATGTCTGAGTCGGACCCACTCTGTTTGCTGTCTTGTCTGTGAAGGTCACCATGAGTTTTACCAAAGATTTCCACAAGCTCTGGCTCAGTTTCCACGTTTTCTACATTCTCCATTGAATCGCTGCCATGGCCCGAGTCTCCAAAGCTGTGGTAGCGCTGGAAGTGTTGAGAGGAAGGGGGGTTTTCCTCGGGGTTGCCTCCACTAGTACCCACTGACTGTTCCTCTGTACTAATGTTCCCAAACATATCACAGATAGTGTCCACTGTGACATTGGGCTCCATCAGCCTCACAGAATGGATCTGGATGGGATCAGTTCCCAGGGATTCCTCACAGAGCTCACGAATCCTGTATCCAACTTTCTTCCTCATGTGCACTTTTTCCTCGTAGGAACCGTAAGTGATCAGATTGTTTGTAAAGTCCTTCACTCCTCGAATGGCTTCTAAATGCATTTCTAGATCTAGTCTCCTGGTCTTGATTTCCTCCAGTTGGTCATCAAATCTTCTCTCAATGTCATCCAGAAGAAGCTTTTGATAATCCTTGATCAGGCTACATAGCTGCTTGGTACGGTCTCTCACATTTTGCTTCAGTGAATCTTTCTGTTCCAGAATGGTTTGCTCTGTGGAGTCCAGATTCACAAGAAATTCACTAATTTCCTCAGAATCATTGTCGAGTTCCTTCAAGGGTTCTTTAATTTTAGTTTCGAAATGCTGTGCTATGGCCATTAGTTCTGCACATCTGTGCTCGGCATGTTTGTTCACATGACAGTCGGCACACACAGAAATATCACACTCCACACAGAACATGGCACCTATGTCCAGAGGATCGTAAGCCTCGCAGCACACTGGAAGAACCTGTCCCTGGGTGGTGGTGCTGGAAGATTTCTCCAGGCTAGCATTGTAGTCCTCTTCACTCTGTAGCTGATGATCAGCAAACTCTTCTTGGGCGGTGTGGGAATTGGCACAGGAAGTACACAGAAACTCGTCACAATTGACACAGTGCGTTTTACCCTCGACAAAATTCCCAGCATTCTTGCAGTAAAAACAAAGAGTCTCTCTCTTGATTGGATCAATGGTGGGAACTGACAGGCGGCGAGCCAGGATGTTTTCGGGAAGATTACCCCGTCTTCCATGTTCCTCCTCCAGACCAACCTCTGTCATACACGTAGGACACGGGAAATATCCGTCATCATCCGTGCTGTTGAGGCGATGCTCGTCGATGCACTTCTGGCAGAAGGTGTGGAGACAAGGAAGATAGCATGGTTTGGTGAATTCCTCATCACAGAGCTTGCAGCAGAGGAGTTGTCTGGGAATGACCAGCTCTGACTGTTCCATGTCCATACTGGTGCATCTCTGTAACAAAAGTAAATCATTAAGCTTATCTCTCTATTCATACATCTCTGGAACAAATTAAGGTTATCTCTCTATTTATACATCTCTGGAACAAATTAAGGTTATCTCTTTATTTATACATCTCTGGAACAAATTAAGGTTATCTCTCTATTTATACATCTCTGGAACAAATTAAGGTTATCTCTCTATTTATACATCTCTGAAACAGAATTTAAAGGCAAACCGTAAAAAAATTCCTGGATAAAAAAATGAATGAATATAACACTTTAGAATTGTCTACTGGTAAATATCTTTTCTGATGTCAGTCTGGTACAAAAATAACATGGTATGACCATCTCTCCACTGGCAAATCCCTTAAAATAATGTGTTTGTAAATTGCATGACAATGAGGATAATGGTAAGTATTAGCTCCATGCAATCTCTCTTTCCTGTTTTACTTTAAAATGATTGCATGGTATATGCCAATAATAACACTGTATTGTTGGGAAAATGACAGCAAAATGTGATAATGGATCAAAGTAACAGAGTAACATGCGTCACAACAGTTCCATTTATTTCTGGTCCAATGCTACCGGAATCAATCCAGATCAGCCTGACGTTTATGTCTTACCCTTCTTTTTCGGATAAATCCCATTTCCTGATCAAGATGTATGAATTTGACAGTAGTTTTTACAAATCAGTGTACTGAGCGTTGTCTGATGGCTTCAGCCTTTTGTATAGACTTGTGGTCTATTGCATAAGGATACATATGCTTTTAATCCTGTAATCTTATTTGATTCAGAGTTACATAATGAAGGAAGAATTGGAGAGTGACATTTAAATTTAAATCAGGTGACATAATGGTGTCTATTTAATAAAAAGTGTGGTGAATTAATTGTACCCCCACAGAAGTTTCACCTTTCTAAAGAAGATAATCCTTCTTTCCCAGTGGGTTGCCTACCCTGATCCTATCTTATGAAAAAATTTTTATACTTCATTTTAAGATGTATTAAGAAATACTTTCATTTCATGTTCTTAAAAAGGGCCTGTAATTATATTGTGCATTAAGACTACAAACAAACAACATCAACAAGTTAACACACTGTTCAGCTGATTGAGGAAACAACTTACTGTTTTAACTTTCAGAGCCCACAAACGTGCATATTTTCCAGCAAACTCCATTGCAAGAATTTAATCAAATTTTAACAAAGTAAGGTGTTTGGTCTTAAAAAAAGACTCCTTATTGTTTGTCAAGTTAATTAGAATTTTTAATCCATTAAAGCTTGACTCGGTATTCCTCCTCCCATCAGAATAAGATTGGTACACATAAACAGATTATGCAGTGGTAATATTGTCCCTAGAAATGAGATGCACTCTGTAATACTGAGAAGTAATCAGGAGGCCATTATAGAATCTGTCGTCTGTACTCTGCTCCCCGAGTTCTGGCCTGTTTGCTGAGCTCTAACATTCGGCCTATATTGAAGTTCCATTCCACTGAATAATCAATTTGGATTACTTTTTGAGATTTTACTGGTACCAACTTATGTTCAAATTATCATGTCAACTTTATGACTCTTAGACTTTTAACTTTGAACAGAGAAAAATTTAAATGACTCCAATTCACAACTCTCCATT
This sequence comes from Magallana hongkongensis, assembly GCA_016163765.1. NCBI lineage: Eukaryota > Metazoa > Mollusca > Bivalvia > Ostreida > Ostreidae > Magallana > Magallana hongkongensis. Next base: position 67,214,843 of record WFKH01011581.1, on the reverse strand, counting down.
TGTTCAAATCTTTGAGATCTTAAACTCCAATATAAATAGTCAAGGTTAGTAAGTTAAGTCAAGCAACAGAGTTAGCTTCATGTGATGAATTTTTATCAGTCACCATAGAGTACAGACACAAATGAGGAGAGAACTGTTTATGTCCTTATTTTGCCTCTGTCTTTCAGATGGTGATGTATGTAAATTAGATTCCAACATATTGATTTTCACATCCATTGAACTAAAAGCCCGTAATATTCCTATTTGCCAACCAGCGTGGCACTAATATATATTGGATGTCAATCAATTGCAAACAAGCTTAAAAAAAATAATGAGAAGCTGGAAAATGCTTCTGAAACTGCTCACAGGCTAAACAATAAAAGAAGTAGGACAGAGTGGAGGGAGAGGCATGTATTTAGTGCCAGTCGGGCTGCATTAAGGTTTACTCTGGGAATCCTATTTCTGTTGTTCTCAGCTGTTTGAATCTCAAGGTTTGTTCTTCAAATATGGATCAGATGTAAACTCTTCTTGGTATCTTTGTTGGATATCAAACTTAGTAATTCTCTATTTAGAGAGAAATTGATTGCAGGATTCTTCTTATTAGTAGGGTGCTTCAAAATTTGCAAACAAAGGTTTGAAAAATGGAATTCAAGTATTCTTTAGAAGTACTTATTCATTGATAGTAAATAGATCACAATCTTGGTCATGGAATCCAAAAAATGTAACATTTCCTTTTTTAGATGTAATTTGATGTATATGTTCTTTTCAGTTAATATTTGTT
>WFKH01011581.1:67200446-67212716 GCA_016163765.1 Magallana hongkongensis | reverse complement strand
GCCGTATTGGCTCCATTTTGTAAGGTATGCAGATCTATGTATGAGCCCAAAACATGCAATGGAAGCTGAATGTATGAGAATGCAAAAAAACTAAAAACTAAAAGATTTATTATGCAAGACAACATTCCTGCATCTTCTTGTAAAGCTGCAGTTTCTTTCAATATTTTCATATTTACTACCCTGAGGAATTTCATAACATGGGAATCATAAATCCAATCTACAGCCATTATGCCTGAATATTAAAAGATTTTGTCTGATTAATTTGATCGGGACAACAAAGGACCCTGAAGGCCAGATTTTTTAATTCCCATATTAACCTCTTAAGGGCACCCACACATAAATGACTGGTGACTGACTGGGATTAATTCTGGGGGCTTGAGTATTATGGAGATGACTTATAAAGCCCTTGTTTGATCTTTTCAAAATAAACTGGACAAGATTGTTTGTAATTCTCCATCCAGAAATGAAGTAACACACAGATACAAAGACTGATTAGTAAAAGTTTAATTTGACCTATCTGTCCTATGGTAAAATCCAATCTCTGGGCTTCTGTAGAGATCTAGAAGTTTACTTTCAGTCAACATAACTCAGTTTTGATGTATGGAATCAGCACATTCCAAGTCTGAGAGTCTACCACTATTAGACATACTGCTGAAATACAGTCACACTTGGGAACAGTGCTATTTTGAATACCACGGATATGTTGAAATAAAATATGTTCTTCATTTCAAACCTTTATAAGTTATCTTCTGCCTTATTGTGTTTGAGATATAAGGTGTGATTATACAGAGATTAATAACCACGTTTGTTTCCTCTTTTCCAATAGACATTTTTGGTCTAGAATTTGTGAGAATATGTTGGACAAGCCTTGAGTAGTTATCTGGTGTAAATGATATGAACATTATCAATGAATACTTCTCATGGAATGATTCTCACAAATGTTGGACTCAGTGCATGCCTATTTGAAAACACATTTTACAGGATGAACTGCTCTGAGTAGATCATCACAAGTAGCAGGTTAAGAGAGTGCTGAGTGATTACCTTCTTGGTCCACACCATAATGATAACAGGGCGCTAGTAAATATACCACTAGTACTGGAGGAGTATGTGTGTCACTTTACCTCACAAGTCTGTGTTTATTCCTCAAACAGCCATATATTACATTTCTAACACCAGTGCAGTGTTTCCTTGGAAGGACCACTAACCAGGCAACAGTCCCTACTCTGTTGTCTTAGTCGGACCACTAACCAGGCAACAGCCCCTACTCTGTTGTCTTAGTCCTGACCAAGTGTTTAGTTGTTTGTAAATATTTACACTCACTCTCTCCTTAGCAAACTTCGGTAATTCCAAATGTGTATATCATCTGATTTGCACATAGTAGGATAAGGGTGAGTGAGAGCAGAGGTAATCACTACGAATTTCCTTTACATGGGCATTTTACGGGGTCACGACCTAATGTGTACATGGAATTCTGTGCCAGGGTATGCTCTGTGCTATTTCAATAAGTTTAAATCTATCAATGAGCTCATATTGATCGGGGGTTTAAATTTTATTGTAAACACTGCTCCCCATTTTTGGAGGGATTTAAATAACAGTACAAGCATAAACAAACTTCAACATACATTTTTGGAATAAATACCAAAGATGCTATTTGCATATATCTTATCTGAAGGATTGTAAAGTGAAATATTCAATGTTTTCATTTTCATGTGTTTGTATATTTACCTTTAAAGAAAGTGTAAAGTTTTCAAAATCACTCTGAAAAGAATGCTTAGCCACCAATCCCTTAAGATATCGTAGTATATCTAAAGAAAATGAAGTATCTGGTACAGAATGCCCCATAATTTAAGAAAAGAATTCACTTTTGACAAAAATATGAAAATGATAAAGTATGATGTTTTCCTACAATGCGATTTTTCTTGCATTTGCACAAGTTTTCAAAAAATTGAAATTGTTTATTTCAGTGCATATTAGTGCATATTGAAGTTCTGAGTCACTAGAACATTTTGTTTGTTTTCTCTATCGTGCTAATGAATATACCTGGAATTGGAGAGGGACAATATCATAACTGTTACGTGTGATGTACAAAACAAAAGCCCTCAGTGCATCACTAATGGGAGATGATCACATAAATATTTGATGGTGATTCCTGAGTACAATCTAGGGCACACACAGTTCTATAAAGGGTTGAGACTCTATATACTAGCTGGTACTGAGGGTTCAGGTCTTGTATATAGACAGAATCAGTGAATTTTAGTCGGGTAGATTTGAGGAATCGATCTCATCATTATCTGTATCCTGTGTATCGTTTTCCTCTGTAAGGTCAGTGTTCCCATATCATTATCAGCCATCGTTACACACATCTAACCAACCAGAGATCCCTATTATCTATCAAGGAAAAACCCCATAAATAATGGATTTCCCTCCTGAACAGATATGTTGGTTATCATATTGCTTTCCCCTTTGATCTGCTATATTTAGAAAAAAATCTTTTGAAAATTACTTCTTATTGAATGAAGTATTTTGTTGTCATTGATTTTAGTCTCTAGTTTTAGTACCAATAATTGTGTAGTATGTTTTAGAATTCCTGGACAAATTCTTATTTGGCATTAATGATGACTGTCTTACAGAAATTGTGTTATTGGATACCCATACAGATTGAATTGTTCTTATTAATAATAAGATATGGAGACTGGATTGTCTATGATATAAACAAAGCAAATTTCATCAAAGATACACACATCACCCTAGTAGAATTCATATTTCTTAACTTTAAAAAGAAAAGATCCAAATGGCTAATTAAAGCTCAAAACAAGCCCAGCTTGATCCAAGAGCAAACATCCACTACACTTTTTAATTGTCATACACATTAAGAAAATAAAATATTATTGGTTTAAAAGTTAGCTAGCAGTATTTGAATGTGCACAGTAGAAATACATAGTTCAATGATAGGTACCATGAGGTGATACTGGAATGATTAATTAAAGGTTCACTATCATGCCCACTATGACAACAAGATCATGGCAGGAATTACAAATAAGAGCCATTAATTGGCAAATAAATTTGTGTAGTCACTTACCAATGCAGAATTTCTCCTAAACCGAAATTCGACTTTGAGCTGTTGAACTGCCCAGTTTGGATCGTCTAAAGAATCCGTTGACATTGTTGAATCAAGTAATCCTCAACTGAATCAAGTAATCCTCAACTGATATTTTCTGTGTTGCTCATCACATGTTGTTGGATAATAAGAGTATGCTGTCCAAATAAGAAAACGTGGGTGTGTTGAATGGGTCGTACACTTTAAATGTAATTTGGGGGAAAGCTTTCCGTGGGCAGGCTGTTAAATTTCTCTACTTTACCAATAAATGTTCAAATTTTGAACAGATGCCAGATTCATTTTTCAGAGTGTAGATATAGAAAGAAAACCCCGTAATTTTATCTTGCATTAACAGACAATTGAGCCCTCTGATAGTAGGAGTTGTTTAAATATTGACTCGCCTATTTTTCCGCACAACTTGATACCATAATATTTAGTGACAGGAATGAATTGAGGGTATTTTATGCATACAGTAATTTGCATTATAAACAATAGGTTTTAATAGTCCATGCTGTTTTTTTGCCCTTGACAAAACTAGCTGGTTGAAGAGCTTGCCAGTATTTGTGAACAGGAAAAAATCAGAAGAAATATAGCTCAAAGAAACACAACATTGATTTTTGATAATGTTTTCTTTAAAGCAAGTTAATCCAAATAAATTTGAAGTTTGACAAAGGTTACAACTTGTTTTTGGAAGTTTTATCTGTAAAGACCAGTATATTCGAAGTGCCAATCTTTTTGGCAGTGCTATTTTATTATCTATACGACATTGATAAAATTTTGATTGAACCATGAGTGGTTGAGTCTTTGAAACAGAACAAAGATTTAATTTCTTGTATTTGTCTTTGGCAAACCTTGCAATTGCCTTTAAAGGGGAAACGGTCTAAATTTGCTGAACTGCTTAGCTTATACAGTTATGCTTCACTGAATACATGAATAGAATTTTATTTACTATATTTTTGGTATAATTTAAAGTAAGAAGAGAGCTTTTATGATTGAAGATATATGTATTTACAGGTATATGTCATATGCCATATGAGTTGCTCTACTCATGAAACAAAGATGTTAATTAAAACAATGTTAATAAAATTGAATACCTATATTGTTGTTACTAAATTTCCATTATTTAGTTTATTAGAAAAATTGGGTGAAGGGTTAGGACATTTTACACTTTAAACTATTGAGTGGTCTATAAAAAGTATTAATGTCCACAGCCAGGTCCAATAAAGCAGGCTTATCATGCCTTTAAGTTTTACCTTTGAGTGCAAAAAAAAAAAGAGGATTTGTCTTTTGAATCACCACAAATGATGAATGATTTTATTGTGGCATAGGTATATGATGCTGTATATAAATCAGATGATCAATCAAATGGCATTACCATGATGCTGTCAATATTAAATTGTGTGCTGATGTTGTCTTTTGTATATAGATGATGTCTTGTACATGTAGAATTGTACGCTGATGTTGTCTTGTAGATTGCTGACTTCCCGTTTGACTGCCAGTCAGAGACCGGAAGCACCCCCTCCAGTGCTGCATATTTTGAAGGTTTGGTGGGACAGGACACAGCAGAGACTAAACACTATGTTCTACAGTCAGTATACCCTGTTATACTAGTGCATCAAAGAATATAAAAATGTCTTTAAAAAACTAATGTTACATCTTTTTGGAAAATAACTTCTTAGCAGCTTTTCTGAGATATGAAGTGATGATTATTGAAGAGTTTATATAATTGATGTTATTGCAGGATGTGTTTGACCTCTGATTCAAAGGTCGTCACACATTTGATCAACCTAGAGGGTGTGGCTTATCTTCTGTCTTCAGAAATATCATCATTTTTCTGGGATGAAGATGTCCTCACATCAATGGTAATTGGAAATCATTTAATCTATCTGATAAATAGGCTAGACCATACAATTTATGTAATTGATAGATTTTAAATGCATTTAAATGAGATCATGCATGTACTGTAGAGAATTACTTTTGAAACATGCAAATGAGAACATATAGGATTGCTTAACTGTAGTGTTATTGATCAATTTAGTTTATTCTTTGAAGTCATTTGCTTCTAAAAATAAGGTTTTCAATTAAAAATCCTATGAAGCTATTTGTCACTCTGAGAAATAACTGCTCAACAAAGACCAAAGATAGAATCTGTTCCCAAGTAAATTGGTCCTAAGTGCACTGGTACAGGTAATGGGAGTGATCATGAGATATCTTTGTAGCTGTTTCAGATGAGAGCACACATAAACAAGGTCAAGGTCACTGTGGAGGAATATCCAGCTTTGTTCCATGAACTTTACCAGTAAGGAAAATGCAAAATATTTTTAAAAAATGAACTTTCCCAGTAGGGAATATACAGAATATTAAATGTTAAACAATATGAACAATATCAATTGAGCTAAAGTTACAATTATCCCCAGAAAGAGTTGAAACTGCTAATAGTGGTCTGCTAGTGGAAAAAATAACTATTATCAAAAGATAGTCAAGTTAAAGGGAAGTTTCTGTAATATTTTGCCTTGTAAGTTTTGGTGAAATTGCACACATTAGTTTCCTTTAGAAAATCATCATTTTTAAAAACAAAAAATTGACTTGCAAAGAGGGATGCTGATAAAGTTGTCAAGCTACATTATGTACATAGTGCATCCATCCTATTGTTTGCAGCTTTTATAAACATGATCCACAATGTTGTGAGAGATTCAGTGATTATTATACAGAAAGTTTGTGAATTTAATTGCCCTACTAAAATTAAAGAGTTGTTGAGATGAGGATTATGTTGTACATATCTCAGGTATGGAGTAAAAAGTGTGAGGCAGAAGTCTTTAACCCTGTATGAACTGAACAGGGTTCCAGAAATCCTGAAGCTCTTCAAATGTCCCTCCCCAGAACTAGAACAGGGCGTGTCCCAGCTGATAGAGAACTTTGACCCAGAGGATCCCTACTGGAGGGTGAGTAGTCTACCACTAGATCAATATCTATCACCTAGTAAGTACATTTGTTATCACCCTGTGAAATAACACCACTGACATCAATACCTTCCATAGATTAAGCTGACAGTGTAGACAGTGCCTGTAGTATGTTTGTGTTGTATCCATTGACAGGGTGAGGACTTTGAGGTCTCCAGCAATGAGATAGAACAGCTCAGTATTGAGGAGATCCAGGAAACCCTGCAGATTCAACAGTTCAAGAGGTCAGTGCTCCTATAACAGGTCAAGGACTCTCCTACCGCTGTCATTACTTAGATAAGCTGTAATAGCTGCTCTTTTGGCTCAGCAATAGAGCAAGTCTGCCTATAACCTATCAAAGTCAAGTTTGTTCACACATAGGGGTTTCATTGAAGGGGGGGGGGGGGAGGAGGCAATTTTTCATTTTTCACCGTTTCACTGATCAGAATGACCTGCTTAGAGTTTCATAATTGACAAAATAAACTATTGGAAAAATTATAAATTGTAATGAAGCTTCTTCAAAATTCAATGTGTCATTCTCCTATAATTGAAAGTCCTGCACAAATACATGTAGGGGCTCAATCATCTTATTACTGGGCTACCATCTAATATTATTTATGCCCTATGGTGTTTTTTTTTTTTTGGTAGAAAGAGGGTTCTCCAGACGATGTTGAACAATCCTGAAAATACAGAAGAAATAGTTAATGAACTCAATGAAGTGGAAATGAAGATCAAAAACCTCAAAACCTTGTTAAAGAACAAACAAGGTAGGTTCTGCATCTCTGAAGACCTGGGGCAGATATACAATCCTCTGTTGTTGATATGATTCAAATACTAACCAAGTTTATTCAAATCAAGGAATGTGGTTCTGAATCACAATGCTCCTGCCTTGAATTACATGTTAAGATTATTATTTTTTTAACCAGTGACTAAGAAATTAAAATGCAATTTTTGATAAGTTTGGTGTGCACTTTCAAATTTCAATAAATAATGTTTTCTCGTAACTTATTTCTCAAATTGACTTTTAGATAAATAAATATTGCATGCATTAGATAAATATCTTAAAGCCATATACAAGATCTTTGTGAATTGGCAAAACTGGAACATGTCACCATTTGAGATGTGGTGTTACAGGGGATTCTGGTCGTGAAATAGATGCAGAGTCACTGTACAACTAAACTTACAGTTTATAGAGTCATATATATACCGTTTTATTGTACTGTCGAATGAGTGACAGATCCATGAACAGCTGTTTCTCATACGTGGTGCTCTTTTTCTCCTATAGAGACCTCAGGTAGAGAATCGCAGGGTTCAGTCAGTGAGACTGAGACGAGAGGAAGGGTTGATTACAAGCAGTTTGAGGATGTGATGTTGGAGGAAAAGAGGTCACTGCCAGTGTCACCACAGAAAATTGTGTTCAATACGGATCTATCATCCAAGGTAAGGTGTTCTACACAGCTTTGTTAGCAAACTTGCTTTGGTCAGGTTTTTAGCTCACCTGAACCGAAGGTTCAAATGAGCTTTTCTGATCACCTGTTGTCCGTTGTCCGTCCGTCTATCCATCTGTCTGTAAACTTTTCACATTTTTGACTTCTTCTCTAGAACCACAGGGCCAAATTTAACCAAACTTGGTACAAAGCATCCTTATGGGAAGGGGATTCTAAATTGTTAAAATAAAGGGCAATCCCTTTTTAAAAGGGAGATAATTGCGAAACAGTGAAAATAGGGTGCATGTCTTAAAAAATCTTCTTAAGAACCCCTGCACCAGAAATGCCAATATTTACACCAAAGCTTGTATATATAGTGAAGATTCTAAATTGTAAAATCGTGACAGCCGGACCAATACTGGGGCCACAAGAGGGGTTCAAAGTTTAACATAGAAATATATAGGGAAAATGTTTAAAAATCTTCTTCTCAAGAACTTCAATGCTACAATTTGTGAGATTACTATGCAAGCATCCTCAAATGATGTATATTCTGAATTGTTAAAATCCTGATGGCTGGACTATTACTGAGGCCCCAAGAGGAGTTCAAAGTTTAACATAGAAATATAAAGGGAAAATGTTTAAAAATTTTCTTCTCAAGAACCACAATGCTACAATTTGTGAAATTACAATGCAAGCATCCTAAGATGATGTAGATTCTAAATTGTTAAAATTGTGACCCCTGGACTAATACTGGGGTCCCAAGAGGTGTTTAAAGTTTAACATAGAAATATATTGGTAAAATGTTTAAAAAACTAATATAAAATGATGCAAGGAACTGTTGTTCAGGTGAGGGATGTGGCCCATGGGCCTCTTGTTATTATAAGGAGGTGGCTTTGATCATGTATTTGCTGCCTTACTTTATGTTGAATTTACCTAGCAAAAGTTATTTCATATATTAAATCACATTTTATCCATAAATAAGAGGTGCGTGATACTTGTTTTATCATATGAATATTGAGTCATTCATGTTTATCCTGTATAACCTTTGTGTGTTTGCATTAACAGCCAGTAGCAACTGTTGCTAGCATGCCCCAGCCGAAGCCCGCCAATTCTGAGGCAGCCACAGTGAGTGAGAGTCCGTCTGTCCCCCCTCTGAACACAGCCAGCATCCTTCAGCAGATCACCCAGCAACAGCAGCAGCTCAACCTGTTCCAGACCTTGCTACTGAACCAGTTCTCGGTCTCCACCCCCACTCTACCCCCAGGGACAGACCCCTTGCTGCAGGCCCTCCCTGGAACCACCCCAGCGGTCAATCCAATACCTGCAGGAAACTTGATGGGCCTGGGAAGAGGAATGCCCGCTATCAATAACCCACTAGGAAACTATCTCTTACCAGGACTTTTGCCCTTGTTGGAAAATTTAAATCTCAAACAGGATGGGCCCAAATTTCCAACACATCCTGGGCTGGGGCGTGGGGGCCCAAATCAAACCCCTGATTGTTAGAATACTTGAGTTTTGAACTGTAGAAGCATTAGTAGAAAAACTGGAAGGGAAATTTCAGAGTGGACATTGTAAATTGTTTTATGTGAATATTTTATGCTTATGTATGTACAAATGTCCCAGTATCAGAGCATATATTATGCCTATTACTACAATATAATTAGTATTGACAATCATGTTACCAAAACTGACTTTATTGTAACAGTGCTCTTTATATCATGATTACTCAAATTTTATGTTATTTTATAATGGTGCTTCATTTATGTGTCCCAAAAAGGGTTAAGATTTTACTGATCCTTGTTTATTATGTTTATTATAAATTCTGATGGTTTGATAATAAATTTGTTTAAGTTATATTTTCTAAGACTTGCTGGTGGTTATGTGAACAGAGATTGGTAAAGAATGTGTATTCTTAAGGAGAAGGACATTGGCAAGGCATGAAAACCGAAAGAGAAAAAAGTTTATTCTACTTATATAACAGTCATTTACATTGCAGTGTAACCTGCCCTGGTATAATGGTACTACTCAACAGGTGTGCAAGACATTCAAGGAGTACTGATTGGGTCTATGAAAGAAACAGAGAAAGTTGGCATACAGATGAAACATCTACTGGAAAACTATAAGAGAAACTAAATAATATACCAAATCTGTACAAATATTTCTTTTCCATCAAAGGTTCATGTAAAGGAAATGGAAAGTGATCTGGTAAACAATAGAATAACAAGAGGTTCTTCCGTTGGAAATGGAAGACCCTAATAATCTTAACCCGAACAATCAGTAGAAAGTCTTCCGTGAAATGGAAGACACAGGATTTTTCAGATGAAAGCGTTCACCTTGTGAATGGCCATTGGTCTTACGACACTGCTGTTCAGCGAGGTTTTGATCGTGGAAGGCTCAAAATGTACTAAGGGAAGCAACTCTAAAATAGACAAGAATGCAATGTGTCTTCTATTTAGTATAGTGGTATGTTCTGCCAAATTACTTGGTTGGCAGCAGATATGAAAGTACAGTGATGATTATGATAAACTGTATAAAAGTTGTTAAAAAACGATCTTTAAAGTAAAGGTGGTTTAGTAAGTCAAATGTGCCAGAATATAACATGCTGTGTACTATTAATACATTTTCACAGGCGTTCTCCAAAACTTCTATCCAAATTCCAAGGACCTTGCCATTGCTTTAGTGTTCATCACACCAAGTTACCCATACAAAGTTATCATGATGGTAGTTTGTCCTAAGGAAAATAAATTCCATTGGAAAATCATTTTTTATGACACATTAGTTTGTCATACTTGGTAGCACGGTGGATATAGCATCAGATGATTACAACAGAGACTTTTGTTTACATAATTTTCAAACAATTTTTGAATGTTAATTATTTTTGTTTTCACCAAAATTTATATTTTTATCATTTTAAATCATACACATGCTAGAATGTTGCATCTCTTGAACAAAAGTTATAAGTTTGTGCTTTGTTAAAAAACTTTCCCCAAAGGTGTGAAGAACCCTCAAGATTTTAGTTAATCAAGTGAACAGAGGGATGAAGGCTGTTGTCTCCCTTTAGTCTCAATTATAACTTCTTAAAATAAATTTCCTGGATTCTTCAATGGGTATGGTGGATTAAATATCATAGATCTATCTGTACCTGATGCCATAATGCTAAACAGAGACAACCATGCATTTATGAATGGTAAATAAATCAAATGTTATTTTTTATTTACTAAGTCCACTTTCACTTGATGATCTTGCTTAAACTTCGGTAATTAAAAAGAAGTTGAAACATAAAAATAAGTACATAACATCACTATTTATTAGCACTTTGTTATCAGCAAAAGCAAGAAATGTATATACATATATTTTTAAGAATACACATAATGAGGCATAATAGTTAAATAAATATCCCCAGCTGTACGCTAGTTTATAAAATGGTTATGAACTTTTAACATTGTTAGTTGGGTCGGAATACTTCTGTGGCTGTTTGTGGATGTCATCGGCTTGGTCTGGGGTGTGGTTGGGAGTGGATGACGGATGATTCCCCCCACTACTGGCCTTCATTTTTCTCATACTTTTGATTCTAGCTGTAAGGTCAGCCTGTTGGTTCAGAAAAAAATGGTCCTCATCCTCCAACAGCATCAGAGTTCCAATCTGACGTGTGCTCTGTTTTTTATAACCTTTGTTCACACAATTTTGTTGTGAATTGAGTGGTTCATAATGCTGTTTGTTCACAGTGACTAAGTTGTTAGAGTTTTGAACATCTGGTTCTGTGGTATTGTTATTGCTGTCTTTTTCTGGCTCTCCATGTTGGTCAGCACAATGATATGAAGAATTTGAAATTGAATTGTTGTCTTTCGAATTCTTTTTGTTCACAACATCATCTGTTTTCTTGACTCGTTTCTGTGGGGTAGAGCTCGTCTTCTCATTCATTGACTTCCTGGACTTGTTTTCATTGCTTGTGTCTGATTTCTCACTTCTCCTTGTGTCCAGTGGTCTTTTACGAGACCTGTGTCTGGATTTCTTGTTCTCAAGCTGTTTCTTGGCCTCTTCTATGTGAAGTCTTCTAGCTAACACTTTCCTCTCAACACAGGCCACTTGGAGGGACACATGCATAGAGGTTGGACTGCATTGATAGGATTTTAGTGATGAGACAAACGTTGTGAGAGGATGATCTTGATTTAACTGTAATTTATCTTTCTTACTTGATGGATTAGCATCATCCTTATACTCTGTCTTTTTTTTGTGGTTGACACTACTTATTGTCTGAGACGGTTCCAATCTTAGGGTTTTGTTCTCAGACTTATCAAGAATTTCAGATGTTGACTTGGAATATCTTTTCTTTTCTAGATTTTTGTTGTGTATAATGGTGTTTCCTCTAGGAGCTGCAGTGGAGCTTGTCTGAAGGGCACTCAGTTTGGAAGGTGTTTGGGTTCCTCTATCAATACAAGGTGTTATTGGACTCTCCATTGGTAGACTGTCTAGTGTTGGACTCTCAGTTGGTGTTTTGTTTGGACTTTTGCTCCATGGTTTCCTCTTGTGTTTTCCAGTTTTAGATCTGTTCTCTGAACTTGTCAATAAATTTTTTGAAATTCTTTTTTCTTCTGGTTTGGAGAATGAAGTTCTTTTGTCTGCATTCTGAAGACTCTGCTCTGTAACATTTCTGTTTTGCAGTAATGCATGGTCTTGAATTTCAGGAGAACCACCACCCCAGATATGATTAAGCACTGTTCCTTGCTGTATTTTGGGTGTGTGTCTAAGGTTGTAAGTATCACAATTTTCCAAAGGCACAGAACATTCCTTCAGAGCAAATATAGGT
>WFKH01011581.1:67121609-67168811 GCA_016163765.1 Magallana hongkongensis | reverse complement strand
TGATAATGATTCAAGTTGCTAAAGATTACTGGAACTTACTGGGAGATGTCACCAAATCTGATGTAAGTTTGCAACTTGAACTGTTCTATTGAAAGTTATTTAAATTATATTATCGGTAATTACTTGTTTTCAAGTGGTAAAAAATGTGATATCGAATTTCATCAATGGATGACTTTACATAATACATATAATTGTTAAACGTCACTTGATAGTTGTTTATGTCCCTGTTTTCAGCTGTGCCTGGTGAAGCACCTGTTTGTCCGTGCCTTTCTCCTTCTCACTGTCCCAGTCCTTGGCTATGTATTCATCTTCTACATCCATCTGTCACTCCTGACCAAGGCTGGTCCCCATGACAACATCATGACAAGTGCATTCCAAGCTAGTCTAGAGGTACATATACATGTACATATGTACATGCATTTCTAAAATAAAAAAAATCATATGAAACCGTTTATCTTGAGCTTAGTTGAGCTGAGAACATTGAATGTAGGATGTGCTTTGAAATTTAAACTGAATTTTGTGGTAATAGGCCTAGTTGTGTTTCTAGAGTAGATTTAGTATACTACTACATGTACTTGTATTTAGTTAAGGAAAAATACCTTACCAGTGACATTTCTGAATGTAGCATCATGGATGTGTTGAATATTTTCTTATTTATTGTTAGGGGGGTTTGGCTGCCCTCACCAAAGGACAGCCCCTCAATGTGGCCTATGGCTCCCAGATCACCTTGAGACACACCCACTCTCTGTCACCAGGGAAACCTTGCTGGCTCCACTCCCATGCTCATGTTTATCCAATCAGATATCCTGATGGGAGGGGCAGCAGTCATCAACAGCAAGTCACATGTTATGTGTTTAAGGATATCAACAACTGGTGGATTGTCAAACATCCTGATAGGTAACGATATTACTGGACAGTAATAGGTAACAATCTTACATACTTATCAAGAGTCAAGTTCATTTATACTCTCTTTCAGACTTCACAGCTGTATTGAAGACACTGGACAGTTTTTATCAATTGTCATCCATATAAGTGAAATATAATTGATGTTATGTTTATCATTCTGGTTTTTTTTTAAGAGTAGGAATTGTTTAGTTTGTTCATGTATTTGCATGATGATGTACATGTTTTTCTGTACATATTAGTTATTAACAATAGATTGTTTGATTTTTTTTTTCAGAAACCTGCTAGTGGTTGATGAGCCACCTAAGCCAGTCAGGCATGGAGACGTAGTACAACTGGTCCATGGAATCACCAGCCGAGCACTAAACAGGTCAGACTGCTGAGGTGTTAACAATGCATGGACATTTATTGGTCACATACAACTTATTGTTCAGAATTCACAAATAGAAGGTCATTTAACCTGTTTGTTTCTTGACAGTCATGATGTGGCCACATCCATAATTCATTATTAAATAAATAAATTGTTAATCAAGATGATGCAGTGCCTCTAATTTATTTGTTTGCTTGTGTGTTGTCAGTCATGATGTGGCGGCCCCTTTGACCCCTCAGAATCAGGAGGTGACCTGTTACATTGACTACAACATCTCCATGGCTTCACAGAACCTGTGGAAAGTGGTGAGTCTCCTACACCAAAACTAACCATAACAGTAATTCCCCAGTAATACAAGTGTAGTAAGAACTAACATATACACATGTAAATTCTTTTGTAGTTTAAAGTCTATTTAAGAAGCTAATGTTTTCTGACTATTACATTCTCATGTTGAAGTATTAAACATAGAGTCTTCGCTTTTACTTTAAAATTTATTGTGATTTAACAGGAGATTGTCAACAGGAAGTCAGACGATGAGGCATGGCAGATCATCAACAGTCATATCCGCCTGCATCATCTGGGGACAGGACAGGCACTCAAAGTGAGACGATACTTAAAATCCTAAAAGTAGACCTTGATGTGCTAGGGTAGATTTACGTAATGTATGTTTATTGTCTTTGTTGCAGTCCACGGGGAAGCAGCTGCCTGACTGGGGGTTCTTCCAGCTGGAGGTGACCACAGACAGAGTCACAGACCAACCAGCTACTGTGTGGAATGTAGAGGAGCACCGGTACACCAAAAGTAAGTCCAAAGAACAACTTTTATTGCAAACTTTATTTTTGTTTTAAAATCATGTAGATACAATATAACAAAAAATCCTTATGTAAAATGTTGTGTAAATCAGTGTTTGAAGTCTCATGCATCATGATGGGACTGTATAACAAAGTCCTAAGACTCTGGTGTGTTTGTCAGGTCAGGACAAGGAGGGTCAGACTCGAGATATCGCCCACTCTGAGATGATCCCCACAGAGCCCACGCGCCTGTCCTTCTGGACCAAGTTCCTGGAACTACAGTACAAGATGTTCATGGCTAATGGGGATGTGGAGATGGAACACAAGTACAGCTCGGAGCCCTTACAGTGGCCATTCCTCTCCAAGAACGTGGCTTACTGGATGAGCCCAAACAACAATGTAAGTGGAACAGTTAGAAGGCATTATTAGTTACACATGCTATAACTAAACTCTTGGATGATATATATTCAGTGAGTTATACTGGCACATACCTACCCGGTAGTCCTCAGCAAGTTTCATAATCATCAGAACATGCAAACTTGAGACATATTAGTATTTTGATGTATTCTAGTCTTTTGTTTGTAACAGAAAGGAATTTTGCAATATTATTCTGGTCTGATTAGAATGTTCTGAGGATATTTATAACTGGTAGACACAGTGACCTTGGTACTAGTTTGATGACTAGTTTTTGTACTTGTAGCAACAGATCCACCTGATAGGGAACCCTGTAGTTTGGTACTCAGCCTTCCTGTCCGTGATTCTCTATCTAGGACTGTTTGTCTTCTATTTAATGAGGAGGCAGAGGGCATGTTACGACCTCAGTGAGAGTAAGACATATACTGATGAATAAAGTTATGGATACTGTTGGCTGCAAAAGATTAGCTCTATGGAAAATTTAGCCTGACAAACCATTGAGCTACAGTTGCATGCATACAGTTCCATACATGCAAAAAAATTGCAATTTTATTGTGCACAAAAATCTTTGCTAGTTTTGGACATATTACCGGTAACTGAATTTCTGAACATATTCTGTGAATTGATGCCAAAAATTCTTTAGACTTTTCGCTCCTGATGTCATCTCTTTTCTTCTCCTTTGCACAGGTGATTGGAGCAACTTCGTGTTCATGGGAGAAATTTTGGTTGGAGGCTATTTACTGCATTATCTCCCTTTCTTTTTGACGGATCGTACCTTGTTCCTTCACAGTTATCTACCCTGTGTAATATACAAAATACTCGTAATGGCAGCTCTCACTGATCACCTGTATTCCCTGAGTAACAGGTTCTTGTTCACTATATTTACATGTACACTATATGCTTGATAATACACTCCAGAGGGGTTGAGAATGAATTTATATTAATTATATCACATTAAGAGCGATAAAGAATATATAGAAATAATTCAAATATTTATGTAATAGATTTAATAGATTCACATAAATGGAAATTTGTACTAGTATAAAAGATACATTAGTTTAATTACCAGTAATGGCTCTTTGTAATATATATTTTACTTTAATTGAATCATTATCTATGTTAAGATTTCTTTGACAGGATCTCCTACATTCCCAGCCTGCTGACAGTCTTGATGCTTGGTCTGGTGACCTGTGTTGTGTGGGCATTCTATAGACTCTCTCCTTTTACCTACGGTAGCATAAGTCTGCGGGCAGAGGAGATCCTGGGTCTGATGTGGAGGGACACCTGGGACTTCCTCATTCATGCTGCTCCCTCACCACCCCCACAATAGGGAGGGAGGAGTGGGGATTGACATCACTGACACCAAGGGGCTAACAAATTTATAGAAGCTGGAAAAGAAGATCATCATGTTGGAGAAATTTAAGTAAATAAATATACTCCAAAGGATGTGCCATCTGTAGGATCCACCTATAACAAATATGGAAGAATCTCTGTTAATGCTAGTCATATCTTTTACAGCAGTCCTTTGTATGATTATATCAGCATATACCGGTATAAAGAGAGCAAGTCATCCATTCCTGTAAAATTCCAGTTTTTGTCATTGTCAATAATGTTGGTTAATCTAAAAAGAAGAAAAAATGAGATTTTTAAAATAATTTACTTGACATATAGTTTTTAAAACATTGCTTTTTCATATCATACTTTTAATATTGAAACCACTATGATTTTGCAAACAATGTGATATACATTTAAGTACCTATTTAATGGTACTAAACAGCATTTTAGTTTTAATTTAATATATACAAAACCAAATACGGTACATGTAGTTCTAGCATTTATGGTCAATGGTTGTAAACATTGTCTTAATGAATTTATATTTATGATTGAGATCATTTATTTATCTATATTTGAAAGTCATATGTTCATGCTACAAGTGTCATTTATAGTAAATGGCAGTTGATTATTTTCATAGAAAGCAACTAAATCCGATATACTATGTGTGCAGTTCAACTTTACCATACTGATACTAAAATTTTACATGTGTGAATGATATAAAAAATACTGTTTAAATTTTGAAAATTCCATTTTTTATAGAAATATATTTTTTTTTTTTGCTAGGCAAAGTTGACTTGTAAGTTTCTAAGAAAAAAAATAAAACTTTTAAAAAGTTACACTTTTGTTTGTTTTGAGTATTGTGTTTGGTTGTACACCTGCAACTTATGTAACCTGGTTATCTTTCTTTGGCTGTGTAAATGAAAATATCTACAGGTGATAGATTTTTTATTAGTTGGTGCAAAATTATGTAGTGAATTTTTGATACGAATAATTTCAATTTTGAATTTCCACTTTCCTCGCTATGTCTGCGTCAAATATCTGCCCACCACCAGAGATTTATTCAAATTTTTTTTTATAATGGTTTAATGTATTGCAAGATGTTGCATTTGATGAGCACAACTATGGTGTTACATTGAGGTCACTTCGACATTCGCACTTTTGCCTATAGGGCGATTAAGATGCGAAAGTGCAAAGGTGCGAAGGCGTAGGAGCGAAAGTGCCAAGATGCGACGGCGAAGCACGAAGATGCAAAGGCGAAAGTGCGAAGGCGAAGGAGCGGTACTACTATTGCTCCTTCGCCTTCGCAACTTCGCACTCTTGCCTTCGCACTTTTGCCTTTTTTTTCTCTCTCTTGGTCGATAACATATAATTTGATGCAGGTAATGTACTCGCGCTAGACAGTGTGGCGGCCATTGTGCTTACTATGAAAGTTCATTAATATTTTACTGGGTTATCTGACATATCTTTTTACCAGTGTTGGCTAAGCCTAATTATTTTGTACACCATATTAAATTAAAACCCGCATAATGTGTGTGCACTTCCAGACTCCTGTCACTTACCAGTCTGCTTACATGTACCTTAGTTCAATACAATGGCTTAAACACCGTAACATTTGAATTTCATTACAGAACAAAGTGTTTCGATTGTTTGAAATATTTTCTCAAAATTTCGTCTTTTTTTGCAGACGCCATTTTTTATAGCTAAAATTATCTATAAACGATAAAAAAGCTCCATACACATTTAAAGGCGAAGGCGAAAGTGCGAAATTGCGAATCGAAGGAGCGATAGTAGTATGGCTCTTATGACAATAATCTGTATGAAAAAGTGAATACTTTTTATAAATCTTCTAGTTATTGGTAAAACCGTTTGATTGATAACTACTTTCATACTAAGTCAGTTACAACAAATTGTCTTAACTGCCTTGTGTGGATAAAATTCGTGTTCTTATGGTTCTTCTTTATTTAGAACCATTTTTGTTTGCCCTTCTGGTACTTCTTCAATACATGGTGATACATTTAACTTACCGGTAGACATATTTCACTATGTAATGATTCTCCAAACTTTTTAAAAGCTTGAACTAAATAATACATATAAAAGCATATGCTTTTAAAGACGAAACAAAGTTACTAACAATAGTGTTTTTATACGCCTCAGACAGAGGTATTGGAATTGCATCAAGTAAAGGAATAGAAAAAACATTTGAGTTTTTAAAAAAAAGTAAAAACAGTTGGTCAAAAATACTTGATAAACAGTTGGTCAGAAAAACTTGATAATTTTATTTACTAGTATTATGAATTGGATAGATACCCTTTGTTTAAAAATGAATTCAGTTATTTAATTTTTGCTTTGCTAGGTTAAACATATCTGATAAATGTATAATCAGAACCTGCTATGAAGATAAAATTTGATCTAATGATAATTTGATGCAACGGTAATTAGATTTGTTTTTGAAATAACTAGCAAAGCTAATTTGAATTCACACGTGTGTTTATGTGTATGAACACAATTGGGAAATAATCAGTAATTGTATTGTGATATGTTGATTCTTCTTCAGTATGATTGTACCTTGACGTTATATACTGTTATTCCCGCTGCAGGAAATCATGAAAAATTAAGATAAACTTAAACCTATACAAATATGAGATCTGAAAATTAAAAAGTTGTGATTGTGAGTGGAACTTCGTATAAAATAACCCACGTACGTTGACTTCTTGAAATCGGGAGAATTTTCTACACCCGCGGTGAGTATGATATTTTTTAAACCAAATACTTTTATATTGTTGGAAATGATCGCTCACTTAACAAGGAAGGTGAGTTGCATTAATAGTACATTTCCAAGAGTCTAAAGACATCATTTTTTTGTCCATTCGTCTTTCTCTTTGTTCTTCTGGAACTAGATATATTGCTTTTAAAAGTATCTTTTGAGCTTATCAAACTTAAATCTTCATTTTAATCCTTTTCAATGTTTAAAAAAAATAAACATTCTAGCGAGGTTTGAAGTTATGATGAGGTCGGACTCAGATTTTAGTTGTATCAGTGTGAGTCATTAACTCAAATCTGTTTGTTGGGCCAATGATGATACCTATTGAAAAAACAGCTCTTTTCTAAAGAAATTTATTTTATATCCAGCATTTATGTTCATTTGCAAAAGATAAAAAATCTAAATCAACAACATTACCACATGCTTTTGTGATTTCATCCATACACATACTGATTTACAGAGAGGTAAATACTTCTACGTGTAACTCGGGGGTCATTTGGCCTATTAGACATTAGAACAACGTCACTTTTTTAAAATATCCTTTCTCCAGATTGCAATGGGTAGCTGTAACCGGTAAACGCATTCTTAAAGCTGTGACCGTTTTACTCTATTTCTGATTCCTCCAATTGAGTTTGGATTATACAAATGCATTGCTGTTTGTCCCTCTTTCAAGGGGTGGGTGGGTTGGAGACTGAGGAGATTTTGATATACACCTCACTTTTCACCAATACGGTTACATTATCATCGAAATGTTTGACCATTCAGTACTCTTTTTTAAAAAAAACCAAGAACTTCTTAAGGATTGTCTGAAGCTTGGAAACCTTTTCATCTTCCTGCTTATTTTTCTCCACAAACTTAAGATATACTTTCTTTTGCTGTTGTTTCTAATGTTGGATACTCTCCTCTCTGTTATTTGGTCAATATTTTCTTTTATAGTGTATCATGAAAGCAAAAAACCAAATAAGATTTACATGTTCCAAACCAAATTAATTGTTTGGACAAGGAAACAGGAGGAAATGATATACACTCGTTTGGCATACAGTTCTGTTTAAGACAATTCACACTTCAACAACAAACACCATATGTTGGAACAGTATCCGAATGATTCTAGCACAGTCCCGCCTCTCTCCTCTAGTGATATTAAGCGGACCAGACTGACCCAAAACATCCACATTTCTGTGCTTGATCAGGTACTCGGCTATTTTAAATTTACCGTCCTCCAAGGCAAGTAGAAGTGGGGTTTTACCAAGTTGTCTGAAGCATTGACATTTGCTCATTAAAGACCAAAGTACTAAGTATCAAATCATAATCAAATCAAATCAGTATCAAATCATTATCAAACTAAAATATTTAACTTTTCTGCTACATTATCTCACATGCTTTGATAAGATGTCTGATCATTCTGATATCATCCATTTCTACGGCCAGCATCAACGCCGTCCTCTCTTCATGATTGGATAAATCTAAGTCACTATTCCCTGTAATAGGCCAATGTATGCTGAAAAGTCCCGAAAGTAAGCAAATCATCATTGATATAAAAAAATTCAGTCATTTATTAACACTTACCAAGAGTCAGTATGGTTTCTAACATTTCGACAATACCATCCACAATGAGTATAAACAGCAGAGGATAGCCATTTCTGTCAACTTCAAGAAGGTCTGCATATCACTATTCTTAACAACTCTAAACAACAGATCATTTAGGGATTCGACGTTAGTTGCCATGTTTTTGAAAATCAAGGATGAGATAATCAGTGGGTGAAAATAATATATACCATCTTCACCATCTTTTATATGCCCCATTCATATCATCATTCTACTCTCCGATTGGATGAATATTTAATTGACAAGCTTAAAAATATATATAATATGTGATACAATACCTAGATTCTGGATTGTCCGCATTGTCGCCGATCACCAGATTTATTTATTTACTGACACTCTCTAGTAATAAAAGAATATCATTATCAAGATGCAATCTACATTAGAAATAGATATATAAAAAATGAATAAAATGATGTTTTTATTACTCCTTATCTATTATCTATTAAATATTTATCGGAGTCTTAAAAATATGTTTTTAATCTGAAGGGCCTAAAGAAGGCATTGCCTAAAATCCGTTTAAATATTAGAAACTGAATGAATTTTTTGGGGGGATTATCAAGATGTATTGCAGATCTAGCGCGCATAACATAATACACTTTTTTTAAACCCATAAAACAACACTTTCCCCACATCTGCAACCACCAAGGAAAAGATAATGCATTGGGCAATATCCTTTACACTTCCTGGGGACCCTCAGATAGATCTTAAGTTCTTTTTCGCAATAAATTTTAGCATGATATAATATAGGGATACTGGTACAGAGAGAGAGAGAGAGAGAGAGAGAGAGAGAGAGAGAGAGAGAGAGATTAGGAGCACTAAGTACAGGTGACATGTCAAGCAAACACACTGATGCTGATTAAGATGCAAATAAGATTGTAATTGTTGTAAACAGACTTGTTTAGTTTGTATAAATTGCTGGTGAAAAAATTAATCCTGCATAATGATAGGAAGACATCAAAAGAAAGCTATTTGCTATTAGCGACAGTTCACAATGGAGCATTGTCTAAGAATCTGTTCTGGGACACTTTTTTGATGAGTGTTATTATTTATTAGGTCAGGTTAAGTAAACCTTTTGTGTAAATTGAATTATATCACTTTTAATATGCCCTCGGTGTCAAAGCAACAATCATGTCCGAAAACACAATTTATTTGACTTTCGAACACACTGGAGGACACATTTACACATTTACATTTTCTTGCTTGTTTTCTTACAAAAAATATACACCTACTCCTAAATAAAAGGTGCCTCGACCGTTGACATGTTACATTGTTAAGAACGTAATATAAATTTAACATATCGTACGTATTAATTGTTAATGAGTTCAAAACCAATTTTTTTTTTTTTTACCAAAGTTTGTTCAGTAAATACATTTTATGTGTTTTTGTATAATTATTCAGTCAGTGGTTCATGGGGTTTATTCTTTGTGTACTAGGACTTAAACATCTATTTAATATATCATAATTAAGATACACGTGTCATTGCAGTGTATTTCAATTTAAGAGAGAAAAATTTAAGGTGTGTACTTACCTGGTGCACTTTATCTAACAACAAAAATAATTAAAAAAAATTGTGATTCATCTTGATGTAGATTTAGTTCCACTAATATTAAAAGATTAAAATGAATGTAATTTGATGACTGTACAAAACAAAGGAGTGTCTAAAGTTGATTAAATAAAATTAATTAGAGCAAAACACGAGAACATTTACAAGAAAATTATATTGTCTCACTCTGTCGTGTTCGGAG
Organism: Magallana hongkongensis; assembly: GCA_016163765.1. NCBI lineage: Eukaryota > Metazoa > Mollusca > Bivalvia > Ostreida > Ostreidae > Magallana > Magallana hongkongensis. The sequence continues at coordinate 67,158,887 of WFKH01011581.1, read as the reverse complement.
GATTTTAAGATAAAAAAAGTTCTGATCACAGGCACCTGACGTTAAAATTTTTGTTTTTTATAGCAAGATAATTTCCTGTTCTATAATTATAATTAATATTATTATACATGTAGTTGTTTTTATCATTATTATGGGAAATAATTTTACTATATTTTAACGTCTAGTGCCTGTAGTTCTAGCTCAACCCACATTTTTAAAAATATGTTTAATCATTCAGTATATATATTTAAAGGGACTTTAAGTAGGTTATATATATAATCCCTTTTCAATGAGTTTCCCTTTTTCCATCAGTTTTTTTCCTTTTCTAACGGTTCTCATCTTTTCATCGGTTTCCACTTTTTTATCGGTTTGTACCTTTTATATCGGTACTCACTTTTCAACGCTTTATTTTTCTACCACTTTAACTGTCCAGAATTGCAAAATGTGACCTTCTTTCTTGTTTGACTGTATGACAACTTCAATGAAAATCCAAATTTATTCTAATCTAAATGCTAACCAGGTCAGGCCTTAGAGAACAGTAACACTCGACACTACCACTGAGGGATAGCTCCTGTATCACATGCAAGGTTCGAGATCAATTAATAAAGCTTTTAATTATTTTCTATGTTTGAATCATGATTGAAATTTTAATAAGAATCTATTTGAAGCATCAGCAGATGTGATGGTATTCGAGAAATTCTGACTCAGTTTTGAGTAGACAGAGAGGGTTGTATGAAGCGACCAGAGGCTAATGTTCTCTTAACCTCCATGTATTTCATAATTAATGTTTTGGTTGTCATTTTTAAGAGATGTATATCTGTATAAACATGAAAACGTTTTTAAACAACCCATTTAATTCCAGTAGCCCCATTAGGATATATAATGATAACATTTGTATGTATATATGGAGATACTTCTGAATGTGGAGGTCATTTAACGTATGTTTATTTCTTATATTAAACTAATTTGTAAATAAACATAACAGCTTCCGTTGACATTGTATAATGAACCTATTAATAAAGAACGACACACGCTTGTCACATGTAAATTGAATTTTGTTGATATTTTATACTTTCTTCTTTCCTTTTTATTACTTTTTTATACTCTGTACTTTCTTTACAGATTAAAATGGCACGCTTTCCTGCAATTGGTACAACACTTTCCAACATTTTGATAAAATATAACCATGTTCCACAATATAAAAATATATACAATTTAACCAATTTTAATGCTGAATATATGTTAAAGTGCTAAATATGTGTTGAAGTACCGAATGGTCTTTACATATATATATATATATATATATATATATATATATATATATATATATACATGTATTTAATACCATACAAATTATTCGATCACAGTCTGTTAACTTGCTACTTGCTATGTTGTTACATTGCGTAATCATACTTTTTACGAAATGTTAAATTCCAGCACAAGTTTAATGAAGGAGCCTTTCTTTTGTATAGACAATAAAACTCAAGGTATTGTCTTGAGGTAACGTCAAGAATTATGAGGTCACCTTTTCATTTAGAAAATTATTTTTACATTAAAATTTTTCAAGTCTTCAAGTTATTTTGAATATCTCAGTCAATTTTGTTTTACGGACGGCGATATCTAACTAGTTTACCGAATAATTAGTCTGAAAAATGGTAAGCGGTGGCAAAAATCAGTAATTGGTTAATAAAAATAAAATATAAAACTTTGTATATCATTACGTATTTTCCCAGCTACAAATTTGATTTTGTAATCCTCAAGAAACTCGTTTTTAATAAAGTTGAATTGATTTATGTTCAAGGGCTGAGATCACGAATCAGTGTTTGGGTTGAAATTATATTTATTGGTTGAACAAAATATTTAGGATTATTGAACTGCCATATTGCATATATATTTCACACAGATTTCACCAATTTGTTCAGAAGAAGAACAATGCTGTAAAATGGCGGCGACCACCTAGTCTGCTTCTGGTTCACACCCTCTGAAAGTTTAAATGAACAAAGCTTAATCTTAGGCATATGAATATAAAAAATGACATGCAACTATGATTTTGAAGTTTAATTGTAATTTTTTTAAAGTACACATGGTGGGGCCTACACGAACAAATGTAGGCCACCTTCCTGACAATTCTTCATCATATGATGATATTTTCCTTTTAGTAATTGCTTCATCATATACGGTTTAATTGTAAATATTATGTTACTTGAACAGTTTAGTTTAAAGAATATGCAAAACGCGTTTTGTTAAATTTACCAATAATACGTGAACAAGTGCATGTTATCATATCACGACAAAAAGGGATACACATATTTTTGGTTATTACTAACCTGGAAATCATTTGACCATACTACCCTTGAATGAAACATTCATAAAAGTTATAAACATTGAAAACATATGATAAATTAACAGCATCAAATTAGAATTGTTATTGAAATCGACCCAATAACCTAAGTAAAACAATGTACATTATTCATTAGACACAGAGGGCGAAACTCCTGCCCTTTTTTAAATAAGTTGCATATCTAGCCCTGAATACCACAAACCTCCTCCAAAATATCCAACAACCACTACCATCATTAGGGGCCGGGAATACCTTGCTAAAGATCTCCATTGACCATCATGGTTACAGTACTTGTTTCTAAGGACCATCCACCGGTCTTTAACCATGTTTTGCAATAGTCGCTGTGACAACATGTTTTTAATTTGTTTGTGGAAATAACGACCTATAGGGAGATTGAGAGCTTGAAAAAAGTATGAGAGAGAGAAAGAAAGAGGGAAAGAGAAAGTAAGAGAGAAGCATTAGATAACATTTCAGATATTTGAAATGTTAAACAGATACACTGATGCTGATTAAGATGCAAATGATATTGTAATTGCATTAAAGACTTGTTTTGTTTCTTTTAATGCAGGTGAAAAGTTATTCAACACTGCATATTGATAAGAAATATCGACAAATTATTGCTTGTGACAGTTCAATATAGAACTAAATGGACCATTGTTTCGAGATCTGTTCTGAGACAGGTTTTTGACGAGTGTTATTATTTATTAGGACATGTGAAGTAATCTTTTTGTGTTAATTTATTCTTGTATCAATTCTGATATGGCCTTGGTGTCCAAGTAATACCAACGTCCTTTAAACACAACTTGTGTATCACTTTCTGTACAATAAGGGGACATAGTTGGGTTCACAAGACACAAATACTTTATTTTACATCTGGAATTTTGAAAATGTTCTAAAAAATCAACAATAAAATTTGATTTAAAATCTATAAGCACATTTCTTAATATTAATGACATATCTGATGGTCTTGGAAATCGTATCTTTGACGAGTCCAAATTATTGTCTTCATTATCTGGTAGATTGGCGAGAAATAGTTAAAGGCCACATCAATGCCTTCTTGCCTATTTCATACAACAAAGATATACACCTAATGATAGCGAAAGGTGTCCGTGTTGTTGACACGGTCGTAGTACTTCGATGTTTTACTTTAGCATATGCGTCGTTATTTAACTTGAAGAAGGTATCAATCTGACCGGCAACTTAAAACACTTCTGAGTATGTACTCTGTTCTTATACTCACTCTCACGGCTAAGAAAATATCAATACTCTGAGAATGAGTATCCAATTGAAGCACAGTGTACGAGTTTGAGCCTGAGGTATGTACCCGCTATGCTTTATACATGTAATACCAGGCCCAAAGGCATACATCTAAGCCAAATATTTATTGTTGGTTTAAATGTTTTGATTAGGAACATTTTTTTTAAAACAAAGATTTGTTCAATAAACATATTTCGAGCTTATTGCGTTTTTTCATTTTATTACAGAGTCTGTAGTTCATGAGTTGCATATCATCTTTTAAATATATCATAATGGAGACACATGTGTCACTGGATTGTACTTCAATTTGAAAAAAGAAAAATTTAAGGTGGGCTCATGCTTTCACCGCATGCACTTAATCTAACAATAATAATAGTTTAAATTTGTTATTCATTCGTTCAAGCTACGTGATGTGGATAATACTTAAATACAATTTTTGGGAGAAGAATACGCTTTATCCTACCGAATATTTATCAATAAACATAAAAAGATATGGATTTTTCAAAGTTGAGTAAATGAAATTATTGGATCGAAATACAAGTAATTTGATAGAAAATGACATTATCAGTGTCGTTCGAAGAATTTTAAGATGTCAGCTTTGACTCGATCGGCATTTTGTACATTTAGTATAAACGCTGAATCTTTGATGCGTCTTTTTTATTTATTAAATTGTTTATAATTCTGAAATACAAAAAAGTATCCCCTTTTCAATCGGAGTTTACTTTTCAAATTGTTATAAGTCTACCACTCAAAGTTAAAAAGGTGTAACAAAGCAAAATGTGACCTATTTGTTTTAATCCACTGCAATTTCGATGCAAATGCAATTTATTTCTAATCATGTGCGCGGTAACCAGGTCATCTCTCTTGTCTTTCCACTGAGTGATAACCACTGTAACACATCCAAGTTAAAACATCAATTAAAAAAACGATTTTAATAATGCCTTATGTTTGAAACATGGTTGAAATTTTAATAAGAATCTATTTGCTGATGCAGCAGATGTGATGGTATTTAGGTAATGACGCAGTTTTGAGTCGACAGAGAAGCTTGTATGAAGCGACCAAAGGTTAATGTTCCCTAATGTTCATATATTTCGTAAGGTTTTGATTGTCATTTTATGAGATCTATGTCTATAATAACATGGAAACAATGTTTTACAACCTATTCAATTCCAGTAACCCCATTAGGATAAATAATGATAACATTTGTATGTAAATGTGGAGATACTGCTGAATGTGGAAGTCATTTAACGAATGCTTTTTTCTTATTTCAAACTAATTTGTAAATAAAAAGGAGAACTTCAGTTGACATTGTATAACGAATCTTTCCTGGTTTTAAACAAGAGTTTGCAAATAATGTTATATAAGTAACTATTTTAAAGTACTAAATAGCATTATTAGGTTTAATTTACTGTATAGAAAGCCAAATAGTACCAGCGTTTACTTTGCGAGGGTGGTTAACTGTTGTAAACATGCTCTGATTGGATTTATGATTGTGATTCTTTATGCTTGTGATTTATTTTTTTAAATTATTTATATTTGAAAGACTTGTGTTTGAAAGAATAATGTCATTAATATTCAAGTACAATTGATTATTGTGGTGGATATTGTCAGATAGAGAGCAACTGATATCTTATATGTGCATTCAACTTTATAGTATTGATTTTAAATATTTACATCTTTTAATAAGAAAAAAATATACTGTTAAAAATATATCGATTCCATTTTTGATAAAAAAAAAATATGTAAATTTAGTTTCTGCTATGCGAAGTTATATTTTTTTTACGAAAAATATTAAACTTTGAAAAGGTTTATTTTTTGTTGATGTAACCTAGTTAATTCTCTTGTAAATGAAAAAAAAATATATAATAGACTCTCCATTAGTTAAAGCAAAATTATTTTATGAAACGTTGATACGAGTATTTTGTAAATTTGATAGTTTCTAAATTTAATTTTGAATTTCCTCGCTGTGTCTCCGTCAAATATCTTCATACCACCTAGAGGTTAATTTTTATACAATTTGTTGTTCAACAAGATGTTAATGTGACAAGCATACCATTGATAAACAGGGTGGCCAGGCATTAATCATCAATGAATCTTCTACACTAACCACAGTTAACATGCTTGCACCTTAAAGATAATGTGCATTCTGTTAGATTATTGAATTAATTCCACATTACATTTGTTAAAATTTAATCAAACTTGTTCGGAAGTAGAAAATTACTCTAAAATGGCCGCGATCCCCAGCCTAATTCAAGTTCTCTGATATTTTAGTTTTAAAAGATCAAAGCTCATAGCATGTGAATCTAAAAAAGTGACATGCTGCTACATGCCTCTTAGGTTTTGTGGTTTACTTTCAAAGTACACGTGACGAAGCCTACAAATATAGGTCACTTTCACTTGATTGACACGAGGGCCATTTTATTTGGACGTCTTTGTGGATTTCCATTTACTTTGACATAGTTCTTCTTTTTTAAAATTCTGTTTGAGAAACGTGACCGTTTATATGGTTTAAATAAAATGACATCGTTTTAAAACATGCGAAATTTTTTATGACAATAATCCATTCCGAAGAAAGTTAATATATTTTTTAAATCTTTAAGTATTTTTCAAAACATTTACTTATATTACTAGTAAAATATCACGTCAGCTGCTCCAGATTGCCTTAAGGACGACGGTTACTCAGAATGTAAAAAATTAAAAAAAATCAACTGAAGATAATGAAAACCCATATATTATATCTTCAAGAAATTCAATTGTAGAATCATTATTACAATAAATGGTTATAATACTTAAATATTTATAGTATTAAACAACTTATATTGACCTTATTCTGCTGACATTAAAATCATTTGAAAGCAGTCATCAGGTTTTCGATATATACTGTCTATTGATGCTTTTGAGCACTTTCAACTTTTTTGCTTTGCATGTCATACAATTGTATGAAGGATTAAGTTAGATAAAAGGAACAGAAATATCTAAAATTGTATTGACTATAAGATATTTTAACATTTGCTATTATATTGCTGCCAATTTTTTTCTCTGTACTGCCATAGGTCTATTTAAGAAATAAACAGCAGAATATGAACTTGGTTGGTCACGTAATCAGATCTTGTTTTCATACACATATGACATGTCTCCATATTTTCCCTGCATGATGCTACTTCTTTATTGCATGATGATACTTGGACACAACGTAAAGAACCTCCTTCGCTGTATGCTGATGCTCCAAACTCGTTTGAAGCACATGCTTTCAATGTCAAATCAGAGATCTGTTTTTAATAATAACATTAGTGTACGTTTATACGCTACAGAGGTATGCCATCAAGTCAAAAACATTGGAAAAAATCTGGAATTCTGTAAAAAGGTATAACGAGTTGGTCGGTTAAACTGATAATTTTATCAAGAATTGGGTAGATACCCGTTGGCGTTAAAATGATTTTAAAGGTATTTAAAATTTGGATATACTTGATTTAAAAGGTTTGATAATTGTTAACCTACAAATGTAATACCTGCCATGAAGATAAAATTCTATCTAATGGTAATAGGATTATGTGTTTCATAGAAGAACTAGCAACACTAGGTTTGATCACAAATTCCCATTCGATGTAATTATGAAATTCTGATTTGTATTCAGTATGGTGCTTTAACTTCTGCGGCAGGAAATCAAACTTTTGATCATAAATAACTAATACAAATCTAAAATCTAAAAGTTGAAAGTTGTGACTGTATGTAGACTTTCTTAAAGGAAAAACCATTGACTACATGCGAGTAACCATACGATTATTATTTTGTATCCAAAACACTGACAACGTTGTGATGGTGGAAGTGATTCATCACTTAATGAACGACGAAGGTGATTTGCATCAATATTCATATAAGATTCTAAAGATATTTCTTTTCTCAATTTGTCTTTTTCTTTGTTTTTCTGGAACTAGATATATTGCTTTTAGAATTTCTTTTCAACTTTACAAACTTTAACATTTCGTATTCATCAGTTTCACATGTTAGATGAAATCGTACTTTCTAGCGAGATTGAAAGTTCTGATGACGTCAAAATCAGATTTGAATCAGTCTGTTAATTTTTAAAATTAACTCAAAAGTGTTATTTGGGCCAATAATGATAAATACTGAGAGAACAACTGTGTTCTAATGATTTTTTTTTCTAGATTCAACCTTCATGTACAATTGCAAAAGATGAAGAATCTGAATAATCAATATTGCAACATGTAATCGTAATTTTATCCCCATCCAACATTATTTACAAAGAGGTAAATACTAATAACTTGGGAATCATTTGTCTAATAAATCAACATCATTTTAAAAAAAATCTCTTCTCCAGATTTCCATGGTCAGCTGTAATCGCATATCTGGCCTACTAAAATCTGTCACCTTTTCCTCAATTCCATATGTCACCAAATGAGTTTGTTTCATAAAGATACTTTGCTGTTTGTCCCTTTTACCAGGGGTGGGATGGAGGCTGAGGAGATTTTAATATGCAGCTCACTTTTCGCCAAAAAAGGTTTACGTTATTATTGGAATGTGTGACCATTCAGTACTCTTCTACAGGAAAATCAACAACTTCTTTAGGATCGTCAGAAGCTCGGACCCTTTATCATCTTCAGGCTTACTTTTCTTACCAAAGAAGGAACTTTCCTTTTCTTTTCCTTTTCATGTTAGATAATCTCTTTTTTTTTATCTGATCAATATTTTCTTTTAAGTGTATCCTGAAAGCAAATCAGAGTAGGTAAAAATTCAATAAAAAATCAATATACATTCCTTTATTAGGTTAACAAAAACAAGGTGAAAGTGATATACATTCATTTCGCGCCCAGTTTAGTTTTAAGACCATTCGCACTGTAACAACACTCACCACATTGGAGGAGTATCCGTATGATTCTGGCACAGTTCCGCCTCTCTCCTCTAGTGATGTGAAGCAGGGTAGACTGACCAAAATCATCCACGCTGTTGACGTCACTTCCGTGCTTTATCAGGTACTCGGCTACTTCAAATTTATCGTCCTCCTAGTCGAGCAGAAGCGGGGTTTTACCCGAGTTGTCTGTAGCATTGATACTTGCTCCAACCAATTTTTATCAAACTTCTAAAATCTCAAATTTTCCCTCATGTGTTCTGCAATCTCACCTGCTTTGATAAGATGTCTGACCATTCGGATTCTACGACCATCATCAACGCCATCCTCTCTAGGATTCAGGATAAATTTAAGTCTGCATTCCCTGTAATAGGCCAACATATACTGAAAAGTCCCAAAAGTAAGTCAATCATCAATGATGTATAAATCTGAATTCATTTTAAAGCACTTACCATGAGTCAATAGGTTGTCTAACATTTCGACATTACCATCCACAATGGGTATAAACAGTATAGGGAGAGGGTAGACATTTTTCTCATGAATGTTTGTACAAGCGCCGAAGTAGACCAACTTCAAGAAGGTCTGCATAGCATCATTCTTAAAAACTCCAAAAAAACCCCAGGTTATTTAGGGATTCGACGTTGGTTGCCATGTTTTTGGTAATCAAGGATGAGATATTCAGTGGGTGAAGATGATATATAGCATATATGCCCTATTTATATCATCATTGTATTGTCTGATTAGATGAAAGTTTCATTGAAACGCTAAAAATATAAATCATATGCGATACAATACACATATTCTGGAATGTCTGCGTTTTCGTAAATCACCAGATCTATTTATTTACTGACATTCACAAAAGAATACCATTATTAAAATGCAACCTACATTAGAAAGGGATCGATCAAAAATAAATAAAATGATATAGTTTTATATGAGAGATTGGAGGAGCACTAAGTACAGGTGAATGTCAAGCAAACACACTGATTAAGATGCAAAAAAGATTGTATTATTGTATAACAGACTTGTTTAGTTTGTATAAAATGCTAGTGAAAAAAATAACTCTGTGTAATGATGGAAGACTTCAAAAGAGAAATCTATTAGTGATATTTCACAATGGAGCATTGTCTGAGAATCTGTATTTAGTTTTTTTGACTGGTGTTATTATTTATTAGGCTAGGTTAAGTAAACTTTTTTTTTTGCATAAATTGATTCTCATATCACTTTTAGTATGCCCTCAGTGTAAAAGCAACAATCACGTCACAGAAAACATAATTTATTTGACTTTGGGAGCACACTGGAGGGCACATTTACACATTTACATTTTCTTGCTTGTTTTCTAACAAAAAATATACACCTACTCATAAAGAAAGGTGCCTCGACTGTTGACATGTTACATTGTTAAGAACGTAATATAAATTTAACATATTGTACGTTTTAATTGTTAATGAGCTCAAAACAAATTTTTCTACAAAAGTTTGTTCAGTTAATATATATCATATGTTTGTGTATATTATCCAGTCTGTAGTTCGTTGAGTTTATTCAAATTTGTGTACTACGACTTAACACCCCTGTAATATATCATAATTTAGATACACGTGTCATTGCAGTGTATTTCAATTTAAGAGGGAAAAATTTAAGGTGTGTACTTACCTAGTGCACTTTATCTAACAACAAAAATAATTAAAGAATTTGTGATTCATCTTGATGAAGATTTAGTTACACTAATATTAAAGATTGGCAACTGTGCAAAGCAAAGGAGTGAAAGTTGATTAAATAAAAAAAAATTAGAGCAAAACACGAGAACATTTACATGAAAATTACATTGTTTCACTTTGTCGCGTTCGGAGGATTTTAAGATTAAAAAAAAGTTCTGATCACAGGCACCTGACGTTAAAATATTAGTTTTTTTTTTTTTTTATAACAAGATCATTTCCTGTTCTATAATTATAATTAGTATTATTATAGTTGTTTTTATCATTATAATGGAAAATAACTTTACTAGGTTTGGAGCCTGTGGTTCTGACTGAATCCACATTTTTAAAAAAAGGTTTAATCATTCAGCATTTTAAAGGGACTTTAAAAAGGTTTTATATATATGACCTTTTCAATCAGTTTCCCCCATTCCATCGGTTTTCCTTTTCTATCGGTTCTCACGTTTTTACTATTCGACGCTTTATTTTTCTGCCACTTAACTGTTCAGAATTGCGAAATGTGACATTTTTTCTTGTTTGACAGCCTGGCAACTTCAATGAAAATGCAATTGTTATTCTAATCTAATTTCTAAATGCTAACCGGGTCAAAGCCCTTGTGTACAGCTCGATTCTACCGCTTAGGAATATCTCTTGTACCGCATGCAAGGTGGGAGATTAATTAATAAAGCTTTTAATTATTTTCTGTTTGAATCATGATTGAAATTTTAATACGAATCTATTTAAAGCATCAGCAGATGTGATGGTATTCGAGAAATTCTGACGCAGTTTTGAGTAGATAGGGAGGCTTGTATGAAGCGACCAGAGGCTAATGTTCTCTTAACCTCCATGTATTTCATAATGTTTGATTGTCATTTTTAAGAGATGTATATAAACATGAAAACGTTTTCAAACAACCCATTTAATTCCAGTAATTATCATTAGGATATATAATGATAACATTTTTATGTATATATGGAGATACTACTGAATGTGTAGGTCATTTAGCGTATGCTTATTTTAAACTTATTGGTAAATAAAAATAACATTTTTCGTTGACATTGTATACTGAACCTATTAATAAAGAACGACATTTGCTTGTCACATGTAAATTGTTGATATTTTATACATCAAATATTGTCTAAACTCGTTTAACATAGTTTATAAGTTTTTTAATGTACTTTTTTCACAAATTGACAGGTCAAGTTTTCCTGCAATTTGTACAATACTTTCAAACATTTTGATAAGGTACTACCATGTTCCTCAATTTAAAAAAGATTATACGGTTTTAACCAATTCTAGTGCTAAATACCGGTATGTGTTAAAGTACATAATTGTCTAAACTTTTAACATTTATTTATTTATTTATTAAATACCATACAAATTGTTTGACCGCAAGCTCTATTAACTTGTTACGAAGTCACATAAAATAATCACATTTTTTACAAAATGTTAAACTTCAGCACAAGTCTCATAAAGGAGCCTTTCTTTTGCATAGACAATAAAACTCAGGTTATTGTCTTGTGGTCAAAAGTCCAAATTACTAGTGTGAGGTCACCTATTGAGTTAGAAAATATTTTTACTCTAAAAATTTTCTTGTCTTCATATTATTTAAAATATCTTAGTCAATTTATAATTGGTCTAAAAAATGGAAACCGGTTGCAAAATTCAGTAACTTGATAATTTTTCATCATATGATGATATTTTCCTTTTAGATATTGCTACATTACATACAGTTTAATTGTATTACTATTTTAATTGAACAGTAGTTTAAAGAATCTGGAAAACGCGTTTGTTAAATTTACCAATGACACGTGAACAAGTGCATGTACTATCACATCACGACAAAAAGTGATACACATATTTTTGGTTATTTCTAACCTGGAAATCATTTGGCCATACTACCCCTGAATGAAACATTCAAATCAACCCGATGAACCTACGTAAATCAATGTATAGTATTCATTAGACAGAGAGGGTTAAACTCCTGGGACCCTTTTCTCAAAAAGGCCTACGTCCAGGCATAAGCGTAGTCCGGACTAAATCAGGGACTAAACCTCAAAACCAGACTAAGTTGCGTTTCACAAAAAGGCGGAAACTTAGTTGCCACTAAATTTGGGTTTAAATGTACGCCTGCTAATGGGTAGGCATAAGTACTCAGTCTGTACACAAAATGGTGAGTGTTTTGATTTTAAGGCAAAGTAAACAGAGAATCTTAATTTTGGGTGTGTGTTACGTGTAATTAAGGGAAACATTCGCATTTATTTGAATATTTGTACATGTATAAGTGAAAAGAAAATTGTACCTATTGTTCAACAATTATTCATATTTCTAAATAAATTTAGATTAAATCAATTTAATAAATGATGGGCTTAACTCAATAAACGCATATAATATACCTTTATACTCGTAAATGAAGTTTATCTAAAGTATGAAGATCTACAGATAGGTAACTGATATAAACACAATAATTAAAAAGATGCTATAATTCTAAAGTATTCATGTAAGATATAACAACAAGTCCGAGTATATACATCGTATAAATGTATATAAGTACTAATAGAGTATTGACTTTTTAATCAATAAGCATAAATTCTAAATTTAATTGAAAAACCTCTTAAGTTTACATTGTTCAACTAAACATATTTTTATCTTAACATCATTTGAAGAAGTACCACAAGTATGCTTTAGACGAAGTCTGAGACCAATATAATCTTTCTAAACAAAATTTTAACCTATGAAACAAAACTGATTTCAAAAAATTGAGAATACTCCTTCAATAAGGAGCAGCTCAAAACATTTACAGTTGTAATTTGTGCTTGCGTGTGGTTGTATTTTTCCTATCTATATTATGTACAATTTTATCTTTACAAAACCGAATGAAAGTTACATGTTATTTTTAGTCTATGAACTCGCATTTGGGTGCAATCTATTACCAAGTAAGGTGCAATCCATTTTAATTTCTTAAAAATATATTTTAGAATGGAGAGTTTATGTCAAATCTATAGACAAGAGTTTAGTTTTTGAATTCTTGAATTATTAGAAATCAAATTCATTAATCTTATAAATCTTTAGATTAATTAATTAATTGCCTTCGTATTTAAAATCGATAGTAATTCTTTTTAAATAGGTATGGTTTACTATCAATGTTATTTGTGCACATGCATATGTGTTGTTTATTTGTACTCATTTAATTGATTGAACTTTAAACAACCTGATTTCATGTTAGTTTTATGTTCCATCATATTTAAGATGTATGTATATCAAAGGTAGTTTTTTTTATTTCGAAGTCGACGACTTGCATGAGACAAAAGACGCTGTTTTAGCATTTTTACAACAGTGTGCATCATTTACAACTAGCTTATCATACTTATTATAAATACAATAACATACCCACCCAAAAAAACCCCCCAAAGCAGATAGGAAAAAAGGTAATTGCATATGTACTTGTTCCAAAAAGACCCTGTATACCTTATCCGGATGGGTATGGGGGATGTTTTAGATGCCGTTTTCTTTAAACTTTTAGAAATCTTATATTCATAAAACTGTCTTTAATTAGTAAGGGGCTACTGAGCTTATTTTTATGTCTATATTTTAATCAAGATACATATTAATTTCCATACCCAATTTAAAACCCCCCAAATAAAACTATTAATTTATGAAACTCAAAATGGGAAAGGGGGTATGGGGAACCCTGCCTTAATTATTAATAATTCTCGATTGTTGATTGTAGACAATATCTTTCCAAATTTTTATCGTTTGCATTGCCATCAACAAGACTTTGAAAAACATCGTGTTTCAAGGAAGGGTAGCTATCGTTTCCATGTCATTGCCTAAATTCTTACAGTATTGGAACAGAGGATGGAACTTTTCTTCCTACTAAAGGCATGTACATGTTATTTATACAGTGGAAATTTTCGATTTCAGTAGGTTGCTGCTAAAATCATAGTCATATTATTTTCTATAAATAATTCAGTGATATAATAAAAAAATTATCGAGTCTAATCTCAGCATCTGAATTGAAATGAACATATTTTATTGACAGCATCTGAACTGTCTATATGTAAGTATACTGCTTATTCTGCACACACGGGTGCGGGCTCTTCTACTGTACCCTGCCCATGCATTCTATAACTATTTTCAATTGTACACGAATATTGGAGTTCATTTCTATGCATTATTTCCCCAATTGTCCATCTATATCGTCTGTAATGCATTCAGTTGCCATATATTCGGTTTTTTTGCAACCTCTACCATCTGCTTCTTTTATATCATCTGTGTTTTCTCTAAACTTACATTATGTGAAGAGGCGTTTTAGGCATTTTTTCTACTGTCAGTAATATTGTTTATAAACAACTTAATATATGCACATTTTGTGATATATGTTTAACATGTATACTTTCGTGTACATGTACTATGAATTGGAAAATTGATCCACCACATATAATCATAGCCTACAAGCAAAACAAGATACGACATGCGCATGCTCAGTACTCAGCGGAGATGTCTAAGTTCTTCGGCATTTAAACCCTAACTTACACCTCTTTCAGAAGCGCAACTTAGACCCGACTAAATGATGGCGTAACTTCGTTAGTCGGACTACGTTAAGCCTAAATTTACGCCTTTTTGAGAAACGGGCCCGTGCCCTTTTTAAGATAGGTAGCAAATCTAGCCCTGAATACCATAAACCTCCTCCAAAATATCCAACCACTATCAACATTAGGGGCCGCGAATACTAAAGATCTCCTCTGACCATCTACAGTACTGGCTTCTAAGGACCACCCATCGGTCTTTAGCCATGTTTCGCAATAGTCGTTGTGACAACATGTTTTTAATTTGTTTGTGAAAATAACGACCCAAAGGGAGATTGAGAAAAAATTGAGAGAGAGAGAGAGAGAGAGAGAGAGAGAGAGAGAGAGAGAAAGAGAGAGAGAAATGCACTTGATAACATAAGATGCAAATGATATTTTAATTGCATTACAGACTTGTTTTGTTTCTTTGAATGCAAGTGAAAAGCCTTTCAACACTGCACATTGATAGAAAATATCCAAAAAATATTGCTTGTGACAGTTCACAATAGAACTAAATGGACCATTGTATCGAGATCTGTTCTGAGACAGTTTTTTGACGAGTGTTATTATTTATTAGGACATGTGAAGTAATATTTTTGTGTTAATTTATTCTTGTATCAATTCTTTTATGGCCTTGGTGTCAAAATAATAACAGCGTCCTTTTGTATCACTTTCTGTACAATAAGGGAGCAAAGTTGGGCAAAGTTGGGTTCACAAGGTGCACATGTTTTATTTTACCATGCAATTTTGAAAATACTCTTAAAATTCAACGGTTAAATTTGTTTTAAAATTTATAAGCACATTTCTTAATATTAATGACATATCTGATGGTTTTTGGAAATCGCATCTTTGACGGGTCCAAATTATTGTCTTCATTATCCGGTAGATTGACGAGAAATAATGAAGACATACATGTACATTCTAAACTCAATGTTTATTGTTTTAATTCAAAACATTTTTTTTTTACAAAGATTTATTCAATGAACAGATTTCATGTTTATTGCCTTTTATCATTTTATTACAGAGTCTGTAGTTCATGAGGTGCATTTTTATATGTGTACTTGGACATATCATCTTTTAAATATATCATAATAGAGACACATGTGTCACTGGATTGTACTTAAATTTGAAAAAAGAAAAAAATAAGGTGGGCTCATGCTGTCATCGCATGTACGTAAAGTAACAATAACAATATTTTAAATTTATGATTCGTCTGTTCAAGCTACGACACTGATAGTTGTGGACATGTGTTAAATTGATAATAAGGATAAAAAAAAATATATTTTATCCTACATACCAAATTTTTTATTAATAACTATTAATAGATAAGGATTTTCGAAGTTGAGTAAAATTAATTAAAATAATTAGCTAGAACATAAGAGTGAAAAGTAAATTGATAGAAATATGAGATTGTCAGTGTCGTTCAGTGGAATTTTAAATACATTTCTGACTCTATCCGCATTCTTTACATTAAGTATAAACGCTTAATCGTTAATGCTTCTTTTTGTATTAAGTAATGGGTCTATAACCTTGAAGAAAAAAAATCGTAATTATCCCCTTTTTAATCGGATTTTACTTTTCCACATGTTATAGGTCTACCGCTCAAAGGTATACCAAAGCAGAATGTGACCCTTTTTTGTTTTACTCCACTGTAATTTCGATGCAAATGCAATTCATTTAATTCTAATCATGTGTGCGGTAACCAGGTCATCTCCTTTGTGTACAACCTAGTACTTCCACCGATGGATAACCCCTGTAAAACTCTCAAGTTAAAACATCAATTTAAGAAATAAAGCTTTATAATAATGGCTTATGTTTGAAACATGATTGTAATAAAAATGTGTTCCAAAAACAGCATCAAATTTGATGGTATTCAAACAATGCTTAAGTTTTTAATAGACAGAGAGGTCTGAACGAATCGACGAACGGCTAATTTTCTCTTAATCTTCATATGTATTTTGTAATACTTTGACAGTCATTTTAATTAGATGTATGCTTATATGAACATGAAACCAATTTTAAACAATCCGGTTTACTCTAGCAGCATCATAAGTATACAATGTATATAGGGTGAAATGTGTCTGTATGTTTGAAACGTCTCCCGAACGTGGGGGTCATTAAACGTATCCTTATTTCATATTTAAACAAACATGTAAATAAAAATAACAACTTTCGGTGATATTGGATAATGAACCAATATTAAAAAAATTAAAAAAAGAAAAAAGAAAAAAAAAGAAAAAAAAAGAGAACGACACACGTATTTCAAATGTGGTTTTGAATTTTGTTGCTTAGATAACCATCGAATATTGTCTAAACTCCGGATTAAAATGTTTACATTTTCAGTTTGATGTTGTACACTTTTTGGAAAGTAAGCTAGCAGTAGAACTATTAATCAATTTGGTTTTACCGTAAAGAATAAGATGTTGGAACCTAATCTTAGTCATGAATATGTTAACTAGTACCCAAAGCTGGCAAATTGTTGATTTGATCGGACTAAGTTTCGTTGTATCATCTCATATAAACGGTTTAAACACAAGTTCTAACAGATAACTCATTCTAACCATTAATGACTTCAAGTTTTACAAACTGTTTTATCTCACTACAAACCTCTTTCTGGTTGTAAAGAAATCATTGACTGACTTAGGTACCCTGGTTTTGTTACACTACTCTAGGTTTGCAACAAGAAAACACCTTATTTCATGATGTGGACTTACCGATAGTGTTCAATAAATTGATGTTGATTTGGAGAAACTAGTAATTTAATGTTTACATTGGATTGCCATATATTAAAGTCATGGAATTCCTTACACGGTTCTTTTAAGATTTTTAACGTACTCTATGCACTATACCAAAGCATCTCCATGTTAAACAAAATATTAAAACTGAATATACATGTACATATATGCATCAGTAGAGTACATGAGTTTAATATAATAGATGTTTGGTGTAAACACATACTTTCATGCTAGACGCCTCTATTTTAAAGCATCGTGTCCTGGCATGCGCTAATTTCGGGCTATCATCTGCATATTTTCATTAAAATGTATGGTTTTTTAAATCAAAGATATATATTTACTTTTTTATGAGGATGTTTCTTACGTTTTTATTATCTACAAAAGTACGTTTGATAATAGCATCGTTCTTTTTTTCAAACAACCATTGTAAAA
This sequence comes from Magallana hongkongensis, assembly GCA_016163765.1. NCBI lineage: Eukaryota > Metazoa > Mollusca > Bivalvia > Ostreida > Ostreidae > Magallana > Magallana hongkongensis. The sequence goes on along the minus strand of WFKH01011581.1, from coordinate 67,141,014 downwards.
CGCGTAAGGTAAAGAGTCTAAGAAGACGACCTCTGAACGTTATTGAGGCAAGCTAAAAATATCACTAAATACCAAAATAATTTACATAAAAAGGTAAAAGTGACCTTTTGTTTTAAATGTTTTACCCATGATGATTGCCATAATCATTCACAAACATCGATTGAAAGTAGCTTTTTTTTCAAAAGGCTTTAGACGTCATTAATGTTACTAGACAACCGTATTGCAAATCAGGTTTATTAAGCGTTAGTGAAACCGGCATTTATAACAAAAGGGGATATCTAAGGCAAAGTTCTTCAGAATATAGAACTTACGCTTTTGTTAAAATGTATCTTAAGATAGTTTTAATTATGCTAGTTTTTATTATTCCATATCAGATTTTCCCATTATTATAATATATAATAGTAATAAAGTACACTAAACAAAAAAGTTGGCAAATTACTGACCCGTCTATTTTGAGGAGGTATGCTGGGTTTGTGTCAGTCATTTACGTATACAAGACTGTCACGATTGCAAAGATGTTGCCTTATTAATTAAACATTCAGAATTAATTGTGATTTTCGTACTTTGATTGGTATCTTTGATAAAATTAAGGATTCTCGTCTTCTACATAGTTACGAATGAATCTAATTTGTAAAAATATTAACGTTATGTAGTGATCAAACTAGTTCATCTGTTGGATATAAACTAGAGGGGTTTTTTTCGAGAAGCAACATTTATTTATCTCATCAAAAGTGACAGGGATAAGAGAGAGAGACAGAGAGAGAGAGAGATAGATAGAGAGAGAGAGAGAGAGAGAGAGAGAGACTTACATAATTATAGAGTGGATTAAAAATTTAGCAAATATACCCTTCTTGCAAAAATGCGGTCTTACACAGTTTAAAATGATAAAATTGGTTTTTTTTTGGGAGGGGGGGGTGGGGGGTTCAGTTTCATAAAAGATAGGCAACGGGTCGCAAATCCAAGATAAATTTTGATTTAGTTAGCATAACTCGTAAACAAAAGATAATATAACAATGGAACAATTTTGATAATTTATGTTAAAATGTAATAAAATTGACACTGAAAATGTGTGAAGGCCGCCAACGTTTATGTATCACATATAGTTTTTTTACTTGGTGTTATGTGTATACAGTGTATATGGCGACAAAGTGTTAATTTTTCACCACTCACCCCCTTGTAGCTTTCACCCTGAATGAATTTTATCCGGCTATGTGTTATGTAGTAGTATAAGTACACAGATCTTTGCAGTGCATTTTTTTACATCTTAAGAAAAGTAGATTTATGATTTATATGTAATTGTCAGTTTTGGCGGGGGTTTGGCGATTTGGAAACCAAAGAGGGATTGACATAAGGTTTGATACATACAATGCCATGTATGCCTTTCTATACATTCTATTCTTATTGATAGAATGATCTATAACAAACCAAAACAATAATTTTTGAAAAATACATGGAATCAAATTTTAAAGTCTATTGTAATCTACACGTGAAATTTGGCACGGGGAACAAATCGACACTCTACCTTTGAATGTAGAGAATACGTATTCTGTTATATTGAAAACAATGTCAAAAGTTTGAATCATAATTAGGTGTTTGCTTAGGAAGAGGAGTCTTAAAATATTGAACATTTTTGTATAAATTATATATGATGCGATAATATCTCAATGATCAGTTTAAAATCATAATGTATACAAGTCAAACGAGAAGTAATACTTATATTCATTGTTCAAACCGGACCCCCCCCCCCCCCCAAAAAACACAAACAAAATTACAAAAATCGGCCCACCCCCCCCCCCCCCCCCTTCCGGAAATAAATTATCTTCCTCAAGCCCCAAGCATCTCTCTATAATAACCGCATTTTTACACAACAGGGGTGAATAAACCCGGGTTTTAAACGTATTAAGGGTGAACTATACCTGGGTTAAAACGCATCAGGAAGGAATACACGCAAGGCGAGCAGAGTCACTTAGATTCGTGAACACACTGCATTGTTGCTACTCTAATTGTATATTTTGTGTGAAATAAATCATACAAATAAACATTTAGCTAGGGATGAAATAACGTAAGAGCTTGTACTGGTGATCTTTATTTAGAACAGTTTGATGTTGCTAGGATATAGGTCTTCAGATCCATGATTTGATTGGTGAATTTAGATATTGAATCTCGAATTTCAAATCTCGAATCTCGTATTTCGAATCTTGTATTTCGAATCTCGAATCTCGAATGAGCCTTCTGGGCTTTCGTAAAAATGTATAAGTTAAGCGCCCAAATGTTGAACAAAGTGATGACTGCAATTTTATCATTCTATTGATAGAGCTTTATAATGTCTTTTACTCATGTTTCTTAAAAATTGCAACACGAATTTTGGCATTTTAATTTCTTTATTGTTCATATAAAGTACAACTTTATAATCAGTTAGTAAGTTCTAACTTTTCCTGGGGTTCCTGACAAATGAGATTTTTGTAAGTCATGTAGTATTAATATATATGTTGATCTGTTTACGGTAACAGAAAGAAAAATATAATGTGATATCTTGTAATACAATCATCATGCACGTTCAGATTAGACCAATGATGTGCTGAATTCGGTATTTAGTTTTTTTTATATTTCAAAACAAACTTTGTCTCTCAAACTGTACGATTTCCATATATACACAATATCTATGGTACATATGATTTACACGCCTATACTTGTACTTATAACCAATTTAAACAGTCACCATAATTCGTAAAGTGACTCAATCTTATATACACCATTGTTTTCACCATCGTGCGGGCGTCGTGCAATGTGGTCCTTTAACATATCATAATTAATATCTTTCCCGCAATCATGCAAATCCGGTAGCGACCTTTACGAGTAAAATTAGGCTTTGGATTAAGTAAACAGTACGCAATTTTTTAAAACGTTTATGTCAGTAGAAATGTGAGATGTAGAAAATTTTATTTGCAATTTAAAATATGGCCATATATAACATTGCTTTGATCAACACTTTTCTACTAACTTCAAACATAAAATCTTCATACCTTATTCTTCGAATCGATCTTTGTTGTTAATAAGGTTCGACCTTATATACAAATTATATAAAAACCATTATTTTTTGAATTAGTTAATGTCATTAATTAATTTTGTAAGGGACATGGGAGAAAAACTTGTCATATAAATAAATCCACCTGTTTTAAGCGACAGATTTTCATTTAATATCAAACGGTGTATAATTTTATTGCATATTTAAATTGATGAATATATGAATAAAAAGTTTAATTTTTGAAAACCTGTTTATGGCCCGTGGACATTTGATTCAACGACAGGTTCATTCACAGTCAAAAATGGCTGCTCTTGTTTTCATGAAAGGTCGATCACGAAGCACGCTTTTAACAGCAAAATGATAATTAAATGTGACTCACTTCTACAGCCGATACACAAGACAAGGGCCTTTCAGATATATTTAGGAAAATCCTTTTTCTATTTCAGTGGATATAAGCTAGATTATTTAAGACTAATTACAATCGTAAGCGTTGACACTTTTATATGATTCGTGTGAATTTTTCGTAATATTTGTTGGTGTACATTACTGAAACAGAAAGTCATGTATGTTGTTTTTATGATAATAAACAATAAAGATAATTGTATTATATCCTTATCAGAAGAATTGTCAATACTTTAAATGCTAGCCCGTCCCAAAAAACATTGAATGATTAATATTATTCTCTTAACTGTCTTCTCAGAAGAATACATAGAAAATATTTCAATAATTCGGAAGAAATATATATAATTCGAAAATTATTTGGCTATCACGCAAAGAAACCTTCGTTTATCCAAAACAATACGCGATTATTCAAGGTACAAACATAATGGTCGCATAATACACAGTTAGCTATCTGAACAAATACCGCCTTATATTATTAGTAGCATAACAAGAGACTGCTTTATGACGAAGTTGTGTAGATAATGTACTGAATGTTAACCTAAATTCGTAAATCCAACGCTGAACTGAGAAAAAAAAATTATTTTCATATAACAAAACACACGTTGACAATGTTTTAGGCAGCATTGATTGTGTGAGTTCTAGAATCTTCCGTTTCTCAATGTTGCCCTCATCTTAAGTCATCATTATATTTGTATATTTCCGCTTCTAGATTTATGTCACACTCATATTTCCACTGTTTACATGTTTTTACATATCTTCATTCAGTTTCATATAAAGCGTTTATTTCAATAATTCAAATGAACAGAAAGAGGATTTTATAACTCTAAATTTTCTTAAATTTAGACAACTATGTGAAATTGTCTAATATAAGATTGTATGTTTTTCATTCTGTCTATTTGTAAAATCATTGTTTTGAAAAGTGTGAAATTCCTTAACTATTTTTTAATGGCCAAGACCTATTTACTAAGCTAATTCTTTTTATTGTAACATTTGGCATTGTTTATTTATGATAAGTCATTTTGTGTCTTCTTATACTCATTTTTCTTTGATGTCACTAATTTCTTTGTTATCCAATATGTGTGAAGTAACTTACTGTCCAAACACCAGGTGTCATGCACGAGACTCTTATTTACTCAAGTTGAGCGCCTTTAGCAAAAAGCAGTTTCTGACCTAGTGTGAATTATTATTACGCGTTAATCGTCTTTTTACTTACATTTTTCTAAACATACGCAATTTTCACAAATGTCATTGGTCAGTTTTTCAAGAACTAATTTTTTACGACGGGCGAGAGTTGGGCTATGCGCGTCACTTACTCGATTGCACTCTTCTAATAAATACCTATTTTCATCACCCACTCTCTGCATCTTTTTGAAGCCTCTCGGATACAACCTATTTAGGATCGTCCAGAGAAGTATACATTGTCTCCAAAAGGATAGGGCATACAATTGATTCACCCAAACCGTGTGAGACATTAGTTAAAGGTGGTGTACCTTTATTGATACATATTAAATATAGAACAAAATAGTTGTTTTAAACCATGTCCTTTTCCAAATCTCCATATCTTCGGTCAATGTCACAAATATTTAGTATTAATATCAATTTTTAGAAATCAATAAGGATTTTACATAAACAAAATCATTCTTATTAACGTTAGGAGATTACGTTAAGCCTTAATCACAAATGGTCGTACGTGCTTCTATGGGTGGTCTACGGGCGGATTTTAATGAAAACCTTGGGAGACATGCAAGTGTATTTTACGATTTTGGAAGGACGTACGCTTCCCGTAAGCACGCACGGTGTCTGTTGGACATGCACAACAATCACCACGGTTTCCTTGCGAGATCTAAAAACGTACGCTGCACTTGCGCTTCACTCATGGAACCCGTAAGATAACCGTAGGATTTGCTTTGCACGAATGACGTAAGGAGATCTCACTTGTCCATTGCGTTACACATACGTTGACTGCAAGTCGCATGTGCTCACCAACAACATATAAATTGAACGCACAGTAAACGTGCGTCATACTTACGTCATGCGTACACCAATTGTCCATGGTGCGTCTGAATCGCCAATAAAGATTTTTATAAAAAATTGATTATTAAAAAAATCCCCATAAGGACAAGAGAATCAGCAATTTTACCATTCATCATAATCAAATCAAAGGTTCTAGTAACCACCTTCTAAAAACCAAAATCAAACAAACAAATACGTTCTTTTTGACAAAAAGATGGAAGGCAAAGAAGAAAAACAGGACAAGAAGGAACTGAATATTGAAGTAGATTGTAGAGAAAAGGTATAAGATTCCCCAATCATTTCGACCTGCAAGCGTGCAAAGATAGAATCATACATGTATACATTTTCGGACTAAGGAGAAGAAAAATAATTTTTACGCACAGAACGATATTTTCAACTAAAACCAACTACACAAAAAACTCCAACACATCCTACTGGAAAAGTTGTTGCGTTCGTAAGTATGATAATTTTCGTTTGTAAACGGAGTACTTTCTCTATTTTGAAAATATTGATTATCATCTCATATTACCAGTACAACTTTATAAAATTGTTTTCATAATTGTATCAAAATCAAAATGCCAGAAAAGAATTTGTAGACTTTGATTTTTAGAATGAATGAAGTATAAATGTGTCGTTCTTTTAATAATAAAATTTGTAAAAGCAAAGTAATTCGATGTGGCTTTTTACTTTCAATTAAAAGTTTCGTCAAAGCTTTTTCGAGGATATTGTAAAGTTCAACAAATAGTTAACACAACTGAAAAATCGTTTAAAGATATCACATTGGCCAGGAAAATTATTAGATAATAATCAATTTGCTGAAATTAGATTTTTGCGCAGACTTTTTTTCTAGATTTCAGAGAAGTTTTCACTACTAGTATTTTATTGTATTAGATACGAAAGATGTTTTCAAAACATTCTTCATTTGTGTCGACCAGTTTAGCTAGTCTAATCACCAAAGCAACAATTACAGAATAATAGTCTTCTTTTTCTACGAGTTCTTTTGACGTTTCAATATTTACTTGCTTACAATAGATATATTTCAGTACATGTCCAAAGAAAAAAAATGTTCTTTATTTAATGTGAAAACTAATAAATGTCCGTGCAGCTTTTGTGCGGCACGGAAAGACGTCTGTACGATTGACTTGCAGGTGACCTACGACGGGAATGTTAATACTGCCGTTCTCAAGCCGACGTACGTCTGGTGCACAATAATTGTAAGACGAAAGTACTGTGCTTACGGGCATCGCACATTGCGAGTGGAAACTCGTCTTTAAACAAATTTGTACGCGACACCTACGACTCGCACGTCAAACGTCCGTTTGTCTTACGTTGCACTCTCAATCACTTCAACACGTTTTTTAACGCTACGATCAGCCACGGTAGTCACGACTGGCAAAACCCGTAGCACACACACGATCACCAAACACGTAAGGCCAGTTGTGACTGAGGCTTTAAAGCATACATTTTTCAAAACGATTGGTTCTACAGATAAAGAGATGGCTTTTTTATTAGCTCACCTAAAGGTGAGTCAAAGGCTGAAGTGAGCTTTTCTGATCAAAATTTGTCCGTTGTCGATTGTCGTTGTCTGTCCTCGTTGTTGTCGTCGGCGTCGGCGTCATCGTCGTCATAGTAAGCTTTTCACGTTTTTATCTTCTTCTGCAGAACCACTGGGTCATTTTCAACCAAACTTGGCACAAAGCATTCTTGGGAAAGGGCTTTCAAGTTTGTTCAAATGAAGGGCCAATTCCCTTTTAAAGGGGAGATTATTAGGAAAGAGCGAAAATAGGGTTAGATGTTTTTAAAATCTTCTTCTCTGACCCTATTTTAACCAAATTTGGCACAAAGCATCCTTGGGGAAAAGACTTTCAAGTTTGTATAAATGAAGGGCCAGTTCGACTTTTATAGGAAGATAATTATGGAAGAGTGAAAATAAGGTTCGATGTTTTAAACAATCCTTCTCCAGAACCACTAAGCTAATTTCAACCAAACTTGGCATTAAGCATCTTTTTGGGAATGGCTCTCAAGTTTGTTTAAACGAAGGGCCAGTTCCTCTTGAAGGGGAGATAATAAATAAAGAGTGAAGATGCGGTAAGGAAATTAAAAATCTTATTCTCCAGAACCAAATAAGCCCGTAAAAACCAAAGTTTACATTAGTTTTCTGATATATGATAAATTTAAATTTGTTCAAATCATGACTCCAGAGGTCAAGGGATCCTATCGGGTTCAAAGTTCATAAAAGAAATAAGTAGAAAACAACACTTAAATAAATTATTCTGAATAATCAAAAGGCTATTATTTGTGAAAAAAGATTATAATAAAGCTCTTATACCAAATTCTATGTTAATTAGTATCGTTTTTACCCCTGGGGGTGAGGAGGTTTTTATTAAAGGATTATATATAGAAGTATTCTTCTGAAGCAAACAGCTAGTAGCTGGGGGTGGTGGGTGAGGAAACGAGATTTTTGTAAATTAAGTTTGTAATAATGAATGAATTTAGTGTTATTATCTATTTTAAATAAAAAAATTCATAGGTTAGAAATTTTAGAAACACATTTTTATACTGTACTCAAATTAAGGTTGGGATCAGAATCTTCATATGCTTATTAAACAATAGACTAGCTTGTTCGCTGTCATTGATAACATGTACAAGTGCAAGCACCCTGTAATTAACGACAGGGAACCAGTCTATTATTCCTTTATATTGGGGAAATCATTTTTATTATAACGTTGCCTGTTATATTTATCAAGTTTAATGTTTCTTTTTGGTAGGTAGTAGAATAATGAATAATTAAACTAGGATGAATAAGCTGGCATAATTTTGTTACGAAGTTGTCGATAGCTTGTAATCAGCTGAAACAAATAGATTGACACTGTGCACTGAGATTCCATTGTTTGTATTAGACTGGATAGCCTGTTTTTTCCAAACGCTGCCTATAGCTGATTATGAGTTATGACCAATGTTACTCAGGTGAGTGATATGGCCCCTGGGCCTCTTGTTTCTTAAAACACATCTTTGCTGACTTGGATTTTAATGATATTCTGAGAAAATATCATGTTCAAATTCATCATTAAATGTCACTTGACTTATGGCATTAATTACCTATCAACGAAAAAAGCCCATTTATTGATTTTCTGTAAACCCTAAATTAGAAGGCTCAGTTTGTTTTCCGAAAACGAAATTTCAAATCACGATATTTTTCTACAAATATTGATACAGCATCTACTGTAGTTTCCTTTCCCTATCGTTCACCAATTATCAAAGAAACTTAACTGCTTTTTAAATAAACGTTTTATAAGTAGAATTCGTCTTTATATAAGTAGAATACGTATGCTCCTTTGATGGTTTGTATTAACATGGTACTGTTGTAAACACCAGATCAATTCAAAACTTGCTTAAACAACGTTTTATTCAGAATACAATCAAATAAGACAATGATATCTTAAAAGTACAACAATTTACAACGGCATTTGTATAACACATGTAGTCTTTGTTTTACATTACAATCCACATTTTCATCGACTGCATTCGTTTGATATTTGGCATCCGTCACAAGCGTCCATCTTTTGGTAATATCTCTTATTACGTACATGGGCTTTTGCATTTAATGCGGTCCTTTGAACTATCACGCGCCCTATCAAATGGCGATAGTGTCCGAAAGAGAGATCTTCGAGAAACCACGGGTGCCACCGCTTATCCTTGTTATCGAAAACAAAAAACAAGGTAGGCGTGTATGGGCAGGTATAGGTGACCTTGAAAGGTCAACGCACAGTTTCTCTCCGAATGGTACGGAGATGTTTGTCAAAATAATCCCATAGAGACGCTCAGGAGTATTTGGTTATCCTACTAGACTGACGGAAGCTAGGCAGACGTTTGATTTTTAAGCTAATTTTCCTCACAAGTGTGGGGATTTTCCTTTCTTGTTGTTTTTGATAGGTAACAATCTCTTCTCGGGATACTTCATCAATCTTTTCTTTTATTTTGTAATCTGAAATTGTTAGACACAATGATTAATTTACTTCTAAACAGTTAGAGATATTTTGGAAAATAAGCACAACACTTGAAGCTGAATACTTAGAAGACACTTACCACATTGGAGCAGTATCCGTATGATTCTGGCACAGTCCCGCCTCTCTCCTCTAGTGATGTGAAGCAGGGCTGACTGACCTAAATCATCCACGCTGTTGACGTCACTTCCGTGCTTGATCAGGTACTCGGCTATTTCAAATTTACCGTCCTCTAAGGCGAGTAGAAGTGGGGTTTTACCCAAGTTGTCTGAAGCATTGACATTTGCTCCTACAAGAATAAATTTATAAACGTAAGTTTCTATCATTAGTATTAAATTATTACCAAATCACGTTAATCTAAATAGCAAGTTGCTATGTAGTCTTACCTGCTTTAATAAGATGTCTGACCATTCTGATGTCGTCCATTTCAACGGCTAGCATCAACGCCGTCCTCTCTTCATAATTGGACAACTCCAAATCGCAGTCACCTAGAAAATAAATAAATATAAAATAAGTTGATTACTAAATATACTTTAAGAGGCAGTTTGTTTTCACACGATTACTTAATAAGGATCAATCAAAGCTTTTCCTACCGTAGGTAAGCAATGTGTCAAGCATTTCCACATTTCCATTCACTATAGGAATAAACAGAAGAGGGTCTCCATTCATATCAGATATATTAGAAGTTTTCCCGAAGTTCACCAATTTCAAAAGAGTTTTGGTATCACCACTTTCTACAACACGTAGCATGAACTGGTCGACGGCTACTGATGTATTTTCCATTTTAATTCGTAAAGTTGTTGTCATTTGCTTCAAGTGCACGATGCTGAAAAGTTAAACTACTCTCCCTTATATACATACAGAATTAATGAATTCATCGTGTCTTCATTTTCATTGGCTGAGACAAAATTAATTAAAACATGAGCATCTGTCTGTTGCGGTTACACTGTAATAATGCAAATTAATTATCTCTAATTTTTTAAATCATCAATAGCTCATAATTTTGACAAGCTATGGGTTTTTTGAATAATTATCCCGACATGCAGAGACATTTAGCTTTGATGATTAAAAGGTAAAATTTATCTCACGTACCTTTGAAGAAGGAGAAAAATGAACTGTTTTGTTCATGTCAAGAACTTTAAGGAATTTTTTTAAGACCTTGAAAAAAGTGTGCATTTAGGTCAGGCAAAGTGCATATCACGTTAACTAGTTTTCTCTTTCTCATACATATCTTAGAATTGTTGTTTAAAGTTAACGAATTTTCACACTACTTGAACTCTGTTTTTAAAAAAACAATGTATATCAAATAAACTAAGTACTAGTATATTGATATATTTCTAATTAAATTTGGTGAGTTCTGTAAACATTAGAAGCTTTAAAAAACAACATATGATTTCAATTTGAATTCGAATACACATGAACTTATTAAATCATGCATCAATTATTTTGATTGTAAAATCCTCTATTTCAATAGGATTTATGAAGATTCGTAAATTTTGGGTTGCACTTTAATTGGGATTTCCAAGTTTTCTTAAACGTCATACACGACTAACTTGTTTTTACCTAAAATAAAAAAAATATGATTCTTATTTTGCATAATTTTCCTTGGTTCAAAATTATTCTAGTTTACTACTCTAAAAAGTTTAGCAAACAAATCAAGTTTTAGCAGTTATAAACAGAGATAACTCATAGATAACGCAGCAGTCAGAGATACCTAGCCTTCCTTGGCTTTAAAATGAACATGTGTAAAATCAACTTCAGGATGTGGATTTTAAAAAAGGATTAAAAAAGTGACTTGTTTAATTTCTGAGAGAAAAGTAATCGATCCTAGTAAGTTTTAATGAACGGGCAAAATCAAGTTTGAACCATATAGAACCCAGAGTTAATTAATGACAATAAAGTGATACAGCGGAGTTTACTTATTGATTCATGATGTCATAAATACATTAATTGATTTAACACCTTGCGATCTTCCTGTTTATCATAAGTGTTCAAATGTGTCTTTCTGATTGCGAAATTATTTAAATAATTAACTGGATTAAATAATTACTACTTCATTGATATATATCAGGACTCAAAGGTATTATATACAGCTATAGAGGTGAAAGGTTTTGGTATGCTGAGACGCCATTCAAGCTCATAGGGATTGTCCGCATTAATTTTCAATTTCCACAGAAGAATGGTATGTCAAAGAAGCGTTACCAAAATATTTTTTATACAAATCATGCATAGCAAAGTGGAAATTTCCACACTTGATTCATACTTTTCATTTATCAGCCAATTGTGTACAGCGGCTGTGGTTTTTTTTCGTGAATGCCGAATATACTGTCAACCTATGCTTACTCCAGCACGTTTCGTTTTGTTTTCCTGTACCATTTTATTTAACATGGTTCAGCCTTGTCAGCTCACCATCTTGTCTGTACTCTAGGCTTCTATTTCCAAGATGTACTTTTGTATTGCATCTGTGGATTACTTCTTGACATTTGTAACTTTTTTATGCGTCACTTGTCTTGACACAATTCAAATCTGTAACGATGTCTAGTTATAACAAAATCGTGGGCTTCTACACGTCAAACTGGCACCTTTTGAAACTTCAGTTGTCTCAACGTAAGAACAGAGTATCTCTTTTAAGTATATTTTTACTTTTTCTATTGGTCACATTTTCATATCTTTAACAAAATACAGATAATTAATCAAACGGGTTCTTTTGAAATTTTTTTTTTTCAAATGAATCTTTTCATTTTTCAAATTGTATTTCTAAAGTGCGCGTTGAAATATAAATAAAATGCACTTTTAAATGCATTCATAAATTCATGTTCTACTGTAATGTTTGCAACAAGGACAATTATTTTGGATTAGTATGGAAAGAACCACAAAATTGAGTATTTATATTATACGCTTATGTTTTAACCAATACAGTATCTGAATGTTTTTTAGCGTGTCAAAAAATTGCGAAATTGAGTAACTATTTTTATTTGCGTCAGTCATTTTCCGAGTTCAAAAGTTTCTAATAGCATCAATCAACAGATATCGCGGAGAACCGTCCGCGTACCCTAACCAGCAGTTAGTCTACTAGTGTTTAATTTTTTTTTAACTTTTCGGTATTGTGCTTAACAGTTTTAATATCAACATTTTTTGTAAAGGACGCTGTGTTATAGGACATGACAATAAACTGTACTGACTTATGTATATAAAAAGTTATCTTTTTATCTTTTACATTTCTTAATGAACTTCATTTTTTCTGCTCCAAATCGACGAAAAATAAAGCGATATAATCAAAGCGATATAATCAATAACAAAATATAAAAATAATTGTACATGAATAAATGCCTTTCTGCAATGAGTATATTACTGCACTATAACCCATTGATTTTCTAAAAAGACAAGCATTTGAACATTGTATGTTCTACGAAAATTAAAATCGTTCAAAACTTTCCTACGCTTTCTTATTCAATATTATTCAGGAGACATTTTGCAAATTCTCAGTGGGCCCTGACACCCCCCCCCCCCCCCAACATTCTTAATATTCTTATAAAAGACATTTTTGTGTTTTGGTTTTATAGGCTCATATGACGATAACTATCACACCAAACAGACATGATAGGAAGAGTATTTTTGTTCATGCAGTTCTAGTAAGATCCATGCCATGTTTGATACTTTATGGCCGGTATATCACGTGTAGCATAACAATATCGACATAATCCGAGAACGCAGATGCGGTTCGAGAGATTTATTTTTCGGTGACATTAACATAATTAGCGAACTAATCACTCTTTTGACCTTACATTACTGAAAACAACGTCTTCTTTTGTTTTATACTTGATTTAAAGAACAAAATATGGGGGAAGGACAAAGACAAAATATATCTTTGGCTGGTTTGAAATAGTCACTGATTGTTAATTATAACCAAATGTCCCTAAATATGTCAATTTGGTATGCATTTGTTACAGAATACTAATGAATGTTGCTGTCACTCTGGATGAAAGTGAAAAGAATTTCCCAAATATTTCATCACGCATTTAAAATACCAGTATGGCCAAGCATAATATACATGATTTAAATTTGGTTGTAACATATTACATATATTTGAATGGCAAAAAGTTTTCTATCCACTAAATATTTTATATAATAATATGACTAGTTTAAAGATCGTCTTCATTCAATTGTAGCAATTTTTAATTACCATTTTGTCTGAAGTTGATCATAAAGTGTTTGGAAAATGATAAATTTAAAGATAGTAAGATTATCATTATAGAAAATAGGCTGGATCAGTTATGCTGTTAATGAATATTAAAAAAAAAAGAAGAAAAATTACCTAACGCAAGATTTTAAATATATGAAAAGATATAATTGTGCTAATAATCTGTCAGTTTTTTCTTGTTTATTCCTCATATTACAGGCACGTAACGTCGTTTTGAAATAGGGGAGGGGGGCAGACCAGACAAAAAGTGTTAACAAGCTGGTAAAAAAACGCAAATTAGCAAATGATGAAAATCCTCATCGTTAGGGGTAGGGGGGGGGGGGGGGGGTAGTACCCATATCTTCAAACACTGTTAGTTTGGTTAATTGGACTTCAATTTTTTTTACATGCTTCCATGAAAGTGGGGGAGGGGGGCAATTCCATCATTATTAACATTAGCTGCAGGTCTGTAGCTCCCGGTCTGAAAAAAATCGGATGGACGACCTGGGAGCTTCAGTGCCTCCCATAGTAAAAAACTGCAATTTACGGCGCACAAAAGATTGCGCTAGTTTTGGACTAATTAACCTTTTTTACACACAAATCCTGTGGAAAAAATAGTACCATATAATTATTCCGGTACTTTACTACTGATATCGTCTCTTTACTTGCCTTATACAATCTCCCAAATACGCTAACCGACCTCGGAAAATGAAGTATGTTAAATTTACGTCGAGATCAAGAATAGCCATTTTTAAAAGTTAACAAACTGCACCATTTCACTTTACGGGACTGGTGATGATGTTTAAAGGAATATCAGAGGCAAGTTAAGCGACGATATCTAGGTAAAATGTCCGAGGTATTTTTTGGAATAAAAAATGAATGTGTTAGGAAATAAGATTAATCAGTCCAAAACTAGCGCAATTTTTTTTTGCGCCATATATTGCAGTTTATTTTTTACTATGGGAGGCACTGTAGCTCCCAGGTCGTCCATCCGAATGTTTTCAGACCGGGAGCTACAGACCTATATTAAAATTTCTATATGAAAATTTTAAAAAAATGTCAACTGCGAGAAAAAAGGGGCCTTGCCCACCCCCCCCCCCCCCCCCATGCTTCATGTCTGTATGAAAAATACCCAAAACTTTCTTGTTAATATAAATGTATTTGAAAATTTGATCATTGGCAAAATTAAATTTTAATACGAGTAGAAATAGGACAACAAAAATAATTTGAGACTAGAAAGGGTTTATAATATCAAATCAAAATTAAAATTTGAAACGGGCATAGTAACGAAACTGAAATATTTAAAAAAGTACCAAAAATCTATTTTTCACTTCTGTATACAAGTATCTCTATTGATCTGTAGTATTATATATTTCTTAAACTTGCAAGCATTTATATCTGTAAAATATAACTTCTGTTGAAAAGGTAGTTGATTGTAATTCACGAAATTATATTCCCCACGATATTCTGAATTTGATGCATTGGGTTATCATTATTCTTTATATTGTGAACTTTCATTACAGAAACCATTGCTTGTGATTAATCTTCATTTTTAAAGAATTTACTATAAATGATATTTTCAAATTAAAGAAAATCTTAATCATATTCATGAGGGATTTTAATGTACCCAATTCAATGCCACTTAATCTTAAAGTTGGTTTTTGACTAAATCCTGTTGAAAATGAAAAAGCATTAGAATCATATGTCTATAAGATAAAATATGGTTTTTTATTCCCATTGAATGATTTTTTTAAATAAAGTAAGAAGCTTAGAAATAGAGTAAATTTGTGGAGTCAAATTGACTTGACCTAATTATTTCTCCGCGTGTCAGTAATTAAAAAATACGGTTGTATCTTCCTTGACGAGAATTAGCCATTATACTATAAGACAGAGACATAAACGTCTAATTACTCGTTAGTCTTTGACTACAGGTAAACAGGTGATAATAATTTGTTAAAACCACAGGGGGGAGCAATGCTATCGATTGCTGTCACAAGGCCTTGTCAATAGTGTACAAAATGTACTTCGCTTAACTTTTATTGATATGTCAACTTAAAAAAAAACAGTTGACATGAAATAAAGGAAGGAATGTATTAGAAAAAAACGCACTATTATTTGGGTCCGTAAAACTCTAATAAATAAGAAATACATAAATAATTTGAACACTTAATTTTATTCATTTTATGTGATGTTAGTATCGTTACAAGCTAATCTGTGCAATAAAAACTAAGTATATTGCTGAAGACTCTTTGTAGATAAATGTAATCGGCTCCTCTCTTTCGTAGAATACTCTGCATTGTTGTAAACCTCTCTGAACTGTAGAGCTTACTCTGAACTTTTGTCGACTTTTCTGTACTATAGTTACCTGTACTGCACACTTGTAGAATGCACGACACAGTTGTAGATCTTTATGCACTCTTAAGACTGTTCTATACGATTTAAGACTGCTCTGCACATATTAAGATGGCCCTGCACTCTTGTACTGTTGTAGACATTGGCACTCTAGAGTTGCACAGTTTTGGACACCTGGTAGATTTTGTAGACCATTCCACACTGTTATAGACTTTTCTACATAATTGTTGACTTTTCTTCAGTAGTATAGCGTTCTTCAACAAAGTAAAATGCTTCGCACGGGTGTAGAACTGTCATCTAGATCACATGGATTCCTTCAGAAGGACCTTTCTGTAGAGAAATAACTTCTATATCCAGATTTTTTTCAGCTCTTTTTCCCTCTTGTGGTGTTGTGTTGAAGATCGTGGATGTATTTCACTTTCTCAGCAATCTTCTTCCAGACGTTCTTCATTGTCAGGCTTTTAGTTGTAGATCTCATTTTCTTGAATTATGTGTTCGTAGAAATTGATAAGATGAAATATCAAGAGAATGTTGAGAAAGCATTCCATCGCTCTCCTTTATATACCTGTGAGACAGGTAAACAAAGCGTTGATTGGTAGGAACCGTATTCAATGAAACAAGAGACCAATTGCTAGTGGCAATCATTACACAACGAACGATGAGCGTTTTGCGGTGAGGTTGTCTGTTGGTGATGAATTGGTAGATATTTTATATCGTGAACACACATTATAAACAATTAACTGTGTCAATCTCAACCAATATAATTCCTTGTTTAATATCATCTGAGTAGACAACAAAAAACTTTAATAGGCAATAAATTTCCCGGCAGTTTCTCGTTGAATTCAATACATATCTTAAGGTTAATTGTGATTGAATGTAATTGTTTAGGCATGCATTTATCTTCAATGTTAATTATTCCCTCGATAATTAATGAAGTCTGCATCGTGACTGGAACTAAATCATAATCTGAATTTTCATCGATGAGTCAATCTGGTTTTATTAAAACTATAAAAACAAACTTAATCTTGTTTTATGCATTAAGCAGTAATTTAACTGAATTAAGTTTCATTTTGATGTGCAATCGTTAATCGATTACTGAATTAGCTATACCTGGTCTTGCGTCATGCATCTTTCGCGGTTGATTTTTTTAGTTCGAGAATAAAAAGTATTGATCCATTAATATGTATAGTATAATACTACCCCGAAAAATAGCTTTTTTTCACATCTTTCAAAAAACCCATTTCACAATTGAAATGTTCATAAAATTTATAAGTATAAGATCAATCAGGAAATCATCTAAAAAAACCAAGACTCTGAAAAATACAAAACAATTTTAATTTTATGAAGATCAAGTGTGAATTCAGAAATTTTTAATGGAGAGAGTATGGGGATGAAAAAATACTTTCAGAGGCAGCGAATCGATGAAACATGTTGTATGCTTTAGATATTTCGTTGTGTTTTTATTTTAAGAGTGAATTGTAACAATTGATTCCCTATGTTAATCTTGGTTGTACTTGAGGGTGGTAGGAGCCCCTGGAAGTTGTGAATTTGAGAGAGTTTAAGTAAAAAGTATCCTGGCGTCATGGGTTTCCGATAATCTAACACTAAACGCCGCCTCTAATGACTGTCTCTTTAGTTAACAATTTTGAAACTATATCAATTTAAACCTCAGATATAGCATCGAAAATCGCCCATACTGAATCAAAGAAAAGTTGTCATCATATGCAGTTTCTAGCCGTAAATAAACCTGATGTCGCATTTGACTAATGAAAATGAGCGTCATATGTTTCCGATATAGTATGATTCATTAACGAATTTATTTGTATGATCATTAGTTACGTTTTTATTTTAAAACAAGCTTAATTTATAGCGTTCTTCGACTTTAATACTAAGAAAAACTTCACAACGTCCAGTGATAATTTTAGCATGAAAATACATCAGAAGTGCCTTTTACTAGACGATTAGCAAGTTTTGATATTGTGATAATATATTTAGGATTCTAGGCAATTTAAATTACCCTTTTTAAAGTAATAGTAAAAAATCTTTTTTTATTGATCTCTTGAGTAAATGTGTGATTTAAACATTTCAACGCAGCATAACATGGTTTGTATATATGTATAGAGACGAAAGGAGATTTCGGACGTCCAGAGTCGTAAGTAATTTAAAAAATCGGAAACACATGACTATCGGACACACATGACGGCACGATAGTTTTTAGTATAGTTTTTTAAAAATAAATACTGTTTAAATTTTTTTTCTTACACAGTTTATAAAACCTAGTTAAAAGTGTAAATGGACTTTTTAGCACAATAATATGCAAGCTGTTTATTTTAAATCAATGATACAATGAGCCTAGACCACCACAAGCTATCATGTTTGTTTAAAATTTAAATAAAAGACGGGTTGAATTTTAGCAGATTTTTAAAAAAAAGATGATTTTTTATTGAAGGAGAGCTTTGTTATGAGTGGTTTCAGGTTTATAAGGATTGTCAAGATATGTAAAGAAACAGTCACCTTAATACAGTAAAACTCGTTTAGTACGAACACGGATATAGTGAAATCATGTATACTGCGAGGCCCGACAAAATTATAAACAAATCCTTGTAAAGCTGAACGGTTATAACGAACTCTAATGTAACAATTTAAGATATAGCGAATTGATTTGAGTCCTGTAGAGGTGATAAATAACCAAATGTATATCTTTTATTGCAAACTGGCTCATAGTTTTCAAAGTTAACAATGCCAATTTAGTTAATTGCTTGAAAAAATTTTTCCAGATAAATCCTTTAATTTACGATTGTTTGATTGATGGTTTTTAAAGAAGGTTTTTCATTTAATGCCTCAATTAGCCGCATGGTAGCTATGTTGAAGAAAACACAGCGCATCTTTAACGATAAAAGAAATTTAATGTTGTTAATGCATTGTAGGTTTTTGTGCTAGCGCTTCTGGAGAATGCATCAATAATGCATAAAGTAAATAGTCTAACATTCAGATTAACGACTGGTGATTATGATTTTTAAATTGAATTAAACTAACATTTTGATTCCGTGCTGACTGGGGGTAGATGGTGTAAAATAATAGCAACTATTTCACAAAAATTTGAGTCCATACATTTGGCTTTTTTTTTTATTACTAAACTGATTTAGCAAACATTTATTCTTTTATAATGACAAACGGATTCATGTGTCTACAAATATTTAAAACCTTTATGATGGCATGGAATCGTGTTTCTGTTTTTATATTCTGTTGACGTTCAATTGCACCACAGGAGGTATTACTGGTTATAAAAAATGCTGTATATAAATGCAAATGCTTAGTTATTGGGTGGAAACTAAAGCATTTTGACGAAAAAGTCCGTCTGTATTTTTGTACTTATTTATTCAATACTTTTAACCATTATTATACCCTATAATTAACAGGCTGACAATT
>WFKH01011581.1:67059021-67121209 GCA_016163765.1 Magallana hongkongensis | reverse complement strand
ACAAACTACTATATTACACAGTATTAAGATTGAAAAAAACCCATATGTGAGATCTGTAACGCTACTGTATCTCTATTTTCTAAACGCAAGTATAAAATCAGCGAATTGAAAAATTAATTTTTTTAATTGATTTTATTTGCGTTTGAGATGAATTCGCAAATTTAAGAAAAGTTCTTTCATAAGGAAGTTCTGAAATGTATCAAAATGTTTCAACAATATTATATACAAATTGATAAATGTAAAGTCAAATTCTAGAATATTCATTCACATTAAGCAAAATTAATACTTATTCTCTGTTTACTTCTACGAAATACCTTTAAGGTAAACATGATATTATGATATAAAATAATACAACAAATGACATAAACCCCCCCCCCCCCCAAAATAAATATAGAGTCAATAGCCATCGGATAATAAGCGATCTTGTAATGAAAAAAAATATCTGACGATAGATTTGAAACTTTGATAACGTACTTCACATGCGTTAAACATTATGATGAATGTAAGATTGAAATGTTTATCCATTTGCATCATTTTGATTTTCATTCTCTGTTGTTTCAGTCAAACTCTCATTCCGTCCAGTACTAGTTTTCTTGTTTGTAGCTCCATTGCCATCATTTTTATTTACATTCTCTACGTCTCCAGAGCATATTTTGTTTTTAGGAATGAAGTAAGCACACTCTATTGCAAAAACCAGCACAAGGATTACTTCAGCTATCTATAAAACGACAGGGTTTTCCAAAATAAATTTTGAATTGAGTACAAATTAGTTATATTTATAAACATTATTTTACTGTTTGTCACTAGATGCCAGAACTCTAACTTACATTTGGAAAACTTACCTCCAAAGTCCCTATGATGAGTAGAGAAACTTGTAGCAGGCAAATTTTGCATTCCTCGATGTTTGTAAAACTTAACCGCCTGATAGCGATCATGCAGCTCTGTTAAATGTTTTATTCACACAGAATATTAGAAAGAAAATTATATCACTGTATGCTGTAGGTAAACAAGATTTCAAAAAGCTTAGCGCTTAATTTTTTACAATTTCTATGGTTAGTAGTTTGTTTTATTGCAGCATATCATAATAAAGATAAATGTGTAAATTAATTTTGACTCATTATTTCACATCAATATCAGACAAATGGCGAGATAAAAATACTTAAATTTATTAAATTTACAGATTTATAGGTCCCAGAAGTGACAGAGGAATGACACGCGGTCGATGCGCTTCCATAATCTTCCTCTGTCACATAATTGCAGCAGGTCTTTGGGATCTGGGAGGATGTTGCATGACATGAACCTGATATAGTACACCACGGAGTGCTGTCAAAGTCGTTGGTCGTTCCTTTGACTTGGCTTACAGCACAACAGTCGTACTGAAAGTTGGAACCACAGAGATATTGTAAAATCTATTATTATTAGCTATCAAAATAAATATAGATATTAGATAAAAATCCAATTTTATTTGTTTGATTTGTGTTTTGATATCGTATAAATTTTAAATGCCCTCAGAAATTTGAAGATTTGTGCTTTAGATATTTTGCTGTCTTACCTCGATGAAGAACTTGTTCCACGTATTTGAGATTGCATTACTACTGCTTATGTTGTCTGAAGTGTAATTTGTCTTCAGCAAATTGAACATTCTTGACTTTAATTGAACAAAGTTCTAGACAGAAAAATTAAAATCAAACTAAACGACATTAGACTTGTTTGTTGATCATAAACAAGCAATTTTTGGTTACATTTGTTCTAATAACATTAACTTTTATTTCAATTAGAACTGACTTTATAATTTTTTTCAAACAAATGAAGAGATGGTACTTACTATATTTGTTTTTCCTGCTTCGGTTTTCAGAACATCTCTGTAGGATTTTATCATTATGATGGAAAAAAGGATTGCAACAACAGCAAGCTGTTAAAACATATACATTTGGTCACCAAATATAATGTATTTATACAAATAATTGAAAAAGTGGAAATTGCTGTCTTAAATACAAAGGTAGTACTTACTATAGAGAACAATGCCAGTTTCAATTTTACAGGCATCAACTTGAAAAATAATATAATTATAAAAAAAATAAAATTCACAACTAGGACTCCTATTCCCCAGTTACGTAGACTGGTAGACATATCCTTAATATCATTGTAAGTACAGGGAGAGTTGACGTTCAGACCGAGTGAATCGAGGGCCTTCTCTAAATCACAAGGTTTGGCCATTGAAATCTCTGCACTTGAGGATATCAACACAATCGCTGACACCTAAAAACCAGAATAAGACAAGATCAAGAGAATGGTGTATGAAACATGTCGAAAAGTGTAAATAACGAAGACATTTGGAATATCTATACCATAAGTATCCTTTTGAAAACCAGCAATACATAGCACGTTCTGCATTCTTCAGCACTTTTAGAATCCAATGAAGGCATTTCCTGTGAAAAAATTAAAACTTTTACTATTGTAAATGCATTAACATGTGTTGTTTTAAGATCTGTTTTTATCATTCTGTGCTGGTTTTTGTACAAAACTAGGTGAAATCCTCTCGGAAACTGCAAATAATTCTTAATACTGCCTTCTAATGAAGATTTAGATGATAAATTCTGCCCTTTGATAAGGTAATTTAATTCATAAATATGAGTATGTAACCTTTCTATATTGTTAATTTTTAATCTTTACAATTTTTAATGATGACCTGTCTTAATGAATTTATTATGATGAAAATGTATTAAACAAAACCTATCAACTTGAAATTAGATTTAAAAAGGTGTATTACTTATCCTTTATAGTATGAAATGTTAATCTCTTTGAACTTGCAATTCATCTGATGTTTTAATTCTTTCACAAAACGCACCAAAACAACAAAATGAAATGAACGGCTAAAAATTAAATCATAGATCTTTATAACTATTTACCTTCTCGTAAAATTATTTTTCCTCCTTATTGTTCTTACGTCTACTCGTCGTTGTGAGGACCGATCATTTACATTAAGTATCTCAACACCATGGTAATAACGATTAACTGCGTAATTTCGAAAGAAGGTTGCGTTCTGTGAATTTGTTTTAATGTTATATAAATCAGTCTTTTGTTGACTGTTTTAATGTACAATATGATGCAACATTATACAATTTAAACGATTTTTACCTTTAAAAACTTAATGATGCCATAGCATCAAGTTTCTGTTTTGTAAAATTTTGTGTATCCAAAATAAACATTGCAGAGTCTATCAAATTTCATGATCTAATCGAAACTTGAGGAGATAAAATTTTAATCGATTTTATTTTACACCTGTTTGACAAAACAACCAGTCTGTGCATACCTGATACATTTGTATTACCTTTGCCAATTACAACGGATGGGTAACTTTGTCATAAAATACTACATTGGATTTAATTTATAATGTTTATCATGTAACAGTTGGTTTAATAATGAAGTCGGCACAGCGATTCTTAGAAAAGGATGGTTTCCTCAGAAAAATTGTGTATAAATTGTTAAAAAGTATAACAAAAGGACAATGGGCCTTGATGATCGCATCAAGCATCTACGCGAATAGTTTTTGGACCGATTTTTGTCCATATGTGAAATTATTCTCAATGATATGCAATAACTCGAGTTATTTTCAATGTCACTCTATGGCTGTTAATCTTGTTCATATAAATTTACGTAGTAAAAAGACACAAAAGGTTTGCGACCCTGTTCTGATAATTGTGTCAGTCTGTAGGTCTAGGTCTTTAAAAGAAATCTAGACATAGTCAGACTAAGATCGTATGCTGCTCCCAAACCTTTTTTTTTTTTTTATCAAAGATTGGGTTATTTTTTAGATCATGAAAATAATTCAATTTTTTGCATTTTTTTTTTACAGACCTTTGTTGCCTTGTTTGATATAAAATGTCAAACATAAGTTTTTATCGTTTATTCCTTTTTTTATTCATCGCTAAGACAAGTAAAAGAAACACCGATTGGTTAATCCATATTCAATACAACAAAAGACTTACTAGTAATGGCTACACGCCACGCTGACCGTTTAGTGGGAAAATATATGTTGATAATCTAATTAATTATTGTTCCACAAATTAAAAATTATTAACCGTACCACTCTATAAACTTATATAGGCTTTTGAAATTGGTGATTTGAGTAAAAAAAAAATGTAAATCGCTGGCCATTTTATATTTTTACAAGGCATCCACATTATTTTTAACGAGATAGGATCCTATTGATATACACTATAAGAGGAGTATTTCTTCGTGATAATCATTATACAAAGATTAAGATACATACTTTGCATATAAGTTGATTATAGACTTTTAAATCTATATACAATTCAATGTTCTGGAACTTGTAACTATATATAGAATTGAATTACATAAAATTTATTAATTTCTACGCCTTTAAACTTGATTTAGTTAAGACCAAATCATAGAGAAATTTTAATTCATTTTTCAAATGCCTTCAAAGAGATCAATTTGCGACCATTTCCATCAGATTTATACTTCTTCTAGCCATCTAATGAACACCAGTTTACAATTGGATCAAGATCACTTATCTTTAATTAGATTTATTTTTTTATACCGTAATATAAAACCTGTCATGTTATTATTTTTTCCCCAAAATGTTTATTTCCTTTTCAAAAGAAATAGAACGAAGGTTTTTATAAACATTTTGAACAAACAAAGATGATGCAATTGTCTTGCATTAAATATTTTGTATCAATTGAATGTTAAAAAATACAACATGTATTTTTTTAAAATTTCAATTATTAGAGCATTTTTTATGCCAATGTAATAATAAGATATGTGCCACTATTTTGCGTGATTGCTTTATTCTTTGCTATGAGTATTTAAAGTCTTAAATTGGCTGGTACAGATTCACACATTGAATTTGCATTGATATGTCAATTTCAGATTAGAATAAGGATATAACAAACCCTATGTTGATTTAGTTCGGCGAATTGATAAGTGTATTCAATTCATATCAATTAAGTGCAATTCAATTGAATTTTAATGAACGACCTTTGACCGTAAAACAGAAATAGCTTGTATTTTCTGGCACGTGTTGACTTCGTTTGTTCTGGAGAGTCAGATAATGTTCTATGGACAATGATTTTTTTCTAAACTTGCATACAAATCATCTCCAATATACCATTTTCAATTCTTCTATGGTTTTTCATTTTATTAAACAGTTGAATATACTTGATCGAGGAATTGAATCTTTAGAAAACCTGTGCGAAACAGTCAACTAAGAGGAAAAAACTCAGTTTGTATAAGAATTATTATTGCACAAAAATATATGTGTATATTGACAAATAATACAGACAAACAGAGTATTAAGAAAACGCTGCAAGTAGGACAAAGTTCATTTCAAACATATAAATACCTGTTTGAGCTCGGAGAGGATTTATTATGTCATATTTAGGAGAAGAAAAATTCAGTAGGTTAATAAATTTAAAATTTGGCACGACGAAATGAAGATAAGTACAAATTAAATTCAAAAGAGGGGTGTCGATGGGAGAAAACTACCTTTTTACAGTAAGAAAATCCAACATACAAATAACATTTTCATAAGAACAAATGAATTCGAAAAAAGCTTTTTATAGAGGGCTTAAGAAGAAATTTCAGTTGGTTCATAAATAGTACAATGTAATTAACGACTTGACTTTGAGTGTACATATGTCAAAATTTTTTTAGTTAAATGTGTTGCATTTATATAAACTTGAACGAAAAATACAATGAAAGAAGACCCAAAAATATTTATTTTAGATTAAATAAAAACACATTGGAATTAAAATATTTCCATATCCGTGAATTATGAAATATCACAGGTTTGCAGACAAGTAAACTTGCAACATTAATACGTATTATTCGTATTAGTCGTGCTGAAAACTACGTATAAAGCAGCGTCTACATATCAGATTTTAAAAGACCTGGTAAAACATTCAAAAGATAAAATTTAATAGCATATGTGTAATAACACAAAAGTTATATAGGCTACTGAAGAAGAAAAAGGTGGTTAAAAATAAGCAGTAGTTTGGTAATTATCTCATTCATCTGAACTAATACAAAAACCGTTATCCCGTAACTCTCGATCGATATTTAACTTAAGAGATGGTGCTAAGCTACATAAGAACTGGGTTTTTTTTTGTTTCATTAGAAAGAAAATTGTTGCATATATCATTTTGACATGTTTCATTACCTCAACACAGCTGTTTTTATAAGTGATTTTTTAATAGTAAGAATAAAAAATTAACCGTAATATTTTTTTTCTAAACTCAGTCCTCATCGTCATTACAACTGTAAAATGCTACAATGTAACAAAATAAAATGATTTAAAGATACTAATTTTAAATTTTGTTTTCTGAAACCTGAAGGACAGATTCACTGAATAGTTAGCGACTGGCAGTACTTTTGAACATCAAATTCTAGACAATGTTCGACAACTCTTAGATGTCAAGGAATTATGTATTAATTTACATGCTGAATTTTTTTTATGATTTGACGACTTCATATTAATCCTTTAATTTTTGACATTATCCATTACTGAAACTCAGTTGTACTATAGAAAATAACATTGCTTGACGAATGTCGTAAATAGTTTTGAGTTTTCAATTTGTCATTTAAAACGCTTAGTCAATTGTACACTTTTCTTAATTTTCTATTAGAATGATAAGAACTTAATATATTTAGCTTTGGAAATTGGCTTGATACTATTATTAAATTTCCATTGATTTCATATTTAGAAAAAGGTATGATGAAAGATACCATCTGAAGAAATTTTAATTAAAATAAAATATCATATGCTCTTGTTAATAAAAGAGTATCTACGAAAAAACATACATACGTTTATCTGGGATGTTTTTAGCTAAAATGTAATAAAACTTAACAATATTGGATTGAAGATTCAAACAAGAACCAAGAGTTATTATTAATACATGAAGACTTAAAATTAGACTTCTGTGACGAAGTCCAAAAGTATGAATAGTCATCGTACATCATACACAGGAAAGACGAGTAACTAAAATGAAGAGTAACCACACGGCATGGCGTTACTTAGTTCTGTTTTTTTTTTTCTTATTATGTCCCACATTTCTTCTTAACAATGTTTGCTGTTGGTACAATCAACACTAGAAGGATTTCAGCTAACTTAGGAAAGAAAGAAGACTTTTTAAGACTTTATTTTGCAATGTATTCTCTCTCTCTCTCTCTTATTTGTCTCAAAGTTCAAGTAACCTTACCTCCAAGGTGCCAACGACGAGTAGAGAATTCAGTATCAAACTGATCGGGTATCCTTCTTTGTTCTCAACACTAAACGACTTTACAGAAATCATACTGGGAAATAAGAACAAGATGTGTGATTTTATAGTTTTATTTGGCGAACATTGGCCGTGGCATATTACTTTGTGGGATGCCAATAAACACACAACTTTTGGGCAAACCCACACAAAATCAACAAATGCATCAAAATTTATACAACACACAACATTTGTTCAAATGGCCACCCCGGGTAAACCGCGGGTGGTTACTTATTTAAATGTAAGTTATATGCACAAAACAATGTGAATCCACATCGAGCAAATATTTTACAAACATAATGGTTTAACATTTTACCCCCTTTACAGTTCAATGGTGACAACTTCACAATAATACAAAGCTTACATAGGACTCAGCTGCTTTGGTGTGCGCAAGCGCCACATCAGTGCTTATACCACGACATTTCTGGAAATGAACCCATAGATATGTCTTCCAACGTTATAATCTGCAAAAACAACGGAAAAGCCAGCAGGAAAAAACAAAGCTTATATCTGTATTGAAAACTTTAATTTCTAATCAAATTGGGAAGGGGTGGGCGGGATATTTAAGACGGATGCAAAAAAATTTTTGGCAAATAATTAAAAAAAAATTTCCCTATATTTTTTCAACCTACTCTCTTTCAGTAACTTTTGGAAAAGAATGTTGATCCCGAGCTTCCCGACTTAAATAATATCAATCGCAACTTCTCGGGCCTTTCCGGCAAGCTCGGAAAAACACCTCGAATGTATTAACATCACCGGATGTTAGAATTTTATACAAAATGGAGTCGCTTCCCATTAAAATAAGTATCGGCTAGACAGCCTCGTGTGTCGCTTTTGTGGTATATTTTTGGGTTTATCATTGACTTTGATAACGTCTAGCTCACATCTCAACAGATCGTAAAATGTGTTGTATATATATCAAGTCTTATAAAAAGGGGGGTTGTCATGGACGCCTAGGTAATACATTCGAGGTGTTTTTCCGAGCTTGCCGGAAAGGCCCGAGAAGTTGCGATTGAAATAATATAAGAAGGCCGCAGGCCGATCCCGACCAAAATTAAGATAACCCTTTTCCCGTAAAATAAAGTCATCGATTTCATATACATAAAATAGATGGTATTATTTTTATAGGGAAATAAGAACAAGATGTGTGATTTTATAGTTTTATTTGGCGAACATTGGCCGTGGCATATTATTTTGTGGGATGCCAATAAACACACAACTTTTGAGCAAACCCACACAAAATCAACAAATGCATCAAAATTTATACAACACACAACATACGTTCAAATGGCCACCCCGGGTAAACCGCGGGTGGTTACTTATTTAAATGTAAGTTATGTGCACAAAACAATGTGAATCCACATCGAGCAAATATTTTACAAACAAAATGGTTTAACATTTTACCCCCTTTACAGTTCAATGGTGACAACTTCACAATAATACAAAGCTTACGTAGGACTCAGTTGCTTTGGTGTGCGCAAGCGCCACATGACAGCGAACAAAGGAGAGTTCGCAATCATCCCACACATGGAGGAGCACCCAAGCAACTAAAAAAGGCCCCAACGGACCAATGTTCTATGGAACAAGTTTTAAGGATATACCTGCCCCAGATGCGACTGGAAGAATTCTAACCCCCACCCCCCACCCCCCACCCCCCCTTGGATATTATTGAGGAAGAGCTTATTTCCTAACTCGTTGAGATGGACGCCATCAGGCACAAGAAATAAGGACATGTTTCTCAACAGATCAGGGTGCTTTATGTAACAACCCCCCAACTTTAAAACTGATGAAGCAGCTACCCTATTGGCCTTGAGACGGCATCTCTCCATCGCTTTGTTATCATTAGAATACCTCCATTTATTTCGTGGAAGCATCTGTGACCAAACAATTGTGGACTGTGGGAATCGAACATAAATAAATTGTAGGTGGGTTTTAATTTTTTCAATTAGTGTATACAGATCAATAGCCCCAATATCATTCACCCCACAGTGAATAATTAAGAAGTCTGGTGATTCTTCGTATTGTGTCAGAAAAAAAAGTTTTCCTTTTTAGCTCCAAAAACTTCAAACCTGAATATCCTTGCCACCAAATATTCATATTCAATCTATCCAATCCTAGATTTCATCCCCCCGGTCTGAATACTGATGCCATCATTGCATTCTTGATAATGGATGAGCCCACACACCACACTGTAACTTCAGGGACCTCTACAATTCCAGCAAGAATTAGTATTGAACCTGATTACTTTTAAAAATTACAACTTAGTTGTTCCTAACATCTGCCCAATATGACATTTTATGTATGTCCTATATACCCTAGACTTCCAACGGCCTGCTTCCATTATAAGATCCTGTGTGCAACCAGCTTCAAATGCTAAAGAGGCTGCCCCGATACAAAACGAATGGGCCCTATAATGTCCCTTAACTCCGAGAACATGAAGTGCTTTTCTAAAATAGCTGAGAACTGATACCTAGTAAGAGGATTTTTTCCCAAATGAATGAACAATGGGCCTTTAATTTTTGGTCGAACAGCAAGATAATCAAACTTGCTACTAGACACAGCATTCCCTCAATTCTCTCAATGACCAGAGAAACCCCCTTTCTATCTTGATCAGTTTTTTGAGCTTTTAATAAGTACTAAGACCTTGGAGTAATTAGCTTGAAATTGTACATCTGTCACTTGCAATATTGAATGAACACCATTGCCAGTAGACAATGCAAATTCCCCTATTCTGAGAAAACCAAAGAAAGCCGATAAATATGCAGCTCGAAACAACTTTGTTTCATAGGTATCATGACAAATGCCTGGTAAAGTCTCGACAAGTTTTTCTTAGGTAACTCCAAGGTTATAGGTAGCCTTGCATTAGCAGACCTACCAATTCTTCTCATACCTTCAAGAACCTTTAGAACAAGGAAGTTTTTTGTTTCATCAACCAAATTTTGAATTTTGCATTGAAAACTAATGGATGATAAGTAAGACCTAGCTGTAGCATAAGAACATTTCTTTAGTGACAAATAAGCAACAAACTGAACAACGTCCCTGAGTGGTGGGGGCCATACAATCTCAAACCCAAATTCTCTCCGGAAATTAAAGAATGATTTTAGCCCTGTTTCATAAGATGTCTTGGTGTTGCTGGAGATTGAAGCATCTAACAATTTGTTCATTTAAATCTGTAAATCATGTTGATTAATTCTAATGGAATTAGGTCTGGTCTGGCGTTTGCCTCTGGTGCCAACTTCTTGAAACGGTACCACTGCATGCGAGATAAAGAATCTGCAATTTTGTTATCCAAGCTAACTATGTGTTTTGCCCTAAATATAACATTGTTCATCATAAGTCTAAAAATCAAATGTCTTACTAATTCCATCACTCTTTTGGATTTGGAAGATTGGGTATTGATGACACTTACTAGTGAAAGGTTATCCACATGGATCTGAGCCTTTATGTGTTGCAACCTATTTCCCCATATCTCTATTGCTAATACTACAGGTATGAGCTCTAAAAAAGTCATGTCCCTCAAAATGTCTTGGTTGTTCCAATGAGCTGGCCACTGTTCAAAAGACCAACTCCCCCTAAAGTAACCCCCACATTCTAAATGACTTGAGCCTGCACTATCTGTAAATAACTGCAAAATGCTACAATCTTCCCATACAGTATCAGGAAAATATGCTACCTCATTGAAGTGGTTTAAGAACACAAGCCACATTTTAAGGTCACTTTTAATTCCAACTGATAATCTTATATGATGGTGTGGCTTAAAAACCCCACTAAATGCATCATACATTCTCCGACTAAGGGCTCTACTAGATCTGATTGCCTTTGAGAAAAAAATTAGCATTCCAACTAATGATTGCATTTCTTGCAATCTAATCTTTTCTCTATCTAAAAAAACTCTCAATCAGATTCATAAGGATATCTACCTTTGCTTCTGGGATCCTAATAATCATCTTCAATGTATCTATTTCAAAACCTAAAAATATTAACTTAGTTGTTGGGCCTGAAGTTTTTATCATGAGCTAGTGGTAGCCCTATTTCCTTAGCTAAGTGACTAAAAGTAGACATAAGTATTGCACATTCTTGACTTCCACACCTTCCTGCAAAAATGAAATCATCCAAATAATGATTTAAGTTATGCAGCCCAGACTTAAACTGTGTAAGCCAATGTAGAAAAGTTGCAAATGTTTCCCAAATTTTGCAACTAATAGATCATCCCATGGGAAGACATTTGTCTATGTAATATAAGCCATCTACAGAGAAACCTAACAAATAAAAATCCCCTGGATAGATAGGAATTAAACGAAAGGCACTTTTAACATCCATCTTCCCTATCAAGGCACCCCTTCCCAAATTGGCAATCATGTCAACTACACCATCAAAAGATGCATATTGTATTGTACATAAATCTGGATCTATAAAGTCATTGATCCCACAATCACTAGGGTAGGATAAATGAGTTATCATTCGCCACCCCCCATCAGATTTTGAAACAATGCCAACTGGCGAAATGTGAAGGTTGGAAATAGGCAGTTGGTCAAAAGGGCCCATAATCCTGCCCAGCTTAATTTCTTTATTTATCTTATCCATCAAATGATCATGGTGTTCCATTGCAGACTTGAGATGTTTTGAATACACATGAAACCTTGGGCCAGTATAACTTATTTCAAAACCTTTGGAAAAACCATTTTTTAAATAATTAGCAGCACATTTGTCTGGGTATAATTGTAAGTATTCATCCAACTCTTTAGTTCTAATAGGGGAAGTTCCTATGGCCCATATATCTTTGTGGTCTTGGGGGGTGTGACACAGGGGGTCTAATTTTCCCTATATTTTTTCAACCTACTCTCTTTCAGCAACTTTTGGAAAAGAATGTTGATCCCGAGCTTCCCGACTTAAATGATATAAGAAGGCCGCAGGCCAATCCCGACCAAAATTAAGATAACCCTTTTCCCGTAAAATAAAGTCATCGATTTTATATACATAAAATAGATGGTATTATTTGTTAATCACTAATGATTGCAAAGAAAATATAGATTCTAACTAACTAAAATGAATGGAAAAATATATTATTTATATTAACTGGTTTTTAGTTGTTTTTTTTTTTTTTCTTTTTTAATAAAGTGATTACTTTAAAAATATAACCTTGATTAATATTGTTTGTTCTCTCCAATATAATCAAAAAAGGTGAATTTGATATTATTGTTATTTTGCATATTGTACTGTTTTTATTGTCTCGGTAATTTTAACAATGAAAGTAGAGACACTAGTGATTAAATGACGATGTTGTAACGAGACAACATTTAAGTAATTAATTTATTTTCTACCTACTAACTAAATTTATCTCCAGTGATATAATTTTTTACTGCCATATTCATGCATTATTCTTAAAAAATGAGTTTATTTTGTGTGAAGTTAAAATTTAA
Source organism: Magallana hongkongensis (assembly GCA_016163765.1). Classification (NCBI taxonomy): domain Eukaryota; kingdom Metazoa; phylum Mollusca; class Bivalvia; order Ostreida; family Ostreidae; genus Magallana; species Magallana hongkongensis. The sequence continues at coordinate 67,108,509 of WFKH01011581.1, read as the reverse complement.
CGTCAAGCGCTTACTAACTAAAATGTGTGTTACTTCTATAATTGAAATAAATTGAAATAATTTTTTTTCTAAAACTTACAGTTTTTTATGACCAAGGATTCACAGAGGCATAACAGGGTGTAGCAGCAGATGAATAATTTGTCTTTGTGACATAATTGCAGCATGTTCTTGGGACCTGGGAGGCCGCTGCCTGACATAAACCACGGAGTGCTGTCAAAGTCGTTGGTCGTTCTTTGGACTTGATTAACGTCACAGCAGTCGTGCTAAAATTTTATTCGACGGTTTAAGAGATTATGCATTGAGTTCACATTTGTGTGTATACAAAAACGGTTTATTCTTCGTTGCCTTGAACTTTGTAGAATACTATGAAGATGATTTTACTTTGTAACTTTACATGGAAATTATCAATAGACTTACCTCGATAAAAAAACTTGTTCCAATTATTTGATATAACATTGTCTGTACTGAATCTATCAGCAAGATAATTTTTAATGAGACTTGATTCCATTGCTGTTTGTAGTTTAACATAGTCCTAGAAAATCCGATAACATAAAATGACAAAAGTCATACATACATCTCATTTTCCGACTTTTATGACGTATTTATTTTACCCATATAAACTGGCTGTATGTCTTTAATCGGTGGCCGGTCCGGAATTGTACATCGATGGCTTACTAGATCACTGTGAATTTACTATTTAGTGTACCTTTTAATTACAGACATATGAATCTACATGCAAAATAAATAATAAATGCTATATATCTAATTTAAAAAAAAAAGAATTTCTTCTACTTGGTAAGAAATACTAACCAATTCTTCTGGTCTTGCATGTAGAACATCTGTATAACTAAGCATCATTATTGGGACGAAAACTAAAGCAACGATTATAATCTGTGCAAGACACATTGGTAACGTGTGACTAACGTATCATATAAAAATCATTTTATTTAAAACAAAATTAAGTAACATTAATTTGACACTCACTATGACACATACTCCAATTTTATATTTCATGTGTTCCAATAACGGGAATAACAGTATCGATATTAAGAGAAAGAAATTTACAGTTAGTACTGCAATTCCTCCGTTGCGAAGGGGACTTGACTTTGCCTTTACACCGTCGTATTTGCAAGGATTAGTAAAATCCACACTGATTTTATCAAGCTCTTTCTTCAACTCACATGGTTTGGCCTCTAAACTATCTGTACTTGCAGATATCAACACGATTGCTGTCACCTTAAGAAATATTGTAAAGTTTACGAGCATTATTATAAATACTTATTAACTACGTTGTAAAAAATAAAAAGATTTTAATAAGTATTATTTACCATAAGTATTACTCTCAACGCCAGCAGAACCTAATATGCTCTAATTTCCACGTCCATGTTAAAATACAGTATACATTTTTCCTGTAGGAAATATATTTCATTCATTCAAAATAACTCCAGTCAAATGGTAATGATTACGGGAATATTGTAATACATAAATACACAATTATATCTATTAGTATTATGCATTAATCCAATGACTGTGAGTGGGATACCTCTTTTATCAAAACAGAGCCAAGAACTTTCGTTCCCATGAAGTGTATGATATTGATGTAAATATAAGTGCTGGTAGATTTGGTGACTTTATTTGAAATTTAAACTACACCAATGATCAACATTGGTAACTCATTGCAACCATTTGCGACCATTTGTAGAAATTGTCGACCAAATAAGCCGTTGGTACCAATCTGGTGAACTCTAAACACACCAATATTTACTGTCTTGTTATCAAACTCAGTAATTAATCATTGCAGTAACAGCTACTGGGTAACTGTTCCATCATGATGAATATATTCTGTTTTTTACAGGAAAAAAAATCAATATTAAGTTTTAAACATTCAATTACTAGTTATCAAAACAGTAAGTGATTATTTAAAAGTCGCACCTACTGCTCTCAATCGCTAACGTCATTGCTGTGAAACTGTTTAGTGTTAGAGAAAATCAACCGATCAAATTACCGAAAAAACAAAAATTGGCGTCAGAATTTGAGTTATAGCATTCCGAGGGTGAATATCACATTTTGTACCCTGTGGTACTAATGTATATCATAACTGAATACATATCTGTCTTAATAATGTACCAACAGGCGTTTTCATGATGTTAAAATGAAACAAAGCTGTGAAGTCTTCGTTGTGTATTTGTTAAAAATATCATTGTTTATGTGCAATGATTAGTGTAGGTTATTAAAACAATAGAAAAAAATACCATCCCCCCCCAAAAAAAAAAACCCACACAAAACCCCCCCCCACACAAATCAACAAAAACAATAGTGTGAAATATAAGAAAACATTTAAGTGATACTTCACGTAAGTATATACTGTAGATTCCTAATTAAGCGCGAGGAATTAATTTTCGCGTAAAATCGCGAGAGTCAACCCTCGCGGATTTTAAAATCTCGCTTTTATTTTTCAGACAGTTTGAACTATAGGAAATTATAACAAAAAATTGGTGATCGCGATTATATATTCTCGCAATTTGATACAAAACAGCGGAATCGCGAAATTAAGCACTCGCGTAAAATAAGGAATTTACAGTACACAGTGTGTGGATTCGCACTTAATATTAATTCCTTTTTTTTCATTTTTAGAGACTTGCCTTTAATGGTTTCTACAACAACATCGAACAAAGATTTATGTATATTTTCTGCTGAATACTGAAAAGGTTTGTTTTTAGAAGTTTTTAAAATTAGTTCTTAACATGATTTTACAAAATTCGAATGATAAATATCATAATTTATATCCGAATCTGCATTAAATGTTATTTAACTTTTTAGGTTAGACAGAAAAAAGCTTGAGTAATTATAATTTGCAGAGGAAATTTATAGATTTTAATACGTGTTGTATATAAATAAAATATTCCTGATTACGATTATCAATGAAAACAATGACAAGAGGCCCACAGGCTTTGACGGTCACCTGAGTACCATAGCCTTTTGATGGACTTGTCAGGAAGTCTCATGTTTGCATTTTTGAGTCATGTTTTTAATATATATCATGGCAATGCACCAGCATATCTTAATGATCATTTTGTTCTGAATAACAATATTACAAGAAGTGCAACCAACAAGAATTCTATTATACCTAAGATAAAAGGAAAAGAGTCTTCATGTTTTTTTTACAATGCTATCAAAGACTGGAATGCATTGCCTTTGGAGGTCAAGGAAATTAATTCTAAACAAAAATTTAAGAAAGCTGTAAAATATTTCTTGTCTACAAATGCCAGAGATACTATGTGACGGCTTGTCCACTTCCATTTTTATCTTAATTATTGTTATTACTTTTAAGTTATAAATGAATAATTAAGGAAACATGTCATTTTTCAAAGCATAATGCTATATTCCTTTTCAGTACCCTGCCTAAATTCCATTGTGTAAATTTGTAGTGTACTTTTTTGTTATTAACTTAATTGTTATATAAGGACCCCATTGGAAATAAGCTTTTTAACAAAGCTTTTATGGGCTATCCTTACGTAATAATTATCATTTGTATGTAATGTAATCTATAAAATATTAATTAAACAAATTGATCCTTATGAAGTTGCATAGTGCTGATATAATGTCTGTTTTTCTATCTGTTATATTTTATATGTGTAATCATGGCATTCTGTGATATATTTACCTGAATAAAATGAAATGAAATGAAAAAAACCTCAATCCGAGATTTCTCTGACTTTTACCCCAACTTTAATTATTTGATGTTTGCAAACATCAATTCATGAATTGCAAGTGGCCAAAAGTCGAAGGAATCTCGGTTTATCTATACCCTACTTCCAGGGGCCAGAAATTGTAAACTTTTGGTAAAAAGATACCTGCAGACCCTTAATGGTTAATCTTTTATAATATGCACAGTTTCATTTAAAATAAACACCACATGCATACAGTTTATTGCGAAAAGCATACATTGCACAGGGAATAAAAGTAGTTTTCAAAATAAAGAATACATATTTATTTAATATGGCCAAGCGACAATTTACCTTGTAGTTTTCAAGATGACGTTATAAATGTTAAATTGTTAACAGACGACGCACGACCAACGGCAATATGTTACCTAAATGATAAAAGTGACCTACAAAAAAATGCTCACTATATGGCCATATTTGACCCCCCCCCCCCTTAAAAAATAAAATAAAATCCAAGGGCAGTGAATTTTACAATTTAAGAAGAGGACATTATGGACAAAATAACGACGCATTTAGTTTATATCCCCCTTCTGTGAAAGTACAGAAGAAATTATAAAACTTTGTACATTTTCACACTAAGACCATATTGGTCCTACACAAGGGGCTGAACCCCTGACCCAGGGGTCATGAATTTCACAGTTTAGGTAGATGGCTTCATGGACATCACAACCATGCATTTAATCTATCTCCCCTGCTGTAAATGTAGAGAAGAAGATTTTCTAAAATTTTGTACATTTTCATTACAAGACTATATTAGCCCTACCCAAGGGCCTGAACCCCTTATCTAGGAGCAATAAAATTAATGATTTTTGTAGAGGGCTTTATACAAAAAATAACCATGCATTGAGGTTTTTTTTAAAATTTATGTGGGAGTGTAGGGTAGAAGATTTTCTAAGACTAATTACATTTTCTTTATATTGACCCCGCCCTAGGGCCTTAACACCTGAACCATGGACCAGGAATTTCATGATTTAAGAAGAGGGTTTAAGGGACAGGATAACAATTCATTTTGTTTTTCTCAAATATATATGGGAGTAGAGATTAAGATTTTCTAAGATTAAATACATCTTCATTGTATGGTCATGTTACCCGCGCCCTAGGGCCTGTACCGCTGACACAGGGGTCATGCATTTCACAATTCACAATTTTGGAAAAAGAGCTTCATGGATATCTTAACCATGCATTTAGTTTTTCCCCCACATGTGTTGGAGAAGATAAGAAGAAAATTTGGCCTTTTTGTTGTTGCATATTTTGGCGGAAAGGTAATACATTTCACAATTTAGGTTCTTCTAATTCTAGAGATACTTTAAGCCAAAAATGTTAACAATCGATTTTTGTAGTTTTTACGAAGTTAAAATGTAAAATTGTTAACAGACGACGGACGACGCACGACGACGGACGAAGACCGATAGCAATAGGTCACTTAAGTGAACAAAAATTATTGCATGAATACCTTGAAGAGGCAACATTGATGGTGCAGCTTAAAAATAATGTTTTTTGGAAGTTAAGCAATTTAATTTACACTTGATCTTTAGCACAAGCTTACAGAACTTTAATAGCTTGTAACAACGAGATAATGTTAAGATTAAATTTAATTTAAACAAAAAGGCTCTCAGTTTGCAAAGATGATGATGTTAACCAACTAACAACAGTATCCGGTATTCAAACTTCGGTGGTCGAAATCGCCTCCTGACTGAGAAGAATCACACTCCTAAATTATGCTAGGAGGCATGACTTGTTTCGTGAAAAAAATCCTTGTAATGATCTCCCCCAAGGAATCTTATTAAGATTGAAGGTCAACTTCTAAGCATTACGACACCTACAATGTAGGGAAAAAGAGGCATGGTTTAGGTGATCGTGTTAAAATGGAAGTATCACAGTACCTGTACCTGCTACTTCTGCAACAGAGGATCGACATTTTAGTATTGCTGGGAAGATCTTCAGACCAGACAGATACAGACTAAGTTGCTCAACATTTCAAAAGTTAATGATGATAAAGTGTAATGATAAAGCTTAAAAACAATTTGATGAATTGAAATCAGAATTGAGACTCCTGGCAAAAATACATAGTTTATCTCCTACACATTAAACTTTAATCTAGGGAAAAACTAAGGCAATTTATGTAATCTAAAGTTATCACAAGTCATTATGATTACAAGAAGGAAAAGTAGTCTACTGTAGTCGACTTGTATAATCAACTTGTAATAATTACTTTCAAAATTCAAAACAGCTGTAATTTAATCGATTAATTTTAATTTAATCGAGTACTTTTTAAAGATTAAGACCCCATCCTTGTTAAGGGAGTTGATTATTGTTTTTTGTTTGACTAATGTCTGAACATTGCTGAATCAGTGTCAGTTGTTCCAGTTTACCTGAAGGGGAAGTCTCTGGGAAAGTTTCCTGAAATTAAATACGCTATTTTAGCCTGCTGCTCTTTAGGCAAATAAAATACAAAGAAAATATTAAAGAGAAACAAAATAACTGTCTACATGTTTGATAATTGAAGAAAAAATTAGCCGAAAAAAATTCTTTGTCACTCACATAGAATATATTGGCCTTATTAAGGCATACACCCAAACCCGATACTTAACTAATGTAAACAACTATATGAGTGCATCAGCTCCGGTGCCAGCAATGGCATAGAGGAGTTGATTCCCAATTAAGTAGGTTAATTTCAAAGACCATTGACAATAATTTTTAAGAATTTAGAAGAAAAACCAGAAAACAAAGAATTTGTTTCATCTATAAATCAGGAAATAAATAAATAGAAATAATGTTTTAAAGTAAGTCATTTATAAAAATCACTATAAACAAATTCAACTTTATATCGTTTATCATCAAAAATAGTTCTTTATGACAGAAGGATAGGGTGTCGAATGTTTGAATTAGAGAAGGGAAAACTAAATTTGCTCTAGGCATTTTATGGCGAAGCAAAAGCATAGTTTGTAATTTTTTTCCATATCAATTCAAAAATCAAAACAATAGTAGGATAAATAATAATAATATATTTCTATCATATTATTTTCTATTTTATTCTATTGTTTTAAGTATTCAACATCCTAGCACTGATTATCTCCAAATTTACATACATATTTCTCATCTTCTTAAAGGGGAAGGAAAAAAAAATGAAGTACAATAAATCAATGAATTAACACCCACTGTGATTGTAAATCGTATTTATTTTCAATAAATCCCCCGGAATAATGAATAAATCAAGAAATATTTAATGCTTAATTTAGATTCCCGCCTTTATTCAGAGCTGCCATTGAACTCTAATCTATGACGTCACACCATCCATTCCGGTTTGTTTTATCAAAATAGCATCAGTATTAGCTAATTATGATATTCGCTCTAAACTAACAAGTTGTGGAAAATGTTGAACAATATCGACTTGAGCCTTTGCTCTTGACTTTCCGCTAAATCACAAACCAATGACAAACGGAGCATGTTCGTTGACTTGACGAATACATTTGTGCACATGATTGTCATATCCTTGTAGTTGTAGGAATATGTAAATAGATGCCAAGCAACGAAGAAAGTGTCTGCTGTCGTTGTTTTGACATGGTTATTCTGAATTTAAGGAATTGTGAATGTTTTTTAAAATATCCTAATTACAATTATAACATACTTAATCAGTTGAACATCGGTTTATTTTTTTTAACAGATAGAAAAACGGCTGCCATTTATTCAATAAAAATGTTCAGTTTATACACGCACATATGTTATATTCTTTAGATTGACATGTGAACATAAACATCAATCATTAATTTATATTTAGTTAATTACTCGAGAAACAGAAAGGCATAATTAAGCGTTTATTCCATAGCACCGTGTACATTGAATAGGTAATCCCAAACCAGAAGAGATGGTGTGGCGTCAAAATAATTATTATTTTAATATTATTTTTTTTTTGGGGGGGGGGGGGGATAATACAAAAGAGTTCTATATCATGTCAGTCTCTATTAAATATGATTTATCTAACTTAAAACGTGCATTAAAGCTTAATTATGTAATTTATGTTTAAAACAGAATGACCACATGTGAAAATTTCAACCACTTTATTAGATAAAATATTTTTTTTTACTTTCCTCCCCCTTTAAAGAAATATAAGTGGTTAAAAGATAGACATCACAATGCTTAATTATACTCTTATGTATAGAAAATGCGTATGCATCAAATATATAGATATTTATTGATACTGTTAACAAATTTACTGCATTACAATTTTATCTGCGCTTTTCAATTTTGTTTCGAAAGTATCCCTAGCATACTGTATTCAAAGTAACCCTTTTATTAACGAAGATACATGCATACATGTACTTTCTTTTTTCAAAAAAGCTATTTTATTCCAGCCTAAAACTCAATTTTCAAAGTAACTACAGTGTAAGGCCTATACAGAGTAGGATGTAAAATGTATTCTTCATTTCAGTCATTTAACAATACATACAATCATATCTTTCAGGGTATTCAAAATACTTTTTTTCTATACTTACAATCAAATAAATTTGACGATGTGTTGATCATTTGACATTCTTGCCGTCATCTAAACTTACCACTCAAAAAGTAAAGCGTAATATTTCTTACAGTTGTTTTTGCCTCAGATGTATCGCATATGCAAAAAATGTTTTATTGGTAAGTACGTATATAATAAGAAAGAAACAAGCAGATGACATTATCACTTTTGTCCTACTTTATCATTTTCCTGCATGCTTTTCGGTAAGAATTTAATTTAAACTTTAAAAAGAAAGATATATCAACTTTCGTTTTGTTCGATGCTAATAAAGTGTGTACATAATACCTTCAATCTGCAAAATCAATACCAATGCATGACTTGTCAAGGCAACGAGATCGCGTATTAAATAAGCATCAAATATGCGCAGATAAAATGGAATTTTTATTTCAGATTAAACAGAAAATGAAATATAATTTAATGACAGATCTACACAACTACCGTAAATGGGTATATTCGTAAATCTAAATCGAAATTTAATCTTTTTTTGTGTTCTTTGCATATATATAGACAAAGTGGATGCAAAGGTAACATTCTTTAAATAACCACTTCATCACAGTTGTTTTGAATTTTAAACTGTTTTAGCAATACGCATTTGTTCTAAGCAAAATTTACTGCAAATTATTCTAAGGTAAAATTACTGAAAATTATAATACTTCTTTCTAGTATAACTTGAAAATATCATGTTTTATCTGTAGCTTATGTAACCATTGCAATTGGGATATAAAGGAGTGTAATGCCTCTTAATTTATCAAAGTGGATCAAAACAGGTGACGTTAAGAAAGTCTGTGACAATCGTGGTCACCTGATTTTTTTTTTTTAAAGAGAATTATTAATGTTTTATAATGTTTTGAGGAAAATCTCTTAATTTTGTATTCTAAAAAGATATTCTAACATGATGTAAACTATTTAGGCGTTAAGCAAATTCGCAAGATTTGCCAATTGCTTTCAAAATATGATATATTTTTTTTAAATTAGTATCGTTTTAGATACTGAAAACAGATTTGTATTTGCGTGCGAGATTTGTTTTACCTTCGCGTAAACCTTCTCGTCGCGAATTTAAGTCGCCGCGAATCAGTCTTTTATGTCGCCTGATTATTATGAAAGTTATCGTCATCAGCAAAATCGCAAACGTGAATCAGTTTAACGCCTCTAAAACGCAAATTACGTCGCCGCGAATAAAGTTGGGCTCAGAATTTCGTGGATTGACTGAAAATGTTTATCTTCCTGTAGGTTCTAATATTTTCGAACATGTTTAGCGTGAATAAGAGAAAAAAAAACATAATTAGGTGCACATAAGTAGAGTTTACTTAGTAATTTTTTTTATTTTGTTTATGTCTGTACATTCATCACAATACTGTGATTTTAAATAACTTAGTCAGATATCATGTAAAAATGTTATATACTTTGACGCAAAATGGCGTGGATATAAACGGCCTACGAAATATATTCCATAATGCGAAAAGCAAACCACAGGTTGTGAATTCAAAGAAACCTTTCTCTTTGAATTATTAAGTACGTTTAAACAACCTGTATGATTGAAGTTGCTTGTAAAATGGATAAACAAAACCAAAAGCGATCAGTAAAAGATTTTATATATATTGCAACTCTAATAAAGATTTTAAAAAATATTGAAATCAAAATGTACCAAAAGAAGAAAATATCAATTGTTTAATAGTGATTTCAATAACAACTATCTTTCAGCTTAGAAAAATAGTATTCTGAGACTATTTTCTTTGGTGGTTTTTGTTGTTTTTTGGGTTTTTTTTTTAGAAACAAGAAGTATTTGAATCATACTATTAAGTTTATCAAGACAGTAGCACTATCAAATTACTTAAACATTCTTTCATCTATATCAAAAAATGATAATGATTATTATATGTTTACCATTTTGTAGTTTGCATTTATAGAGGAATCTCATTTTATACAAAATACACTCTCAAGCTTAATAGTCTGGTAAAAATCTAATATTTTCTTTAGAAAAAAAAAGTAATTGCTTATCTGATAAAACAAGCATAATACCAGGAAATTGGATTAAAGTCTCATATATATCAAAAACACTATAATACACAAAACAATTACAATGCAAAGGTGTTAATAAATGCAAAGCGTATTACAGACAAATAAAACAAGGAAAAAAAAAACATCGATTCAAAATAAAAAGGTTACCTTTGGCGATTTAAATGAAACTGAATATTTCTATGTACCTCAAAAACCAAGCAAACTGCTATCAATTTTTGCAGATATTCTTAACAAGTCTAATATTACAAATGAAATTTCTGACATCGTGTTGTGTATAACGACCTAAAACTGCAAAAAATTATGAGAAATTGCGTTTACTAAACACAAATAATAATAACAAAATAGAAAGGCTTTAGAAGTTTGCAGCCAAAAATACCCTTTTCTTAGCTGTTCTATCACTAAAACATATAATTTCGTTTTTGAAAACGTATAGCATCTGTGCAATATACCTGAAATAGAGGTTTTTTTGTGAAGACGAAAACTCATGATATATACTGTAGATTTCTTATTTTACGCGAGTACTTAATTCCGCGATTCAACTGTTTTTTCATGAAATCGCGAGATTATGAAATCGCGAACGCCGAGTTTCTATCATAGGTTTTTTTTAGTCTACATCTTTCTGAAAAATTAAAGCGAGAATCTAGCGATTTTACGCAGATATAAATTAGTCGCTTTTAATTAGGAATCTACAGTAGTTCAGACTAACCACATTTTACTGTTATTGTTTATCAAATAAACTGTAACTATTCTTTGTTAAATTAACAAATCTAGTTAAAAGGTCAAGTTTAAACACATTTAATTACATCACAATAAAGATAATAGATAGTCTTATTAGGTACGCACATTCTATACACATATTATACATGTAATTATTTCTTGATGTAGAAAATATTGTTCATCTAACACTCTACACGTAATGAATATCACATATCTTTAAAAAAAAAAAAAAAAAAAAAAAAAAGCTGCAGAAGGATGACTGCACTTAAGGACATGCGATATTTGCGAGAAAATAAACTTTTAAAAGAAGAATTTTTCTTTCAATTCCAGAAATGGTCAACATCTAAACTGCAACTTTACGTAATTGCGTTAAATAAAAGTATGTTGTTACCAAGTACGAATTTGTTTTTTAGGCGGGGGTCATCACGATTTCTTAAATCTCCATTCGATAATGAGGACGCCCACTTTTATACTGACTTCATACATAGTCAGCGCATGTTTGTCTATTGTTCTCCGTTTAACAGTAGTTGTATATTTGCATTATCTAAGTTATGTCAAAGGGAGATTAATAGACAAACATGCGCTCATGGTTTAAATGAGAAAAAACTGCTTCTTCTTACTTTCGCTTTCCCTGTTGTAACCAAGGGTTGATACATGTTGAATATTATAATTCACCACGTGATTTCGTGATTTCTCACCTCAGGTAACTTTGTGAATACAAAATTATATCATGTTAAGTTTAAGGTAGCATGTAATGTGCTAACTAGGACAATGTTTTACGTTAGGTTGTCAAGCATTGATTTAAAGTCTTCTGTACTTACATGGGCGTGGTCTTATTGTTGAAACCATAGTAAATAGTATACTTGTACCATATAGAATAGATAGGGCTATGGTGAAAGAATGATCACATAAATTTTTATGCATGGCATTGTTATTCATGCTAGTCTAATTTTAGTACCATTCTCATAATGTCAGCTCCACCTCTTACGCATATTAATATCAATCTTATGTTTGATCAAGGGCAGATAAGCGAAAATTCTCCTTTTTTCGAAAGTTGTAAGGAGAAAAACATGGAATGAGTTTATTGTATCACAGTCTAAAATCTTAATTTATGTTGGAAATTGACTAGACTCTTTAATAAAATAAACAAAAGTGATATTAGGTTAAGAAATAAACGCAACCGAAACTACCGAAAAAGACCCAAAACCCGGCGCTAAGTGCAGTCATCCTTTATAATCGTTTATAGTATTATTTTCTCCATCTCTACTTCTTTTTATTCTGGTTCCTTAAATTAAATTCATTTCAGGACTTAGTTTGTTTAAAAACTATTTCCGCCATGATCTCAAAAGCTGCTAAAACCAGTGTGAAAAGAATAGGATAACATAAACGGTTTCTTTGGTAATGGGTACAATTCAGTAATTTTTCCATCAACAGATATGTTGTTAACTGGCAATGACATCAAATATATTTGCACCATAAATTTGTAAAAAAAAAACAATTTAAATAAAAACATAAACAGATGTGGATCCAGAAATCCAACGGCGAGAGTATCGGAGCGAAAAAAAAATACTATTAGAGGCAGCGAATCCATGGTACTGGTAGTATACTTTGGATTTTTCATTTGCTTTTTATTCTAAGAGTGAAATGTACAATTGATCCCCTCAATTAACCTCGGTTGTATTTTTGAGGGTGATGGGACTACTGGAAGTTGTAAAAAAGTAACTTTTTTTTTTACATAGTTTAAAATACCTAATTAAACGTTTAAATGGACTTTTGAGCCCAAATCATGTTTGTTTAAAAAATTAAATAAACGACGCGTTGAATCATAACACAAGAAATTTTAAATACAAATTATTTTTCATTAAAAAGAGCTTTGTTGTGAGTGATTTGTCAGTATTGTAAACATTTTTAAAGAAACAGTCACCTTAATACAGTAAAACTCGTTTAGTACGAACACGGATATAGCGAAATTACGTATACGGCGAGGCATGACAAAATTATAAACAAATTCTTGTAAAACTGCAAGGTTTCAACAAACTCATATAAAAAATTCAAACTATAGCGTATAGATTTGAGTCTTGACGGGGTACCCCCCCCCCCCCCCCCGAAAATTACATCTTTTATAACAAACTGATTCATTGTTTTAACAGTTAAAATGTCACTATTTTATTCAATTTTATTTAGGTACTTTTATTATTTACAATGCTTTAGAAATGCATTTCCAATGACAAACAAAATTTGAATATCAGTCGAAAAGTTATAAGCAAGATATAGAGCTCACAATTCTTTGTTATGTAAACAAGTGAGCTTTTCTGATCAAGATTTGTCCGTTGTCTGTCGTTGTCGTTGTTGTCGTCGTTGTCGTCGTTGTAAACTTTTCACATTTTCATTTGGCCGATTTCAACCAAACCTGGTGGAAAGCATCATTGGGTAAAGAGGATTCAATTTTGTTTAAATGAAGAACCACAGCCTCTTTAAAGGGGAGATAATTTAGAATTCTTGAAAATTTGTTGGTATTTTTCAAAAATCTTCTTCTTAAAAACCAATTGGCCAGAAAAGCTCAAACTTGTGTGGAAGCATTAGTTAGAGTAGAATCAAATTTGTTCAAATCATGGTCCCTGAGGGTAGGGTGGGGCCAAAATGGGGGAATAAATTTAAACATAAGAATATATTGAGAAAATTTTCAAAGCCCAAACTTGTGATAAAACATCCTCATGTAGTGTAGATTCAAGTTTCCTCAATTATTGTGGCTCAACCCTACCAGGGTTGTGCAAATTAAAGTTTGATCAAATCATGATTGCCTGGAGAAAACTGGGGCCACAAAGGAGGATAAAAGTTTCAGAAAAAAATCTTCTCACAAATACTTAAACATCAGAAGGGGCTTGACCATAGAAATATGTGAATAAAAATCGGAAGATTTTTTAACTTTTCTTGCAGGTTCTACTGTACTAAATTGTCAAGATATTTTAAATATGATACTGTAATGCTGACTTGATTGGGTATTGTTGCTCAGGTGAGCGATGTGGCCCGTGAGCCTCTTGTTTTGTTTACATTGGTTTAATATACCGATAAAAGTTCTTTTCGAACTGATTTTTCTATCTGCGTATTCGTTTTGAACATTAATAAACAGTTCCTAGCGTTTGACACATCCATTTTAAGTCTTAACCTGGAATTTTCTTTTCAACATTCAAAATGTAAACAAAACATCACCTGAGCTTTGTTAACATAACAAAAAAATGTGTGCTTTGTATCTCGCAACGACCGACACTCAATTTTGGTTGACAATTAGAAATGCCTTACGGAAACATTGGAAACAATAACAATGGAAAATAAATTTTGACCAAAATCATGACTATGCCCCTTTAACAACACCAATTTAGCTAATTGTTTGAAAATCCCTTAAACGTTTGATTTACGGTTTATAAAGAAGGTTTTTTATTGAATGCCTCAACGAAACATATCTTAGTTATTTCAAAGAAAACATTGTATTGCAAGTTCCCCATACTTGTTACTACGAATTTTTTGTACGGATATAACGAATTATGGATAAAGCGAAGTAAATCCAATCCTATTCCTATTGCAACACCAGCAAGCTGTATACAAGTCTACATTTAGTCACCAATTATAACCTATTTATGAAAATTTTCGTAACATTTGATGTAAATAACATTAACTTAAACATATTTTAATTCAATTAGAAATGACTTTACGAAAGTTTTTAAACCAATCAAGAAATGGTACGAACTATGTCTGTTTTTGCTGCTTTGGTTTTCAGAACATCACTGTAGGATTTTATCATAACGATGGAAAAAAGGATTGAAACACCAGCAAGCTGTAAACAAGTCTATATTTAGTCACCAATTATAACGTATTTATGAAAATAATTGAAAAAGTGAGAATTTGTGTCTTAAATATAGATGCAGTACTTACTAGAAAGAGCAATGCCAGTTTCAATTCTGTAGGCATCAACTTGAAAAATAATATCATTATAAAAAAAAAATAAAATTCACAACTAGCACTCCTATTCCCCAATCACGTAGACTGGTAGACATATCCTTAATATCATTGTTAGTACAAGGAGAGGTGACGTCCAGACCGAGTGAATCGAGGGCCTTCTCTAAATCACAAGGTTTGACAAATGAAATCTACGTGAGGATATCAACACGATTGCTAACACCCAAAAACCAGAATAAACAAGATCAAGAAAATGGTGTATGAAATGTGTCGAAAAGAATATATAACGAACACATTTGGAATATCTATACCGTAAGTATCCCATTCAAAGCCAGCAACACATAGCAAGTTCTGCTTTCTACAACACGTTTAGAATCCAATGAAGGCATTTCCTGTAAAGAAATAACGTTTACTATTGAAATACATTAACATGTAATGATTTAGATCTGTTTGTATCATTTCTTTGCTGGTTTTTGTACAAAACGTGGAGAAATCGCCTCGGAAAATGCAAGTGAATCGTAATACGCCTTCTCTTATAATAAAAATATAGATGATGCATTCTGCACCTTAACAACGTAATTTCTTCATAAATTTTAGAATGTATCCTATCTGTATTGAAAATGTCATTATCGATAATTTCAATCATTACAATTTTTTTTATAAAACGGTTAATGATGACATGTTTTTATAAATTTTTTTTGATGAAAATTTATTAAACAAAACCTATCAACTTGAAAATTATATTTATAGAGGTGTGTTACGTATCCCTTATAATATAAAATGTTTATCTCTTTGAACTTGTAATTTATTTGATGTTTTAATTCTTTCACAAAACGCACCAAAACAACAAAATAAAACGAACGGCAAAAACAAATCATAGATATGTTTAACTATTTACCTTCTCGTAGAATGATTTTTCCTCGTTCTTTTTTTCTGACGTCTACTCGTCATGTAAGGACTGGTCATCTACAGTAAGTATATCAACACCATGGTAATAACGATGAACTGCATTATCTCGAAAGTAGGTCATGTTTTGTGAATTTGTTTTACGTGTTACATAATTCAGCTATTTATTGACTGCTTTTTTTGTAAACATTGTGATGCAACAGTATACATTTTAAACGATTTTAACCTTTTAAAACCTAATGATTACACGGAATCAAGTTTCTGTTTTATAAAAATTGGTGCATTCAAAATAAACATTTCAGATTCTATCAAATTTCAAATTTCTATCAAATTTACACAAAACTTGAAGAGGATAAAATTATAATCGATGCATTTTAAGGTGGATCTCTACACCAAATAAGTGTAGGAGATTTTTGTTGTATGCATTTGTTACGCATAGTAGGCCCAATATTCATCAATATAAGACCACAAAGTACAATACTCTATTTTCTGGATTTTTTTCAAATTATCGGTCTTGTTCCAGATAATCCCTTTTTTTCAAATTTTCAAACATTTCTGCTTTAAAATTCTTATAAAAGCTAAATGTTATAAAGTTTTAAAATGAAAAACAAAATAATAATGAATTAAGTTTGTATCATTTTTATTGGAATCCACAAATATTAAACTAAAATTTGAAAAAATTGTTTTAAGGAAAACTATAGGTTGAAATTCCACAGAAATCTGAAAATACAAACAATCTTCTTAAATTAATGAGATGAAAAAAAAAATGAATGAAAATGAAAAATCAAAAGAAATAATTATTGCAAAAATCTTGGTATGAAAGATTCTATTTAAGAATTGTCTTTCTTTATTTTACCTGGTCTCAAATATCTTGGTACTAATTTATTAATTAATAAAAATCACGAAGAAAGATTAAAAACGAACCACTCCATGCTTATTATGTAGATATAAGGTAAGTAGTGTTTATAATAATGTTTGAACCTGACAAATTATATTTTTCATGACTGCACCATATATATTCAACTCTTTAACACAACATTTTAGTAGTTAAATTACCTTTTACTTTTTAATATACAATAACAATTATAGACAACAACCATACGCATATTAATACATACATTAGATGTCCATAATGATACACATGTACGTGTGGTAATGGAAAACATGCTCCTATTCAGAACACTGTCGTTCACTCATTTTGCTTGCAAATCTTCCACTGCTACTGCTACCTATCACTTTTTAAATCAAAATACATTAGTTTAATTCTTAACATATTCCTTACCTTTCCATTTAAATCCAATGCAAGTCTTTTACTGCGAATGTTTGAAATTCGGGCAGTTAGGATCAATTTAAGAGATCGAGCTATAGTTTTATATACATCATTCATATATAGTTTATGTGAAAAAATCATAATCTGCTTACCTTTATCATCCGTGACGTATGTATGATCGTGTGCTGCAGATGACATGACAAAAATGTATTCCCAATAGCAGGAAAACAGTATATCATTTTGATTTCACGTTTCCCGTACAAAACAGCTGATAATCAATGTTAGTTGAAAGCTTGATACATGAACAAAATTGACATATTTTCTAAGCGTTTAGGTGATTTTATTCTTATCTCATCTCCCTCGTTAGAAGAGTTCAATTACACGGTGTAAAGCTATTTTGTACCACGACAGAATTTTATCAATTCGGAACAAAATGGCGTTTCAAACGGATGTCAGACATGTTATGACGATGTAGCGATCCACCTTAAAACTGTTTGACAAAAAACCAGTCTGTACATGTGCATTCTTGATTAATTCGGTCAAACTCTTTTAGCTTAATAGAAGCAATATTAAGAATATGGGTTTTTAAAGGCACTAATTTTTATTCTAATTTATTTGATAACAATTCAGGAGACATTTGAAAAACTCTCAGTGGGCACCCGCAACATTCCTAACATTCATTTAAACGACCCTCTTTTTTCTGATTATATAAGCTCATATGACAATAACTATCACACCAAACAGTCATGACAGGAAGAGTATTGTTGTTATTACAGTTCTAGTACGACCCATGCCATGTTTGATACTTTATATAGTATATCATATATCAGGTATATCATGTGTAGCATAACAATATCGGATAATCCGAGAACGCAGATGCGGTTCGGAAGATGATTTATTTTTTGGTGACATTAACATAATTATCGAACTAATCACTCTCTTGACCTTTCATAACTAAAAACAACGTATACTTTTGTTTTATTATTGGCATAGAGAACAAATATGGGGGAAGGACAAATACAATATATATATTTGGCTGGTTTGAAATATCCATTGATTGATGATTATAGCAAAATGTCCTTAAATATGTCAAACAGGCATATATCAGTTACAGAATACTAATGAATGTTGCTGTCACTCAGGATGAAACTGAAAGGGATATTTCAAATATTTCATAACGCATTTTAGAATTCCAGTATGACCACGTATCATATACATGATTTAAACTTGGTTGTAACATATTGAATGCATTTGAATAGCAAAAAGTGGGTTTCACATATTCAATGATTATTTTAAATATACAAATATTGCTTGTGTTAAAGTCGATTCAATTTCTCTGAATATGCATTCAAACGTGTATGATTACGTGCCATGTTATCTGAAGTTCATCATAAAGTGTAGGAGAAATGAGAAATTTATAAGATATTAAGATTATGAGAATAGAGAGTAGCCTGAACAGATACGCTTTTTGAAAAACATTTTAAATATGTGAAAAATAACTAAACACATTTTTAAAATCTAAAAAAAGTTAATGTTTTGCTAAGTATGTGTCATATGAGAAGTACTCAAAACTTTTCTTGTCAATATATATGTATTTTTGATCATTGATATATCAAATTCTTAATACCAATAGAAATACAACAATACAAGTAGTTTGAGACTACAAAGGGTTTGTAGTATCAAATCAAAAATTAAAATTCAAAACGGGTAGAGTAAAAAAACTGACATATAAAAAAGGACCCAAAATCTAATTTAACCTCTGTATGCATGTTATTCTATTGATCCGTAGTATTATACATTTCTTAAACATACAAACATTTATTTTTTTAAAAAAAATTTCGTCGAAATGGAAACCGATTGTAATTCATGAAAAGGGGTACAACGCGGAATCCTGACTGATGCCTTGGGTAATGTCTATTCTTTATCCAGGTAACTTTAATTGTTGAAAGTAAAAAGTAGCATTACAATCACATATCTATAGTGCATTCAATATGTTTTTTATTCCCGTTTTATGATTTTTAAAAAAGATAAAAATAATATAAATGTGTGGAGTCAATTTAATTTGACCTAATTGTTTTTCCGCGTTTAGTAATAAAAATACCAATAACTGTTACATGTAAACTTAGACATAAACGTCTAAGTACTCGTTAGTCTTTGACTAAAGGTAAACAGGTGATATTGTTATTAATTGTTTTTACATAGGCCTTGTCAATATTATACATGATGTATTTCACTAAACTTCTTGGGATGTATCAACTAACAGGTGACGTGAACTAAAGAAAGATGTTACAGAAAAAAACCCGCACGATTATTTGGGTCCGTAAACCCCCACCCCCTTAAAAAAACCCCAAAACATAAGTAATTCATAAATAATTAGAATATTTCGATTTTATTCATTTCATAATTATGTAAGTATCTTTACAAGCTTAGTTGTACAATGTAAACAACGCATTTTGCTGACTCTTTGTAGATGGATGTAATCGGCCCCATTCTTTCGTAGAGTACTCTGCATTGTTGTAAACCTCTTTGAAATGTAGAACTTACTCTGCACTTTTGTAGACTTCTCTGTACTTATTTTCCTATTCTGCACATTTGTAGAATGCACGGCACAGTTGTAGATCTTTATGCACTCTTAAGACTGTTCTATACGATTTAAGACTGCTCTGCACACATTAAGACGGCCCTACACTCTTGTACTGTTGTAGACATTGGCACTCTAGAGTTGCACAGTTGTAGGTTTGGTAGATTTTCCACACTGTTATAGACTTTTCTACATATTTGTTGACTTTTCTTAAGTTGTATAACGCTCTTCAACAAAGTAAACTGCTTTGCACGGGTGTAGAACTGTCATCTAGAACACATGGATTCCTTTAGAAGGACCTTTCTGTAGAGAGATAACTTCTATATCCAGATTCTTTTCAGCTCTTTTTCCCGCTTGTGGTGTTGTGTTGAAGATCGTGGACGTATTTCACTTCCTCAGCAATCTTTTCCAGTCGTTGGTCATAACCAGGCTTTTTGTTGTAGATCTCATTTTCTTGAATTGTGTGTTTGTAGAAATTGATAAGATGAAATATTAAGAGAATGTTGCCAATACATTCCATCGCTCTCCTTTATATATCTGTGAGACAGGTAAATAAAGCGATGATTGGTAGAAACCGTATTCAATGAAACAAGAGACCAACTGCTAGAGGCAGTAATTACACAACAAACAATGAGCGTTTTGCGGTAAGATTGTCTGTCGGTGATGAATTGGTAGATATTTTATGTATTGTAAACACGTTATAAACAATTAACTATGTCACTCTCAACCAACAGAATTGGTAGATATTTTATAGCTTGTACACAAGTTATATAAACAATTAACTGTTCAACTCTCAACCAATAGAGTTCCTTGTTTAATATCATTTGAGTAGACACCAAAACCTTTAATAGGCAATTAATTAATTTCCCGAGAAGTTTCTCATAACGCTTCCGCTATTCTCTAGAACGAGGATACAGATCTAATAAATACACACTGCATGGATTTCTATGTTTTCTTTATAATAGTTGAATGATCTGGATTTTTTAAACGTTCAAAATATTTTGATAATTCATTTCGATTTATTACATTACAGCAATGCTACTTAAGTTGTAATTACTAAAATAAAAAAAAATTCTCTATCAATTATTGAATATGAAACACACGGCTTTAGAATTGCCAATGAATTGTGAAGGTACGTAAAATAACATGTATCTGGATTTTAATATATTCTTTGTGTGTTATGAAAAACATGCATAAAAAATTGAATATTTAATATTTAGAAATTTTCACTAATCACATATTAATTAAAATACATGTGGAAGACTGTTTTTTGTCGTAATCTTAATGTTTGCAATTGAAACCTCTTTAAAGGAAGTGTGTGTTCTTCCTGAAAATAAGAGAATCCCTTATTATCAAATATAAACGAAAAATGATCACTTTTTCTTCATCTTTAATCGAAAGATATTTACTCAACTTTTTTTTGACCACATATTTGTTAGAAAATCATATTGAATTCCCTAAAGACTTCAATCTTTACATTAAATTCAAGAAGCAATAAAACATATATAAAGAATAGATAAAATTAAAGATTCCAAAGGTGAGTAATTAATTAGTAAAATCTGTACAAAATATCACCGAAATTATAGCAATCAACCTATCTTATAAATCAATGACCGTTTCAAGATTATCCTTCTTATATATTTGATAATTCATCAATTATTTAAATCTGTACAAAATATCACCGTAATAACAACAATCAACCTAACTTATAAATCAATGACCATTTCAACATTATCCTTTTCATATATTTATCACTTTTTTTGAATTTTGAATTTTTTGATAGTTTGACTTTGTTTAATCTCCTTGTATATTTCACCACTGATATGCCTCTAAAGTTAACAGCTTGTATCATAATCATCCACTACAATTATTGTCTTACTAAAACATTGAATTCTATACATATCTTAAGGTTAATTGTGACTGAATGTGATTGTTTTGGCATTATTTTATCTTCAATGTTAATTATTTCCTCGATAATTAATGAAGTTTGCATCGTGACTGGAACCATATCATAATCTGAATTTCATCGGTGAGTCAATCTGGTTTTATTAAAACTATAAAAACAAACTTAATCTTGTTTTATGCATTAAGCACTAATTTAACTGAATTAAGTTTCATTTTGATGTGCAATCGTTAGTCCTTTACTAAATCAGCTAAACCGGGCCTTGCGTCATGTATCTTTCCGCGGTTGTTTTTTTTTAGTTCGAGAATAAAAAGTATCGATCCATTAATATGTATATTTTAATACTACCCCGAAAAATAGCTTTGTTTCAAATCTTTCACAAAACCTATTTCACAATTGAAATGTTCATAAAATTTACAAGATCAATCATGAAATCATCTTAAAAAAACAGACTCTGAAAAATACAAAACAATTTTAATTTAATGAAGATCATGTGTGAATTCAGAAATTTTTAATGGAGAGAGTATGGGGTGAAAAAATACTTTCAGAGGCAGCGAATCGATGATGCATGTAGTATGCTTTGAAGTTTTCATTTGGTTTTTATTTTAAGAGTGAATTGTAACTATTGATTACCTATGTTAATCTTGGTTGTACTAGAGGGTGGTAGGAGCCCCTGGAAGTTGTGAATTTGAGATATTGTAAGTTAAAAGTATTCTGACGTCATGGGTTTTTGATAATCTAACACTAAACGCCGCCTCTAATGACTGTCTCTTTAGCTAAAAATTTTGAAACTATATCATTTTAAACCGCAGATATAGCATCGAAAATCGCCGATACTGAATCAAAGAAAAGTTGTCATCATATGCAGTTTCTAGCCGTAAATAAACCTGATGTCGCATTTGACTAATGAAAATGAGCGTCATATGTTTCCGATATAGTATGATTCATTAACAAATTTCTTCAATAATAGTTAAAATAAAAGTGACATAACCTTATGAATATATTTAATAATAATTTCAATTGTTTTTAAAGCGTTTGTTTACACTTAAATAGCTCATTTTTTAAATTTACCCCATAACTACATTGTATCACTGATGCGTATTACAATACCATTATTTGTATGATTATTAGTTACGTTTTTATTTTAAAACAAGCTTAATTTATAGCGCTCTTCGACTTCAATACTAAGAAAAACTTCACAACGTCCAGTGGTAATTTTAGCATGAAAATACGTCATCAGAAGTGCATTTTACTAGACGATTAGCAAGTTTTGATATTGTGATAATATATTTAGGATTTTAGGCAATTTCAATTACCTTTTTTAAAGTAATAGTAAAAAATCTTTTAGTCTCTTGAGTAAATGTGTGATTTAAACATTTCAACGCAGCATAACATGGTTTGTATACAAAGTATATGTATAGAGACGAAAGGAGATTTCGGACGTCTAGTGTCGTAAGTAATTTAAAAATGACGTCATTTTGGAGAAAACTCACGCGACCAAATTAGACTATCGGAAACACATGACTATCGGAAACACATCACGGCTCGATAGTTTTCAGTATAGTTTTTTTTTAAAATAAAAACTATTTAATTTTTTTTTATCAGTTTATAAAACCTAGTTAAAAGTGATAATGGACTTTTAGCACAATAATATGCAAGCTGTTTACTTTAAAGAAATCACTGATGCAATATATACAATGAGGCTAGACCAATCATGTTTGTTTAAAAACTAAATAAGAGACGGGTTAAATCTTAGCAGATTTTAAAAAAAAAGAATAATTTTTTTTATTGTAGAAGAGCTTTGTTATTAGTGATTTGAGGTTTGTAAGGATTGTCAAGATATGTAAAGAAACAGTCACCTTAATACAGTAAAATCGTTTAGTACGAACACGGATATAGTGAAATCATGTATACTGCGAGTCCCGACAAAATTATAAACAAATCCTTGTAAAGCTGAACGGTTATAACGAACTCTAATGTAACAATTTAAGATATAGCGAATTGATTTGAGTCCTGTAGAGGTGATAGATAACCAAATGTATATCTTTTATTGCAAATGACTCATTGTTTTAAAAGTTAACAATGTTAATTATTTAATTGCTTGAAAAAAATTATTTCCACATAAATCCTTTAATTTACGATTGTTTGATTGATGGTTTTTAAAGAAGGTTTTTCATTTAATGCCTCAATGAGCCGTATGGTAGCTATGTTGAAGAAAACACAGCGCATCTTTAACGATAAAAGAAATAAAATGTTGTAAATACATTGTAGGTTTTTGTGCTAGCGCATCTGGAGAATGCATCAATAATGCATAAAGTAAATAGTCCAACATTCAGATTAACGACTTGTGATTATGATTTTTAAATTGAAATAAACTAACATATTGATTCCGTGCTGTCTGGGGGTAGATGGTGTAAAATAATAGCAACTATTTCACAAAAATTTGAGTCCATAAATTTGCTTACAAAATGAATTTGAGCATTTTTAAATGGATTTTTTAATTACTAAACTGATTTAACAAACATTTATTCTTTTATAATGACAAACGGATCCATGTGTCTATAAATATTAAAAACCTTTATGATGGCATGGAATCATGTTTCTGTTTTTATATTCTGTTGACGTTCAATTGCATCACAGGATGTATTACTGGTTTTAAAAAATGCTGTATATAAATGCAAATGTTTAGTTATTGGGTGGAAACTAAAGCATTTTGACGAAAAAGTCCGTCTGTATTTTTGTACTTATTTATTCAATACTTTCAATCATTATTATACCCTATAATTAACAGGCTGACAATAAAGCCCCCCCCCCCCCCCAAAAAAAAATAAATAAATGAAAAAATAAAAATATTCAAATTTTTCTGTATGAAAACATCTTAGCAAACACCTTTAATGTAAAACAAGAAACCTCAATTACAACCTTAGTATCGGAGTATTTATAAATATCAGTAAATTTCAAGGATACTTCAATTTTTGTGCAAAACGTACCATACAAACTTCTATATTACACAGTATTAAGATTGAAAAAAACATATGTGATCTGTAACGCTACTGTATCTCTATTTTCTAAACGTAAGTATAAAATCAGTGAATTGAAAAATTTAATAAATTTTTTATTTGATTTTATTTTCGTTTGAGATGAATTCGCAAATTTAAGAAAAATTCTTTCATAAGGAAGTGTTGAAATTTATCAAAATGTTTCAACAATATGATATACAAATGAATAAATGTAAAGTCAAATTCTAACATGTTCATTCACATTAAGCAAAATTAATACTTATTCTCTGTTTACTTCTACGAAATACCTTTAATGTGAACGTGATATTATGATGAAAAATAATACAACAAATGACATAAAAAACCCTAAATAAAGTCAATAGCCATCGGACAATAAGCCATCTTGTAATGAAAAGATATCTAACGATATATTTGAAACTTTAATAACGTACTTCACATGCGTTAAACATTATGATGAATGTTAGATTGAAATGTTTATCCATTTGCATCGTTTTGATTTTCATTCTCTGTCGTTTCAGTTAAACTCTCAATCCCTCCAGTACTAGTTTTCTTGTTTGTAGCTCCATTGCCATCATTTTTATTTACATTTTCTACGTCTCCAGAGCATATTTGGTTTTTAGAAATGAAGTAAGCACACTCTATTGCAAAAACCAGCACAAGGGTTACTTCAGCTATCTATAAAACGACAGAGGTTTCCAAATAAACTTTAAATTGAGTACAAATTAGTTATACTTATAAACATTATCTTACAGTTTCTGACTAGATGCCAGAACTCTAACTTACATTTGGAAAACTTACCTCCAAAGTCCCTATGGTGAGTAGAGAAACTTGTAGCAGGACAATGTTGCATTCCTCGATGTTTGTAACACTTAACCGCCTGATAGCGATCATGCAGCTCTGTTAAATGTTTTTATTCACACAGAATATTAGAAAGAAAATTATAACTTTGTATGCTATAGGTAAACAAGATTTCAAAAAGCTTAGTGCTTAATCTTTTACAATTCTTATGGCTAGTAGTTTGTTTTATTGCAGCATATCATAATAAAGATAAATGTGTCAGTTAGGGCGCTTTCCTTTTAACCGGCATCGCCGGATTTGCCGGTGTCGCCTTCGTCGCCGATTGCTGGAACGCGCGTCGCCGGCGAGCGATTGTGGCAACGCAATATACCATTGCCGATTAGGAAACACTATGGCGTTGAGGTTTTCATACTCTACAAAACCGGGATTTTTAAAACTACAATTTATCCTACTACATTGAAATACATTAAACCTGCAAATAGCCAACATTTCTGGATCAAATTTCAAGATAGGTATCAGTTTTAAGCTGCAATCGTCCTCGCTAGAGCATTTTGACGTTGCCAAACGTTCCATTTATCACTGTTTCTCTATGACGTCGCCGGCGAGGCAACGTTAATGGAAAGCGCCCTTAATTTTGACTCATTATTTCACATCAATAACAAACATATGGCGGGATAAAAATACTTAAATTTATTAAATTTACAGATTTATAGGTCCCATAAGTGACAGAGGAATGACAGGCGGTCGGTGCGCTTCCATAATCTTCCTCCGTCACATAATTGCAGCAGGTCTTTGGGATCTGGGAGGATGTTGCATGACATGAACCTGATGTAGTACACCATGGAGTGCTGTCAAAGTCGTTGGTCGTTCCTGTGACTTGGTTTATAGCACAACAGTTGTACTGAAAGTTGGAACCACATAGATATTGTAAACTCTATTATTATTAGATATCAAAATAAATATAGATATTGGATAAAAAAATCAAATTTTATTTGTTTGATGTGTGTTTTGATATCGTATAAATTTTAGATGCTCTCAGAAATTTGAAGATTTGTGCTTTAGAACATTTTGCTGTCTTACCTCGATGAAGAACTTGTTCCACCTATTTGAGATTGCATTACTACTGCTTATGTTGTCTGAAGTGTAATTTTTCTTCAGCAAATTTAACATTGTTGACTTTAATTGAACAAAGTTCTAGACAGAAAAATTAAAATCAAATTAAACGACACTTGGCATGTTTGTTGATTATAAACAAGCAAATTTTCGTTACATTTATTCTAAATAACATTAACTTAACATGTTTTATCTCAATTAGAACTGACTTAATAATTTTTTTTCAAACAAATGAAGAAATGGTACTTACTACATCTGTTTTTCCTGCATCGGTTTTCAGAACATCACTGTAGGATTTTATCATTATGATGGAAAAAAGGATTGAAACACCAGCAAGCTGTTAAGACATATACATTTGGTCAACAAATATAATATATTTATAGAAATAATTGAAAAAGTGGAAATTGCTGTCTTAAATACAAAGGTAGTACTAACTATAAAGAACAATGCCAGTTTCAATTCTACAGGCATCAACTTGAAAAATAATATAATTATAAAAAAAATAAAATTCACAACTAGCACTCCTATTCCCCAGTCACGTAGACTGGTAGACATATCCTTAATATCATTGTTAGTACAAGGAGAGGTGACGTCCAGACCAAGTGAATCGAGGGCCTTCTCTAAATCACAAGGTTTGGCCATTGAAATCTCTGCACTTGAGGATATCAACACAATCGCTGACACCTAAAAACCAGAATAAGACAAGATCAAGAGAATGGTGTATGAAACATGTCGAAAAGTGTAAATAACGAACACATTTGGAATATCTATACCATAAGTATCCCATTCAAAGCCAGCAATACATAGCAAGTTCTGCTTTCTACAACACGTTTAGAATCCACTGAAGGCATTTCCTGTGAAAAATTAAGTCTTTTACTATTGTAATGTATTAACATGTACTGATTCAAGATATGTTTTTATAATTTCTTTCTTGGTTTGTGTACAAACCGTGGAGAAATCGTCTCGGAAACTGCAAGTAATTCGTAATACTGCCTTCTAGTGAAAATATGGATGATGCATCTCTTTGAACTTGCAATTCATTTGATGTTTAAATTTTTTAACAAAACGCACCAAAACAACAAAATAAAATGAAAGGTGAAAATTAAATCATAGATATGTTTAACTATTTACCTTGTCGTTAAATGATTTTTCCTCGTTCTTTTTTTCTGACGTCTACTCGTCGTTGTGAGGACTGGCCATCTACAATAAGTATAGCAACACCATGGTAATAACGATTAACTGCATTATATCGAAACAAGATTATGCTCTGTGAATTTGTTTTACGTGTTACATATTCAGTCTTTTATTGACTGTTTTAATATACAATATGATGCAACATAATACAATCTAAACGACTTTTACCTTTGAAAAATCAATGATGATATGGCATCAAGTTTCTGTTTTATAAAAATTGGTGGATTCAAAACACTGCAGATTGTATCAAATTTTATGATCTAATCGAAACTTGGGGGGGGGGGGGGGGTAAAATTTTAATCGATTTTATTTTACACCTGTTTGACAAAACAACCAGTTTGTGTATTCTTGATAAATTTGTATTAGCTTTGCCAATTACAATGGGTGGGCAACTCTGTCATAAGGTACTACATTAAATTTAATTTATAACGCTTATCATGCAAGAGTTGATTTAATAAGTTAGTCGGCACAGCGATGATAGTTTCCTGAGGCAAAATGTGTATAAATTTTTAAAAAGTATAACAAAATGGCAATGGGCCTTGACGATTGCATCAAGCATTTTCACGAATAGATTTTGGACTGATGTTTGTCCATATATGAAATTATTCTCAATGATATGCATTAACAAGAGTTATTTTCAAAGTCACTCTGTAGCTGTTAATCTTGTTCATATAAATTCACGTAGTAAAACGACACAAAAGGTTTGCGACCCTATCTTGATAATTGTGTCAGTCTGTTAATTTTTTTATTTTGGTGAGTGCATGGGAAAATGTAGAGTAAAAATGACAAAAAGTACCAATTTAAAAAAAAATAGGTTAGGAATTGGATGGAGTTGGGAAAACCCTTCAGATTAGTTAAAAAGGCAAGACTAAAAGGTATGTGTTAATTGGTCTATACTTGTAAAATGTTTGGCTGACCTAAAAATTCTAAACTGAGAAACATTTAGTAGCAATAAACATTTTATCCTATCAATCCTTTGCACCCTTCCACCTTTCCAATGAAAACCCCTCAAAAGTGATCAGGAATATGTTAATGTTATTAGATTGTTCTTTACTTAATTTAATCCTGTACTTATTTTGCCTTTTAAATGTCCAAAAGTAGAAAAAAGTTCAACTTTGATTCATAAAAAAACATCACTGTTTGACCCCCAGGACCCTTGATCCCGCGGCAATGGATGTGAAAATAATGGTAAATGCATACTTGCTCGTCATAATTATGTACATAGTTTTTTAGACAAATGGTGAAAGACGATTTTAAAAGAAATAGTTCATTTTCACTACATAACTAGTAGATTCCAGCCTAAATTCAAAACCCCTGAGACTTAAGACATGAATTCGATAATTTTGGTGCATTTCAGTACAAGTTTTAACAATTTTAGTACAAACACTCTTGCTCATTATAACTTTGTTCTAATTTTGTCTGCCAGAGGCCAAGTAGTAAAGAAGACGATGTCTAAAGAATTAATGCATTTTTAATATATATCCAATGGAGCCCTACTCTAGAACCAAAATCCTTAATCCTTATTTTTCTCAAAAATTTATTACCCTTGGCAAGCGGGTGGATATAAAGAAATTTCATTAACATTTTCTATTCTTTCCTTTGGATACAACATATAAAAGGTCGAGATATGATGAGAAGATGATGAGAAGAAGCTAAAAATGTTCAAATCTTTACGATAAACGGACGGCATACGACACATGGCTACTGACAGCACATAAAGCAATAGCTATAGAGGTAAAGGTTTGGTATAATGAGACGCCATTCAAGTTCATAGGAATTGTCCGCTAAAACTTTCGATTTCCAAACAAGAATGGTATGTCAAAGAGGCGTTATCATGTATTTCTATACAAACCATTGTGATGTTGAAATTTACATTTTGATTCATATTGTTTATTTTTCAGCCAATTGTGTACAGCGGCTGTTTTTCGTGAATGCAGAATACACCGTCAACCTATGCATACTCCAGCACGTTTCGTTTCATTTTCCTGTACCATTTTATTCAACATGATTCAACCTTATCAGCTCATCATCATGTCTGTACATTAGGTTTTTATATAAAAGATGTTCACTTGTATTGCATCTGTGAGTTAATTCTTGCAATTTGTAACTTTTTATACCCCAGTTGTCTTGACATATGTCAAATCTGCAAAGATGTATAGATATAACAAAATCGTGGGCTTCTTCATGTCAAGTTAGCATCTTTTTAAAATGAAATGTGGCGATGACGAACAGTGTTCTAAATCAAAAGTCCAAAGGAAAAACAACATTCAGGAGCAGACCAAACACGGACCTCTACAAAAATTAGAGGCAGGATCAAGTGCCATGGAGGAGTGAGTATCCTCTGCTGACCGGTCACACTCGCCGTGTGCTCTTTGTCGTAATCAGAAAAACGAACATATCAGTAGACAATTCGGTAAATAATAATGGCCTAACAATAAGTATGAAAAACGTCAGTCAGCATTCGTCCTAGCGAAAGATTGTATTTGCTGATAAGGTCATTGTATCAACCATAGAACTTACGAAATGATGACTTCAATCGCGACTGTTAATAATATTGTTCAATCAACTGATAATCTTGTTCAATCAATTTGTTTGTAACTCTAGTTGTCTTAACTTAAGAATAGAACATCTGTTTTAAGTATATTTTTACTTTTTCTATTGCTCACAATTTCTACGCTTTAACAAAATACAGATAAATAATCAAACGGGTTTAAAACACGCTAGGTTCTTTTGATATTTTCTTTTATATTTTAAGATATGATTTTTATAGATATACATGTAAACTATTATTTATTTTAAAAAGTCCATTTATTTTACCTTTTAAATTTGGGTGTTGTTCTATATTTTTATAGAGAGCTCTTCTTCTAAAGGAGGTCAATACATTCTTAAAATAGTTTAACTTTAGTATCAATTTTTTTTGTAAAGGACGCTATGTAATAGGATATGACAGTAAATTATTCTTGCTTGTGTATATAAAAAGGTTTCTTTCTATTTTTTACATTTTAATGAGCTGCCTTAAATTAATAAAAATAAATAAACTGATAAAATCAAGAACACAAAATAAATATACACGTAATTGTACATGTAAAACTGCCCTTCTGTAACAAGTATATTACTGCACTATGACGCTAGATTTTCTTAAAAACCCCCAAAAATACGCTTGTTAACATTGTATGTGTATGTTGTATGGAACTCAAAATCGGTCAAAAAACTCTGAGCTGAAGAAAAGCAACATCAAGGACAGGGGTTTTGACGGCACTAACAATTGTGTGTATTTAATTATTTCATAACAATTCAGCGTACATTTGGCAACCCCCCTCCCCAACATTCTTAACATTCATTTAAAAAACGTTATTTTTGTTCTGATATTGGCTCATATGGCAATAACTAACATGCCAAACAGTCATGACAGGAAGAGTATTTTTGTTCATACAGTTCTAGTAAGATCCATGCCATGTTTGATACTTTATGGCAGGTATATCATGTGAAGCATTACAATATCGAAATAATCCGGGAACGCAGATGCGGTTCGGAAAATGATTTATTTTTCGGTGACATTGACATAATTATCGAAATAATCACACTTTTGACCTTACATTACTGAAAACAACTTATACTTTTATTTTATAATTGACCTAGAGAACGATATATAGGGGAAGGACAAAGACAAAATATATATTGGCTGGTTTGAAATATTCATTGATTGTTAATTATAATCAAATCTCCTTAAATATGTCAAACAGGCATGCATCAGTTACAGAATACTAATGAATGTTGCTGTCACTAAGGGTGAAACTAAAAAGAATTTTCCTAATATTTCATCAGGCATTTAAAATACCAGTATGACCACGTATCATATACACTATTTAAACTTGGTTGTAACATATTACATGTACTGGAATACATTGGAATAAATTTGGTTTTTCATAATCACTTTATTTTTCATATGAAAATATGACTTGTGTCAAAGTTGGCTCAATCTCTCTGATTCTGCATTCAAATGTTGCATAATTTCTTGCCATATTATCTGAAGTTGATCATAAAGTGTTGGGGAAATGATAAATTTAAAAGATATTAAGATTATGATTATAGAGAGTAGGCTGGAACAGTTACACTTTTTGAAAAAAAATATTTTAAACATGTGATGAAAGAAATAAATGCATGTTTTTTAATCTTTAAAAAAGATATGTTTGCTAGTTATCGTCAGGGTTTTCTTACTTATTCTTGATATATATGAGAAGTTCTCAAAACATTTCTTGTCAATATACATGTATTTTTGATCATTGACATAACAAAATTTTAATACCAGCAGAAATAGAACAATATATCTAGTTTAAGACTACAAAGGGGATTGTAATATCAAATCGAAAATTAGAATTTAAAACGGGTAGAGTAAAGAACTGGCATTTCTTATACTTACACACATTTATTTCTCTAAAATAAAATTTTGTAAAGGAAACCGATTTTTAATCACGAAAAGGTGTACACCGCAGAGTTCTGAATTTGATGTCTTGAGTTATCATTATTCTTTATAAAGCGAGCTTTCATTACAGAAACCATTGCTTGTGATTAATCTTCATTTTTAAAGAATTTGCTATCTATGATATTTTCACTTTAAAGAAAATATAAATAATATTCATGAGGGTTTTGAAAGTACCCAATTCAATGCCACTAAATCTTAAACTAGGTCATAAACTACATAAACTAAGTCCTTTTGAAAGTGAAAAATAGCATTACAATTACATATCTATAATGCATTAAATATGGTTTTTTATTCCCATTTTACAAAAACCATTGCTTGTAATTTATCTTCATTTTAAAAGAATTAACTATAAATAATGTTTTCACATTTAAGAAAATCTTAACCATATTCATGAGAAACTTTAATGCATCCTATTCATTGCCACTAAATCTTAAAGTAAGTCACTGACCAAGTCCTGTTGAAAGTGAAAAATAGCATTACAATCACATATCCGTAGTGCATTCGATATGTTTTTTTATTCCCGTTTTATTATTTTTTAAAAAAGATAAAAATAATATAAATGGGTGGAGTCAATTTTATTTGACCTAATTGTTTTTCCGCGTTTAGTAATAAAAATACCAATAACTGTTACATGTAAACTTAGACATAAACGTCTAATTACTCGTTAGTCTTTGACTACAGGAAAACAGGTGATATTAATTGGTTAAAACCACACATGGAGTATTGTTATTAATTGCATTTACATAGGCCTTGTCAATATTATACATGATGTATTTCACGAAACTTTTTGGGATGTATCAACTAACAGGTGACATGAAATAAAGAAAGAAATGTTACAGAAAAAAACCCGCACGATTATTTGGGTCCGTAACCCCCCCCCCCCACCCCCTCCACAAATTTTTTTGGAGGGGGTGACGAAATGAATTTTAACAACTCATTTTTTTTTTACTAATCGGGTTTGTCCTTTACCAAAAAAATTGAACAAAATTTTCTCCACACATGTTTAGCAAATGAAACGACAATTGTTTCAATTTCTATTGTGGGGGGTGGGGTGGGGGACTGCTGGTAAAGGATATGCATTGCTTGTGCAATACTCTCAGAATGTTGGTCATATGTTTTTCATATGAAATGAAAGTTTCCAATTACACTGTACATAGCTTCCATCATTTTGGCCCTTGCGGTAGTTTAAAATCATTTTTGGAATTTTTTTTCTGGATCCCCGCCTGATGCGTCTGCCTCCTTGAAATTTAGAATTACATCTACGTTGATCACATATACACATCAATTAAATCGGCTATATTATGTGACGATAACATTTTTTTATCAATGTATTTGCAGGATAGGTAACAAATAAAAGCATAGTTTTTGGTTTTTGCACTGATTATTGAGAGAATTTGCCGCCACCTTCTATGCATTCCCCACATTACACACAGTTTATTTATTTGTGTTCTGTGTGTGCATTGCGACAAAGTGGTAATTTTGCACCAATCGCTCCCTTGTAGCTTCACCCTGATCAACTTTTATCCGGGTAAGTGTTATGTAATACATGTATTATATTCAGTACACAGATCTTTGCATCGCTTATTTACATCTTATGAGAGTTACTTACATACAAAGTACACCTTTGCATGATTTCAATGTAATTGTCAATTTAGACCGGGGGGGGGGGGGGGGAACAAAAAAAAAATAAATTTTGGTTGTAAAAAAAATAATCCTTTTTTTTTTTTTTTTTTTATTAATAAAGAATGAATTATAACAAACTAAAACAATAAATTTTGAAAAATTCATGCAATCAAATTTTTACTGTTCTCTGCACATAAAATCGGCAATGTGAACAAATCGGCACCCTATTATCCTTACATTTGATCGTATAGAGTATGTATCCTTCTATATTGAAAACAATGCCAAAATTTTGACTAATAATAAGCTGTTTACTTAGGAAAAGAATCCTAACATTTTGAAAATTTTTTAATTCATTGATAATTACGTATGATGTGATAATATCTCAATGATTAGTTTATAATCATATTGTATGACTGTATACATAAAAAACGATAAGTTATGCTTATATTCATTGGTGAAACCGGAAGGATAATTTATATTTAGATTAAAAAATATTTTAGATAATAATCTTAATGCGCGGATCTAGAAGGGAGGGGATCAGGGGGTCTGGACAACCTCCTTCTTGGGAAAATTGAAGCTTATTAAGTTTACGTAGTAAAAATATTGAAAATAGAACTAGCACCTCCTCCCTCCCCCCCCCCTCCCACCGAAAAAGTATTAGATCCGCTTATGAAGCTCTCTACCATAACCGCATCTTACACAAAAGGGGTGAATACACCCTGGTTTAAACTATTGATGTTGAAATACTCCAGGGTTCAAACGCATCAGGTGGTAATGCACACAGGGCGAACAAAATCACATAGATCTGCGAAACACACTGCATTATTACTACTCTATTTATATATTGTGTAAAAATAAATTCAAATAATTATTTAGTTAGGGAGGACATAGCATTTATTTGTATATATGAGCATGTACGGATGATCTTTATTCAGAACAGTATGATGTTGCCAGGATACAGGTTTTCAGATCCTTGATTTGATTGGTTCAGTTAGATATTGAATCTCGAATTTCGAATCTTGAATCTCGTATTTCGAATCTCGTATTTTGAATCTCGAATGAGCCTTCTTGGCTTTCGTACTTAATTGTACAATGTAAACAATGCATTTTGCTGACTCTTTGTAGATGGATGTAATCGGCCCCATTCTTTCGTAGAGTACTCTGCATTGTTGTAAACCTCTTTGAAATGTAGAACTTACTCTGCACTTTTGTAGACTTCTCTGTACTTATTTTCCTGTTCTGCACATTTGAAGAATGCACGGCACAGTTGTAGATCTTTATGCACTCTTAGGACTGTTCTATACGATTTAAGACTGCTCTGCACACATTAAGACGGCCCTGCAATTAAGTATATTTCACCACTGATAACAGCTTGTATCATAATCATCCACTACAATTATTGTCTTACTAAAACATTGAATTTTATACTATCTCAGGGTTAATTGTAATGGAATGTGATTGTTTTGGCATGATTTTATCTGCAATGTTAATTATTCCCTCGATAATTAATGAAGTTTGCACCTTGACTGGAACCAAATTATAATCTGAATTTTCATCGATGAGCCAATCTGGTTTTATTAAAACTATAAAAACAAACTTAATCTTGTTTTATGCATTAAGCACTAATTTAACTGAATTAAGTTTCATTTTGATGTGCAGTCGTTAATTCATTACTGAGTTAGCTAAACCGGGTCTTGCGTCACGTATCTTTCCGTGGTTTATTTTTATTGTCCGAGAATAAAAAGTATCCATCCATTTATATTTATATTTTAATACTACCCCGAAAAATAGCTTTGCTTCAAATTCTTCAAAAAAAACAAACCTATTTCACAATTGAGTGATCGTAAGATTGATAAGATCAGTCATGTTATCATCTTAAAATAAGAAAGACAGTGAAAAATACAAAACACTTTTATTTTTATGTAAATTATGTGTGAAATCAGAATTTTTTTAACTAGGAGAGTATGGGGGTGAAAAATACTTTTAGAGGCAGCGAATCGATGGACGTGTAGAATGCTTTTTTCGTTTGCTTTTTATTCTAAGAGTAAAATGTAACAGTTGATTTCCTCAGTTATCCTTGAGGGTAGTAGGAGCCCCTAAAAGTCGTAAATTTGAACTTGAGAGATTTGAAAGGGGAAGAATCTATACATATGTAGTACAATAAATCAATTATTTCAACAG
This sequence comes from Magallana hongkongensis, assembly GCA_016163765.1. Taxonomy (NCBI): domain Eukaryota; kingdom Metazoa; phylum Mollusca; class Bivalvia; order Ostreida; family Ostreidae; genus Magallana; species Magallana hongkongensis. The sequence goes on along the minus strand of WFKH01011581.1, from coordinate 67,072,509 downwards.
AATAGAATAACAAACAAGTGTGTTGGCAGTGTTTTGTAATGGCTTTACTTTAGTAGTATAATAAATGGCAAAGAATACAATATATACAATAAGACCTCAATGAAACAATGAATTGAGGTATCAATGGTTAAACAACGGTCACAACAAAGATGATCAATGAAGTTATGTAAATGTTCAATATGGTTAAATGATACAAATTCAATGTCAATCAATGGATTATGCACAATGATCTACGTCGAATTTTTCAATAGTATATGACGTAGAAAAACAAGAACAATGACAAAATGACGGAAGCCCATATTATTGGCCAGAGACATTGGAAATAAACAGAATCTGCGGCGGGGCTTCGTGCGAAATTCGGCTATACAATGCAAGTCCAAAAGCATCAGCACTTAATGCTTGGAGACCCAGGGTCCATAAATGATGGCGGATGCAGATAAACGGTGACTCCTTGGAATTTGTGTAAAGCCATGACGCAGTATGGATTTGAGAGGAAAGAGTACAACACGTCATTACCTGAAATTATATAAGAAAAAACAGCAGCACACAACAAAATAACAGTACTATATATTACAAGGCATAAATGTTTCATAAAGGGAAGGGAGGGAGGGAATGATCGAACTACCGCTTGAAGGCGAAATCCAAAAAGGAAGCTGGCTGTTGCGCATGAACGATTGCGCTATGAACTAGGAACGATAACTCTAAATTATACATGTGAAACCAATAGAGGTAATTGAGAGTTATCTTTCTTGGATCAGCTTTTTTTTCTATTCGTCTCGATAACTAGACTTAACTCATGTCGAGTTAAGTCTGATTATCTCAACAGAATGGAATAACAAACAAGTGTGTTGGCAGTTTTTTGTTATAACTTTACTTCAATAGTATAATAAATGGCAAAGAATACAATATATACAATAAGACCTCAATGAAACAATGAATTGAGGTATCAATGGTTAAACAACGGTCACAACAAAGATGATCAATGAAGTTTGATAAATGTTCAATATGGTTAAATAATACAATTTCAATGTCAATCAACGGATTATGCACAATGGTCTACGTCGACTTTTTCAATAGTATATGACGTAGAAAAACAATGACAATGACAAAATGACGGAAGCCCATATTATTGGCCAGAGACACTGGATATAAACAGAATCTGCAGCGGTGCTTCGTGCAAAATTCGGCCATATGTCCGAAAACATCAAGGCAACTTACTTGATGCTTAAGGACATCCGCCACAAGCGGGCAAATTTTGCCCATGCCATGACAAAAACTGCTTTATGAATGTAAAGGAGGAAGAGTGTCAAGGTTTTCAAGCAATATTTTGTACAAGCCAGATTGAATACCATTCAAAAATAAAGTTTAAGCAGAATCAGAGAGATGAGTGCCATCGAGGTATAATTTTGTGTTGCATTTTGTAAATCCGGGTAATTGATATAGCCCCCATTTCTAGCGATGACAAAGTTTGACATGGAACTGTTGATCCTAACACGTGCGTTTTCCGCTGCTATGTGCGAGAACATATGACGGTAATATGCTCTTGGTAAGATCTGAGACGAATTAATTCTACAATTGGGCCGCATAGAGTGAATATTGGCAACTGTGAGTTTCATGTATTTTTGAAGGCGACGCAAAGACATAGTACCAATACTGTTACCCCCACAATAAATCATTAGTACATCTGGCTCCGGGATCATGAAACTGTCTTAAATCTTAAGTCAGACTTAAGTCAATAAATTTGCACTTAAATTTTAAGATTGTTCTTAAATTGGATCACAAAAAAATGACTTAGGGTTAAGTATGAAATATTGTCTTAAATATTAAGACTGCTATTAGGCAGACTTAAGTATAAAGATTGTTACTAAATAAGTTCAAAATTTCGACACTCGTTGAATTTTTAATAAGAAATGGTCAGCAAAGAAGGCGGCTCCCTCGTCCTCGTGTTTTCTATTAATAGTCTAGGTTTTTCCCTTTGTGGACTTGCTATTGAAGTTATTTCCCTTTGTTAAAGTGAAAGTGTGTAAACACGTCTGAATAATAACTACATGTTACCCAGTAAGAACCTATACTAATATTTGTGTGTACAGGAGCATCTTTTAAATATAATTTTATAACTTTGTGATATATGATAATGTTTACGATGCAGCTGATAGGAATCTTCAAACGAAGAAGAGTTCCACTTTTAACAAATTCGGACGAAAAATCGCGTGAGTCACTATGACGTATTACACTGTATAAGCTAAGACTAATCTTAGCTAAGTTTTTTCTTAGATCGTTTTGTGATCCACTTAAGTAAGCAATCTTAACTAAGTCTAAATCTTAGATTTAAGACAAAATTCTAACTAAAATTTAAGACAGTTTCATGATCCCGGAGCCTGGATAACCAAACTGTTGGACTAGGTCACGAAAGCCATGACTCTCTTGCCAAACCACCTGATGGGAATATTGTGAGGCTCCAGATGTAGGTCTTGATTTTTGTAATTGGTAAATGTGTGCTGATGGGCGTAGCAGATCAAGGATAAGCCCATTTTCCATACTGTAGTAAGGGTACCTACAAACTTATCACACTATTAGGAAACAGAATTTGTGTTGCAAGGTACTTATTTTCGAATGTATGAATAAACGGCTATTGATATCCAACGACCTTTGATCTTAATTTCTTCTTCAGGTATACCCTGTAGAAACATATGCGTTTCGCTACCAATTCGAAGGGAATGGGATTTGAAGGATGAGGTATCCAGACTAATGAATTTTATTGTTTTGTGGAGAATTGTAGTAAACTGATATGATGTTAGGGCTTTTGGATTCAAGTGGTAGAAGAATGGGCCTGAAACATTAGGACTTATTGATAGGTATTGATTCAAATAAGTAAATAATGTTGTTGTTTGTGTGTTTAGAGGTATTTGTATTGTGGCACACTTGCCGATTTGGTCAGTTTTAGACCCCCTAATTTGAACTTGGATTTCAGAGTCTGATAAATGAATGTCAGTCTCAAGTAACACCACTGTTTTCCTACTCGACACAGTAAATTCCCTCACTCGCAGCAATGCAAAGAAGGCTAGTTCAAATGCAGTTGCAAACAGTGTAGTTTCATAAGAGTTAGCGAAAACTGAAGGCAATGCAGTAGCAAGTTGGCCTTAGAAGGGTAAGGTTATTGGTGCTCTAATGTCTTTGGAGGGATTCAAACGATGTATTCCTTCGAGCATCTTTTTGTCGATAACTGTTTTGTGTGGTCAGTGTGGCCTTGCAATTGAAGCTGACAGCTTAAACCACTTATATAACATCTTGCAGATGAATATGATATGGAGTTTGATGCTAAGTATGAAATATAATTAACTAACTGGTGGACTGGTGGTGCCAAAGTAGCTGGAAAATTTATTACGAAATGTGCCAAATGACTCGAGACCACGCTGGTATGTATGAGCTGTGTTTTTTGCTATGGCAGCAGATAAAATTGCATCTACGTGGGGTCTAAGTGGTTGAATAATTCCAGCGGGATATGAGTAGGCTGATTGTCTGCATTCGGAGCAAGTGTTCTGAACTTTGCCCACTGAAAACAAGAGATAGAATCTGCTTAAGAATTATAATACCCGAAAATATGAACAGATTTTATTTGAATGTTGCGACTGATGCAAGTTAACACTAGCGGCCTGAGTAAGCGCATGACACGGTGTGATTTACTTGTTTTGGAATTGATAATATGGACTAAAGCCAAATTATCTGTATTTATGATTAAATTTTTGCTTACGAAGTAATCCTGCCATAACCAGATTGCAACAACTATTGGTACAAGCTCCAAGAATGTAATGTCCCTACAGACTTCAAGAGACCAAGAGTTAGACCACTTAATTACTGTCCAGTGGTTGTTAAAAAATGCACCCCACCACAGGAACCGCAACTGTCAGTGAAAAGATTGAGTGCATCATTACTGGACGTGACTAACTCAGGGAATGGGGTTTTACCATATTAGTTTTCAAGAAACTGGATCCATATTCTAGCATCATCCTTAATTGCATGGGTCACTTTAATTAGAAAATGTGATTTTTTATGCCAATAGTAGCATTATAAAAGCGACGAAAAAATGCCCTGCCACCAGGAAGTGCCATGACGAAAAAGTTAAGTGAGCCGCAGAGTGATTGCATTTGTTTCAAGGAAACCTTTTTTGATTGAAGAAGTGATGTAAGTGCAGTCTGAAGCTCAGAGCATTTATGAGTTGGGATGAAAATAGTTTGAGTAACTGTGTCTATACCCAGACCCAGGAAAGTTAGTTCGCTAGTAGAACACTCAGTTTTGCTAGAATTGATAGGTATACCGAACTGTTGACATAAAGTTTGAAAAGACTTTGCCAACTGGGTACAATGAGATGTGTCACTACTACCCGCAAATAGGAAGTCATCAAGGTAAAGAATAATGTTTGGACTATTGCATTTCTTAGCTCGTACCCAGTGTAGGAATGATGAAATTTTTTCAAATGTTGAGCATGCTATGGAACATCCGAAGGACATACACTTGTCAAAATAGTATTTACCTTCAATACACATGCCCAATAGGCAGAAATCCGAAGGATGAATTGGCAGTAAGCAAAGAGCGTTTGACAGGTCCATTTTACATAATAATGTACATTTACCCAAGGAACTGATCATAGATATTGCTTGATCGAAGGATGCATACGAAACTGAACATAATGCTGGGTCAATGAAATCGTTGACACTGTTACCAGTAGGGGCAGACAGGTTTGTAATTAAAACCCAACCCCCATCTTTTTTAGGGAGAATACCTACAGGATTACGTCTAAGATTGAACATTAGTAAATTGTTGAAAGGTCCTGCCATGCGACCAAGACTTATTTCCTTATTGACAATTGCAAGTAATTAAGCGCCATGAACCTGGGCTGATTTCATATTCTTGGGTTTCACAGGAAGCCTTAAAACAGTGTAAAAATGAAAACCAGTACGGAAACCAAGTGATAAGTATTCAGCAGTATCTTTGTCGGGGTAATTATCTTTGCATAATTTGGATCTTTACTGGAGTTGAACCTAGGTCCCATAAACCTTTGTCTGGCTTGAAATGTTTGACGTGGGCGGAGGGGGGGGGGGGGGCTCGTGCAAGTTGGGACGAAAAGAGTTGTTTGGTTGGTTTAATTGAGTGGGGGTATGACGGGTGCTAGTTGATTGTGATGACCAGCAATGTATGCGTGGATGATTTTTTTGGCAATTCATGCATAAATGTTGGTAGAGACAAGATTGTCTGCTACAAGAGCCTTTGAAATTAAAGTCGTAACATTTTAAGTGTGCTTGAGTGTTATGCGCTACAGTTGGATTGGATATATACATAAGCCATACCTCAGCATCTACAAAACCCCAAGGGATAGATGTGTTGGTAGAGATTTTTAGCCTAAACTGTTTATCATACTCCAACCAACTTGCATTTGAATTTCTGGTAGCCCCTAACCTGATAGTTTGAATGTACTTTAGTATGCTCTGAATGTCTGCTGGGTGTCTCAACAAATAAATACTAGAAAAAATTATAAATGCATCAGTCCAAGAATCGACTGTTTTAATTTTCTTGGTAGTAGTTTTTGGAGACATAATAAACTGACCGTCGACAATTGAAAATTTGTGGTCTGGCTTGTTAGTATCTAGGTCGGAATGCAAAAGTTTGGCTAGATCAACATAATCTTTAGACCAAAATTTTTCTTTTATGGATTGGGGAACATGAATACCAAAATTGTCTGAAACGCTGATGAGGGGTGTTAAGTTTGTAGCAATAGGAGATGACAACATGCTGCTTGAATGTACTAGAATTTGTTGATTGGCAGGTGTGAGGATGGTGACGTCTGGCACTGACATTTCCACTGGTTGTACAGGAGCCTCAGGGGTGGACGAAGCAGGTTGGGGTTGCGGCTTACTTCTCGGACCACGTCCTAATCTTGAGGCCGCTGGATTGAACGCAGCATATAGGGACGATGAATTCCACTTTGACTTCCTTGCTCTCAACATTTTAAGGCGGAACAGAACCTTAAAATTATAGGCAATAATCAGAAAAAAATTTGAGAAACCTTAAAGGGGCCTCAATAACATTAATAGAACGTGGATTAAAACGCTACTGTTAAACAATTATGTTTAAGAAAATAACAAATGAAAGATTAACATGAGCTACTCATAAATAGTTTGGTGCTTATATGTGATATGAGTTATCATTTAAAGCCATAGAACAAGCATGGCCACACGTGGTTTTTATGTAATGATTTTCTGATTTCGCATAAATGCACACTAGTCACTGCTAGTAGCGAGGATAAATGGAAGAAAACACTCACCGTTATGTTTCCTACGAAAATAACTTACGAACTTTGTTGGTACTTGGTAAGATTTAAGGATGGATGAATCCTGATTGTTGGAAATTGGAATGATTGAACTACCACTTGAAGGCGAAATCCAAAAAGGAAGCTGACTGTAGCGCATGAACGATTGCGCGATGAACTAGGAACGATAACTCTAAATTATACATGTGAAACCAATAGAGGTAATTGAGAGTTATCTTTCTTGGATCAGCTAGTTTTCTATTCGTCTCGATAACTGGACTTAACATATATCGAGTTAAGTCTGATTAAATAACATCCACTGTGATTGTAAACTGTATTTCTTTTCAATAAAACCCCCGGATTAATGAATAAATCAAGAAATATCGATTGCTTAATTTACAACTCCCGCCGTTATGAGAGCTGTCATTGAACTCTAATCTATGACGTCACATCACCCAATTCGGTTTGTTTTATCAACAAAGCATCAGTATTAGCTAATTATGATATTCGCTCTAAACTAACAAGTTGTGGAAAATATATAACGATATCGACTTGAGCTTTGACTTTCCGCTAAATCTCAAACTAATGAAAAACAGAGCTTGTTCGTTGAGTTGACGAATGCATTTGTGCACATGTCATAGTGATAGAGAAATCTCCGCGTAGTTGTAGGAGTTGTCAACAGATGCCAAGCATCGAAGAAAGTGTCTGCTGTCGATATTTCGATACGGTAATTCTTAACTTAGAGAATTCTATATGCATTTTAAAATATCCCGACTACAATTATAACATACTTATTCAGTTGGACTTGGGTTAAAAATTTACTCGGGGGTCATTTTTCAACATTGACTGTTGAGACCAAATGTGTTAAATAATGATCCTTAAAATTGTAAGTTGAAATTTGAAGCATCGTGGTTTTGTTTTCTTTAAAACCGTTCAGGAATCAACAATATATAAAAACGCGTATCAATGAATTGATATTATAACAGATAGAAAAACGCTGCCATTTATTCAAATAAAATGTAACGATACAGTTTTATATAATATTGTACATATAATTTTTTCTTTAGATTGACATGTGAACATGAACATCATCATTAATTTTTATTTAGTTGATTACTTGAGAATCAGGAAGGCATGATTCAGCGTTTATTCCATAGCACTGTGTACATTGTATATGTTAAGTGGAATAGATGGTGTGACGTCAAATAATTGATTTGTTAGGTGGTAAACATTCATAGATACAAATACTGTAAACGTGCTGCTGTTTTATGCAGAGAAAATTTGTGAAAATGAACATACTGCACGTAAATATATGCGCCTTACTTTGTTCTTTAACAAAGATGATTAAAAAAAGGTTGAAAGTGTTGTACATAAAACAGCTCTAATTTTGGCAACAACGATCCTTCACAATACTGTTGGTCTAATTCGATTTTCTGCTCGAACAGATCTTTAAATGTTAAAACTACAAAATAACAGTACTTTCTCCCTAAAATGTACAATTGTCTTGTATTTGAAAGTAATACTTTGAATTATGTTTCAAAACAATTCCCCCATCTGCATTGAAATCAAGAACACTAAAATGCTTGCCAGGTACAATTGATTCATGTTTACCAATATATGGGCACTTGACTTCAATTACAGAGTCGTCAAAAACTAAACCATCAGGTGAGGCACCTAAATAAGGCCTTTGTACACACACAAATACACACACACACACCATTTACGAAATCAATATTATAAATGTATATATGGAAATTAAAAATGAGCAGGTATTGTTTGATCCATGGTACATGTAAGCTCAGTTGCTAATAAAACATACCTACCATATAACTGTAACGTGGTTTATGAAAGACCTATCCTATCTCCTGACACAAACTTTGAAACCATGAGAACAACTGTTGCCACGTGTTTGCAGGTACCGTGAGGTCCACGACCAGCAGGATACTAGCAGTGCGAGTTAAAGATATCTCTGGTAACTTTGTCAAGCTTCAACTTGAAAATGTAGAAAACCAGGTAAAGTGAATACATATTACAAGTGATTTACTCGATTTAATGTAAGGAGTTTAGATGTATTTTTACAACTATCATTATCTATCATGTTGATCAATATTTGGCTTTTTAAAATGCTTTACAGAATGTATTAGCAATTTTCGTTTTATTTATGCAACTTGTTACCTTATTTTTCATTGATACTCCGACAATACCTGACAGGTACATATCATTGTCCTTGAACATGAACGAAACTGCCTGAATCCTCCTAATTTCCACCAAGTTTGGACCTTTTTTCAATGGCTTTCACATCTCCAGAACACTGTTTATCCCCTGATAAGAGAAAAGGCAAAATTATGTAACAAAATTTGCAGCCTTTTGTTATCTCATTGTATATCTTATTAACACAATCAGAATTAAACAATCTACCAGCTAATCGATGTACAAATTAGGTATCGATTTGTTTTGGAATAATGCCTGTATGGACTTCTGTTAGCTGCTGGAATCCTTTTGAAGGCCATGAAACTTCGAGGGGGGGGGGGGGGTGGTAGCAGGACTGGTTCACTCTCAAAATTGTTTTTTTCGTATGCTCTTAACCTGTCGCCAGATATGTGTTGCATTTAAAAAACAAACATATGATATTGACAACCACAGCGCTTTGTTCTTAACTATGTATATAAGGTACGTATATTCTAAACTATGTACATCAAATATATCATTATATGCATAGACACAAGCATCTGATCTTTAAAACGATCTAAATGAACTGTTTACCATTTTTGATAATAAATTTCTGTGATATGTACTGTACCTCTCAACAAAATCTGTTTTCCTGCCTTTTGTCGATGCTCCTCTTGTTATAAGCTCTTTTTTCAACCTTTCAACCGACCACGATTCAAAAGACGCGCTACCAGCGTCCATAGTTGCAAGCGTTTGAAAGATAAAAAGTCTCGGTTGTATCCTATATCAGACATAACAGATCAAACCAGAATCGTCGATGGCGTAAACCAATACAAAAGAGTTCTACATCATGTTAGCCTCCAGTAAATAGCAGGAAATTCGATTTCTCCAACTTCAAACGAGCATAAAAGCTAACTTATGTATTTTATCTTCAAAACAGTATGACCAACTGTTATCATTTTAACCACTTTATTAGTTCCAATCTAAACGTTTTAATGACTTTCCTTCCCCTTTAAGTAAGAAGTGATTTGAAGTGTATTATTTTTCAATAAAAACTATTTTAAAAATCTATAAAACCAAATTAAAAGTGTTAATGGACTTTTTACCGCAAGACTATGCAAGCGTTTTATTTTAAAGAAATCACTGATGCAATATATACATGAGTCTAGACCACCACAAGCAATCATGTTTGTTTTAACATTAAATAAAAGACGCGTTGAATCTTAGCAGATTTTTTTAAAAAGATGAATTTTTATTGAAGAAGAGCTTTGTTATGAGTGGTTTCAGGTTTGTATGGATTGTCAATATATTTAAAGAAACAGTCACCTTAATAGTAAAACTCGTTTAGTACAAACACGGATATTGGAAATCATGTATACTGCGAGGCCGACAAAATTATAAACAAATCCTTGTAAAGCTGAACGGATATAACTACATAATGCAACAAATTGACGATATAGCGAATTAATTTGAGTCCTATAGAGGTGAAAAATAACGAAATTTATATTTTTTATAGCAAACTGGTTCATAGTTTTAAAGGGACATAGACACGATTTGAGCTCAAATTTTTCAAAATTTATGTTTTCATTTTAAATGTCTAAAATGGTCAATATGGATGTTTTTAATGCTTTGTCAAAATTTGAAAGTCAAATATTGAGTTAAAAGCGAGTTACAGAGGTAAGAATTCTTTGTTTTGTATACAAAGCATGAGTCCTGTTATTGTTTCCATATGTATTGTATTGGTATAGGTCCAATTGAAATGTGGTAATAACGAACAGTGTTGAAAAAAAATCAAAAGTCCAAATGAAAATCACAAAACAGGAGAATATCTGAATATGAAACAGACGACTCAGACTCTGTGGTATCTTTTGTTTCAAGTTCACTGGGATATATCGAATCGACGTAAGAATGGAAGTAACAATTGTTAATTAAAAGTACGTCGTTGATATACCTAAATGCCGAGTTAAAGGCCAAAGCGAGTGATTTCTTTTTTTCACGTACAAGTCTTTGAATAAATTCTGCTTAATATAAATAAAGAAATAGGTCTGCTAACAATGGTGCGCATTTGGTACCCATGGGAATTCCAACAGATTGTTGGAAGACCTGGTTTCCAAAAACTACATAGATGTTGTCAATCATAAACACAAGCATCTTTTTTACATCCTCTTCAGAGTTCTTGTGTATGCAATCCGAATGGTTTTAACAAAAAAGTTTTGTAAATAACCTATGACAAGGTAGTAAATTTACGATATCTATTTTCATTGAAAAAACAGCTATCAATGATGTCAAAAATTCGGGACTTTAATTTATCGTGGGGAATGGTTGTATAAAGTGTAGAAAAATCGTAAGTTTTGATGCTATTGATTATGGTAAAATTTTGTGCTTTCAAATTTTCTAAAAGTTCCTTGGATTTTTAAATATACGCATCTGATTTACACCGTTCTTTAATATACACTGTTGCACAGTACTGTTGAAATTTCTCCTTTACTGCTGTTAGTATTTTAGTAATAAGTAAAGAAAGAGGATTAAATAATTTTGCTTTTTGTTGTTAAAATAAAAACATTATGAACACATTGAATCAGTTTATCTTGATTACCACAAGTTATTTGGTCAACGTAATGGTAATTTCTTTACTTTACATCATTTGTAAACAAATACATGTATAAGACTAGAGCTTTGTTTAGGTAACAACGACTTCTTTCTTCCGTATCTCGCTTGTAACTTGCCTTCTAACATTCAAAGTTTGGTGAATCATTCAAAATACACAAGTTAACCATTTTATGCAAAAAAAATTAAAAATGAAAATTTCATCTCAGATCGTGTCTAGGTCCCTTTAAAAGTTACCAATGCCAATTAAGTTGATTGCTTGAAAAAAATATTTCTACATTAATCCTTTAATTTACAATCGTCTGATTAATGGGTTTTTAGGAAGGTTTTTCATTTAAAGTAGTCCGAGTATCGCACTACGTCACAATCCGGATTCTGCAGTATTGGTTTGACTTTTACATAGCGTTTTACATATCCAGTATTGATTTTCCTCTTTGTCGCTCTTGTAAACAAAGTCAAGAATAAGCAATTAGAACGGTATTGTATGTACTGCATGAGAAATATAAATGATTGAAGTTAAGAAACTCATTTATGTAAACAGAAAAATGAAAAACGACATTTCATGGGATAAAGAGCACTGATTAACCAGTATATCAGGTGTGCTTCATTACACAACCAATTTTAGACCTACATGTATAGTTGTTAGCAAGAAACTTGAAGCTCGCTAAAGGGCAATGAATATTAATGAAAAAATAAATCAATTCTAACATTTAAATATTGATCTAAGCGGACTACTAAAACAAAATATGATTTTTGCGAAAATTTTTCTACAGGTTCTACTTCCTTTAAAGCTTATAGCGTGAAAAGTAATCCGTCAACATATCATTTATTATACTTAATCTTTATTCTAAGATATCATTCTATAGAATAAATACCATTAATTTAGGTTTGAGTCCATAAAACAGTTAAAAATGACCATAATTGACACATGCATCTATTTTTTTCGTATTGCGTTCTGATATGTCAGACCCAATTAGCGTACAATTTCTGCAAAAATATTAATGTGATATGGTTTAAACAGATCTTTATGCTCTATTTTATACATCCAGTTCAAATTTATCAATAATTGATAATTATTTTTAGAAAAAAAACAGACTTTTTTCTAATTTCATTAGTGTACAAAATTTTTCCAAGGGGGTACACATTTCTTAGAGGTGATAACAAAATAGCTAGCAGGTAAACATAAATTTGTTTTGGTCTTTATGTATTGCTAGATTGCATATCTATAATTTTAAGTTAGGCTTTCCATGATTAAGCCCATTTAGTGCCGAGTATAGGACTACCTTAATGCCTCAATAAGATACATGGTAGCTATGTTGCAGAAAACACAGCGCATCTTTAACGATAAAAGAAATTAAATGTTGTAAATACATTTTAGATTTTTGTGCTAGCGCTTCTGGAGAATGCATCAATAATGCATAAAGTAAATAGTCGAACATTCAGATTAACGACTAGTGATTATGATTTTTGAATTGAAATAAACTAACATATTGATTCCGTGCTGTCTGGGGGTAAATGGTGTAAAAATAATAGTAACTATTTTACAAAAATTTGAGTCCATAAATTTTCTTACAAAAATGAATTGGAGCATTTTTAATGGGTTTTTTTTTTTAATTACAAAACTGATTTAGCAAACATTTATTCTTTTATAATGACAAACGGATCCGGATCCATGTGCCTATAAATATTTAAAACCATTATGATGGCATGGAATCATGTTTCTGTTTTTATATTATGTTGACGTTCAATTGCACCACAGGAGGTATTACTGGTTTTAAAGAAATATACCGAGTAAAATGCAAATGCTTAGTCATTGGATGGAAACTAAAGGTTTTCGACGAAAATCTGCGTCTGGATTTTTCTCTTATTTATTCAATACAATTTCAGCATCCAAAACATGATAAAACAATATAATTAACAGGCTGACAATTAAGTTATTAAATATGATAATAAAATTTGTCTACATGAAAATATCTTAGCAAATATATGCAAATATAAATTATATATCAGTCAATCTCAAGCAAAGATCAATTTTTGTGCTCAAAGTACTATACAAACTACTATACTGTATTAAGATTGAAAATAAAACATGTGTGATCTGTAACGCTATCGTATCTTTCTCTTAGTATTTTAAACTTAGGAATAAAATCAGTGAATTAAAAAGATAATTTTTTTTGATTTGATTATATTTGCATTTGAGATGAATTCGCAAATTTAAGTAAAAATTCTTTAATAAGTAAGTTTTAAAATGTATCAAAATGTATCAACAATATGATATACAAATGGATTCTAAACTATTCATTCACATTAGGCAAAATTAATACCTATTTTCTGTTTACTTCTACGACATACCTTTAAAATAAACATGATTCTTGATGAAAAATAAAAACAACAAATGACATAAAAAA
>WFKH01011581.1:67033759-67048969 GCA_016163765.1 Magallana hongkongensis | reverse complement strand
AAACATGATTCTTGATGAAAAATAAAAACAACAAATGACATAAAAAACCCAAAATAAATATATAGTCAATAGCCATCGGATAATAAGCCATCTTGTGATGAAAAAATATCTAACGCTATATTTGAAACTTAAAAAGCGTACTCCACATACGTTAAACATTATGATAAATGAATGATTGAAAAGTTTATCCATTTGCATCGTTTTGATTTTCATTCTTGGTCGTTTCAGTCAAAATCTCATTCCGCCATGTACTAGTTTTCTTGTTTGTAATTCCATTGCCATCATTTTTATGTTCATTCTCTACATCTTTAGGGAATATTTTGTTTTGAAAAATGAAGTAAGCACGCTCTATTGTCAAAACCAGCACAAGGATTACTTCAGCTATCTATAAAACGACAGGACTTTCCAAAATAAATTTTGATTTGAGTACAAATTTGCTTTATTTATAAACATTATTCTACTGTTTGTCACTAAATGCAAGAACTTAAAAAACTTACCTCCAAAGTCCCTATAATAAGTAGAAAAACTTGTAGCAGGCTGATTTTGTATTCCTCGATGGTTGTAACACTTAACAGCTTGATAGCGATCATGCAGTTCTGTTAAAATTTTTATTCACACAGTGTGCGAAAGGTAAACTTTTTTTTATTAAAGTTTAGTGCTTAATCTTTTACAACTCTTATGGTTTGTAGTTTGTTTTATAGCAGCATATCATAATAAAGATAATTGTAATAACAAACAAATGGCAGAATAAAAATAAATAAATTTACAGATTTATAGGTCCCAGAAGTGACAGAGGAATGACAGGCGGTCGATGCACTTCCATAATCGTCCTCCGACACATAATTGCAGCAGGTCTTCGGGATCTGGGAGGCTGTTGCCTGACATGAACCTGCTGTAGTACACCACGGAGTGCTGTCAAAGTCGTTGGTCGTTCCTGTGACTTGGTTTATAGCACAACAGTTGTACTAAAATTTGGAACCGAAAAGATATTGTAAAATTTAAAATCATTAGCTATAAAAATGGATATTGGATACAAATCCAATTTTATTTGTTTGATTTGTGTTTTGATATCGTATTAATTTTTGAAAACCTCGGTATTTTGAAGATTTGTGCTTTTTAACTTTTCGCTATCTTACCTCGATGAAAAACTTGTTCCAGTTGTTTGATATTGCATTACTACTCGTTATGTTGTCTGAAGTGTAGTTTTTCTTCAGCAAATTGATCATTGTTTCCTTTATTTGAACAAAGTTCTAGACAAAAAAATTGATTTAAAAACATTGATTTAAGAATATAACTAAAACATTTTTCAATTAGAAATGACTTTATAAAAGTTTTTTAACAAATACAAAAATGGCACGTACTACGTCTGTTTTTACTGCTTTGGTTTTCAGAACATCACTGTAGGATCTAATTATTACGATGGAAAAAAGGATTGCAACAACAGCAAGCTGTGAACACATGTACATTTAGTCACCAAATATGTATTTATACAAATAATTGAAAAAGTGAGAGTTAGTTTCTTAAGTTTAAATGAAGTACTTACCAGAAAGAACAATACCCCTTTCAATATGTTTGGCATTAACTTGAAAAATAATGTCATTATAAAAAAAATAAAATTCACAACTAGCACTCCTATTCCCCAATCACGTAGACTGGTAGACATATCCTTAATATCATTGTTAGTACAAGGAGAGTTGACGTCCAGACCGAGTGAATCGAGGGCCTTCTCTAAATCACAAGGTTTGGCCATTGAAATCTCTGTACTTGTGGATATCAACACAATCGCTGACACCTAAAAACCATAATAAGAGATCAAGAGAATGGTGTATGAAACATGTCGAAAAGTATAGATAACGAACACATTTGGAATATCTATACCATAAGTATCCCATTCAAAGCCAGCAACACATAGCAAGTTCTGCTTTCTACAGCACCATCAAAATCCAATAAAGGCATTTTCTGTGAAAAATTAAGCCTTTTACTATTGTAAAATATTAACATGAGCTGATTCAAGATATGTTTTTATCATTTATTTGCTGTTTTGTGTACAAAACGTGGAGAAATCGTCTCAGAAACTGCAAATTATTCGTAATACTGCCTTCTAATGAAAATATGGATGATGCATTCTGCACCTTGATTACATAATCTTATTCATAGATTTTAGGATGTATTCTTTCTATATTAAAAATTTGATGATCTATACTTTTAATCATTACAATTTTTTTTTATAAAAAAGTTAATGATGACGTGTTTTTATAAATTTATTATGATAAAAATTTATTTAACAAAACATATCAACTTAAAAATTAGATTTATAAAGGTGTGTTACGTATCCCTTATAGTATAGAATGTTTATCTCTTTGATGTTTTAATTCTTTTACAAAACGCACTAAAACATCAAAATAAAATGAAAGGCAAAAATTAAATCATAGATGTGTTTAACTATTTACCTTGTCGTAAAATTATTTTTCCTCCTTTTTTTCTGACGACCACTCGTCGTTGTGAGGACCGGTCATCCACAATGAGTATAGCAACACCATGGTAATAACGATTAACTGCATTATCTCGAAACAAGGTTATGCTCTGTGAATTTGTTTTACGTGTTACATATTCAGTCTTTTATTGACTGTTTTAATATACAATATGATGCAACATAATACAATTTAAACGATTTTTACCTTTAGAAACTTTTTGATATCATGGCATCAAGTTTCTGTTTTGTAACAATTGGTGCATTCAAAATAAACATTGCAGATTCTATCAAATTTCTCGATCTAATCGAAACTTGGGGAGATAAAATTTTAAGCGATTTTATTTTACACCTGTATGACAAAACAACCAGTTTGTGCATTCCTGATGAATTTGTAATACCTTTTCCAATTAAAACGGATGGGCAACTCTGTCAGAAAATACTACATTAAATTTGATTTATATCGTTTATCATGCAAGAGTTGATTTAATAAGTTAGTCGGCACAGCGATTCTTAGAAAACAATAGTTTCCTCAAGCAAAATGTGTATAAATTGTTAAAAAGTATAACAAAAGGGCAATGGGCCTTGACGATCGCATCAAGCATCTACACGAATAGATTTTGGACTGATTTTTGTCCATATGTGAAATTATTCTCAATGATATTCAATAACTCGTGTTATTCTCAAAGTCACTCTATGACTGTTAATCTTGTTCCTATAAATTCACGTAGTAAAAGGACACATAATGTTTGCGACCCTGTTTTGATAATTGTGTCAGTCTGTTTAATTTTTATTTTGATGAATGCATGGGAAAATGAATAGTAAAAATGACAGTACCAATTTATAAAAAAAAAATAAGGTTAGGAATTGGATGGAGTTGGGAAAACCCTTCAGATTAGTCGAAAGGCAAGAGCAAAAGGTATGTGTTAATTGGTCTATACTTGTAAAACGTGGGGCTGACCTACAAATTCTAAACTAAAAAAATCATAAGTGGCAATAAACATTTTAAAGGTATTAATATTTTACCCTAACAATCCTTTGTCACCCTTCCAACCTTTCAATGAAAACCCGATAAAAGTGATCAGGAATATATTAATGTTATTAGATTGTTCTTTACTTTATTTAATCATGTACTTATTTTGCCTTCTAAATGTCCAGGAGTAAAAAAGATTTAAATTATGATTCTTAAAAAAACATCACTGTTTGACACCCCAGGACCCCTGATCCTTGGGCAAAAGATATGAAAATAATGGTATATGCATACTTGCTCGTCATAATTATGTACTTAGTTTGTAAGATAGATGTTGAAAGACGATTTTAAAAAGAAATAGTGCATTTTTACTATATGACTAGTAGATCCCAGCCTAAATTTAAAAACCTTGACACCGAAGGCATGAATTTTATAATTTTAGTACGTTTTAGTACAGGTTTCACAATTTTTGTACAAACAGTCTTGCTCATTGTAACCTTGTTCTAATTTTGTCTGCTAGAGGCTAAGTAGTAAAGAAGAATATTTTTAAAGAATAATGCATTTTCAATATATATCCAGTGGAGTCCTGCTCTAGAACCAGAATCCTTAATACTTCTTATCCATAAAATTTAAATAGTCATTTGTATGCATTTAATCGATAAATGCAGTAATTACAACAAATGCGATGCTGCAGGATTTTTTAATCCAGTAAATCGATATTCAGCATTTGTAAACGTTGGTTCTAAACAGCATCTTTAATAATATGGTCTAGTTTGGTGACTTTAACTGCCTGTACACAAAATTATATGTGCACCAAAGCTATACGAAATAAAACCTTTACAGTCATACTTCTTAGCTTTCAATGTGTTTATTGCTGAATTATATCATGGTTGTGGTACAATTATTTTTTTTAATTATACATGACTACCTTTATTTTATAAATGTTCCAACATTAGCTCTAAACGTCTTAAGAAAATACTTAATAATTTTTTGGATATACTGAATAAATATTTTCTTAATCATTTCACATATTGACGGGAAAATTAAATGGTAAACATAAGCACATGTTTACAAAACCAATCATGATGAAAACTTTGCAGTTTGATCTTAAACAATTGATCCAAAAATAGATAATAAAATCAATAAATAAATTCTTATTAAAAATAAGTCTCTATTGGTAACATTAAAAATAAATAACCTCTTTATGTTAAAACTTTACAATTATTATCATAATAACCATTCATATTTCAAAAATTGTTTTTTGTTTTTTGTTTTTTGTTTTTGTTTTTTGTTGTTTTTTTTTTGATCTACTGATATTTTTCTTGACTTATTTTTTATGTTAGATACATCGCGTGTAGCATAAAAATATCGACAGAATCCGACTACGCAGCTTTGGTTGTGAAAATATTTATAACGCGGCTACATTGTCCTAATTATAAAATATATGTTTATGAAGGTTTAAATACATGTTTAATTGTATAGGAGGACATATTCTTTTATAAAATCTAACGTTGTTTGATTTGTAATATAACCACCAGAATTTGACTTTAACAAGACAGATTTTTGGTATTAGCATTGGCTGCTGTGGGATATTTTAGTACGCTGTAGCCTTTTCTTTTCTGTTTAAAAATGACAATTTTCTACATGTTTGAACAAATCTCTACTCTGTAGAAGACTGTTGCTTAGTAGTAGAGCAATTGGCACTGATGTAAACTGCTCCATTCAGTTGTAGGTCTAGGTCTTTAATAGAAATTTAGACATAGTGAGACTAAGACCAAATGCTGCTCCCAAACCTTTCTTATCAAAGATTGGGTTACTTTTTAGATCATGAAAATAGTTCAATTTTTTGCATTTTTTTTTCAAATCTTTGTTGTCTTGTTTGATAAAATGTCAAACAGAAGTTTTTTATCGTTTATTCCTTTTTTTATTCATCGCTAAGACAAGTAAACGAAACACCGATTGGTTAATCCATATTCAATACAACAAAAGACTTACTAGTAATGGCTACACGCCGCGCTGACCGATGTGGGAAAATATATGTCGATAATCTAATTATTTATTGTTACACAAATTAAAAATAATTATTAACCGTGCCACTCTATAAACTTATATAGGCTTTTGAAATTGGTGATTTGAGTAAAACAAAATGTAAATCGCTGACCATTTTATATATTTACAAGGCATCCACAATTTTCTATTACGAGATAGGATCCTATTGGTATACACTATAAGAGGATTATTTCTTCGTGATAATCATTATACAAGGATTTAATCACATTAACTTTGTATATAAGTTGATTATATACTTTTAAATCTATATACAATTCAATGTTCTGGAACTTGTAACTATAAATATAATTGTATTACATAAAATTTATTAATTTCTAAGCCTTTAAACAATCCTATGCTTGATTTATTTAAGACCAAATCATAAAGAAATTTGAATTCATTTTTAAAATGCCTTCAAAGAGATCAATTTGCGACCATTTCCATCAGATTTATACTTCTTCTAACCAATGAACACCAGTTCACAAATAGATCAAGATCACTTATCTTTAATTAGATTTATTTTTTTATACCGTGATATAAAACCTGTCATGTTATTATTTTTTCCCCAAAATGTTTATTTCCTTTTCAAAAGAAATAGAACGAAGGTTTTTATAAACATTTTGAACAAACAAAGATGATGCAATTGTCTTGCATTAAGTATTTTGTATCAATTGAATGTTAAAAAATACATCATGTATTTTATTAAGATTTCAATTATGAAAGCATTTTTTATGCCAATGTAATAATAAGATATTTGCCACTATTTGCATGATTGCTTATTCTTTGCTATGAGTATTTAAAGTCTTAAATTGGCTGGTACCGATTCACACATTGAATTTGCATTGATATGTCAATTTTAGATTAGAATAAGGAGATAACAAACCCTATGTTGATTTAGTTCGGCGAATTGATTAGTGTATTCAATTCATATCAAGTGCAATTCAATTGAATTTTTATGAACGACCTTTGACCGTAAAACAGAAATAGCTTGTATTTTCTGGCACGTGTTGACTTCGTTTGTTCTGGAGAGTCAGATAAAGCTCTATGGACAATGATTTTTTTCTAAACTTGCATACAAATCATCTCCAATATACCATTTTCAATCCTTCTATGGTTTTTTTCATTTTATTAAACAGTTGAATATACTTGATCGAGGAATTGAATCTTTAGAAAACCTGTGCAAAACAGTCAACTAAGAGGAAAAAACTCAATTTGTATAAGAATTGTTATTGCACAAAAATATATTTGTATATTGACAAATATACACAGAGTATTAAGAAAACGCTGCAAGTAGAACAAAGTTCATTTCAAACATATAAATACCTGTTTCAGCTCGGAGAGGATTTATTATGTCATATTTAGGAGAAGAAAAAACCAGTAGGTTAATGAATTTAAAATTTGGCACGACGAAATGAAGATAAGTAAAAATTAAATTCAAAAGAGGGGTGTCGATGGGAAAAACTACCTTTTTACAGTAAGGAAATCCAACATACAAATAACATTTTCATAAGAGCAAATGAATTCGAAAAAAGCTTTTTATAGAGGGCTTAAGAAGAAATTCTAGTTGGTTCATAAATAGTACAAGTACATTGAATTAACGACTTGACTTTGAGTGTACATATGTCAAAAAATTTTCAGTTAAATGTGTTGCATTTATATAAACTTGAACGAAAAATACAATGAAAGAAGACAAAAAAACTTTTATTTGGATTAAATAAAAACACATTGGAATTACAATATTTTCATATCCGAGAAATATGAAATATCACAGGTTTGCAGACAAAAAAACTTGCAACATTAATACGTATTATTCGTATAAGACCTGCTGAAAACTATGTGTAAAGCAGCGTCTACATATCAGATTGTAAAAGATCTGGTAAAACATTCAATAAATAAAAGAAGATGGGTGGATAAGGCGTGTAAAATGCCTATACACGGACGGATAAGATACGGAAAAATTAAAATATCAATAAATCTGATATGTTTAAAAAAAAAATTATTCAAAACAATATATATTTAACATACTATCGATTTGTAACCCTTGAATGTGTACAATACTTGGAATATGTTGACTCAAACAGGCGTATACGTATCAAAACCTCCAAATAATGTCATTTTTTAGAACTTCAAGGCCTTTTATTTTATAGAGTGGGTCTGTGCTCCATATTTTTCTCATAGTCTGAATAAGGTCTTATGGAAAACAAACCGATTTCAAACAACAAAGACGTGGAGAGATAACCTACTATACATTAAAAATATCATTTTGTATCCCAACAATTGAACGTTTTAAAAAAGTAATACAAGTCCGTAAATTCGTGGCCAGAGTCACATATAGTATTTAAACAGCCTACTTTGTTGTGTCTGAAATGGCTCAGTGGTTAGAGCACAAGACATAAGCTAACCTTATATCACTATGGTTTTTATGTTGTAGGTTCGATACCACCAAAATTTAGGGCAACATTTTTTTTCTCTTATCGTTTGTTAAATATATTAAAAACTGAATATAGTAAGAAATTGTGCCTTTGCAAACTAGTATTATAATATATTTGAATAGATTTAATTAGAAAAAAAAACAAATTCCAGATTGTATTTCACGACTAAACCGAATGGGCATTTGCGCTATCTTATCCCCCCATCTTCTTTAGTAGCATGTGTGTAATAACACAAAAGTTACATAGGCTACTGAAGAAGAAAAAGGTGGTTAAATATAAGCAGTAGTTTGGTAATTATCTCATTCATCTGAACTAATACAATAACCGTTATCCCGTAACTCTCGATCAATATTTAACTTAAGCGATGTTGCTAAGCTACATAAGAACTGAAGTTTTTTTTGTTTCATTGGAAAGAAAATTGTTGCATATAACATTTTGACATGTTTCATTACCTCAACACAGCTGTTTTTATAATTGATTTTTTAATAGTAAGAATAGAAAATTAACTGTAATATTTTTTTTTCTAAACTCAGTCCTCATTGTCATTACAACTGCACAATGCTACAATGTAAAAAAAAATAAAATGATTTAGAGATACTAATTTTAAATTTTGTTTTCTGAAACCTGAAGGACAGATTCACTGAATAGTTAGCGACTGGCAGTACTTTTGAACATCAAATTCTAGACAATGTTCGACAACTCTTAAATATCAAGGAATTATGTATTAATTTCCATGCCGAATTTTTTCATGATTTGACTGTCTTCATATTAATCCTATAATCTTTTGACATTATCCATTCTAACGGGATGAGCGGAGGATACTCCAAACAACAAGACATCTTAAATTTAACAATATATATTAACCAAAAAAAAAAAAAAAAAGAAATGATAGAAATATAAACATTAAACCACACAAACACTCACACACCTTTCACACAACTAGAAAAAAGTATGATGTATATACAAATGACCAAAAAAACATGATTCAACAAACACCTCTGTACATCTTATTAACTAATATCTATATTAGAAGAGTGTCCGAATCTCCGGGGCTGTAGTCCTGGACCAACTACGGACAACCACAACTAAAGTACGTTACGTCACCACAATCATCATCATCACCATCTTCATCATAATCATCGACACTATCGTCAACATCATCATCTACAACACCATAATAATAATAGACATCATTGTCATCACCATAATCATCTTCTTCATCATCGTCACCGACGTCACCATGAACGAAATCATCTACTTCATTATCATCGACATGACCATCATTATCATCGTCATCGTCGACTTCACCATAACATCATCGTCGTCATCAACAGCACCATCACATCGTCATCGACATCACCATCGTCGTCGATATCACCATCGCATCATCATCGTCCTCAACATCAACAATATGACACTACAATAAGTGTACAAGTGATACCATAACACCATAATTAAAACAATATTGTATAATACATTATATAAGTATCTCAATGATAGTATCAAACTATGATAATGTATAAATAGTGTTATATTAAAGGCAACATCTCAAAATATTCTATGTATATCGTAACTAAGTTATTTGTTTACAGTAAACAATATGGCGTCTGAAACTTTCGGTGACGCACTTCTGCCCAAGTAGTTAAATGGAAATAGTGACAATAAATTGTAAAATAAAATAACGCATAGAAAATACCCTTTAAATCACCGTTTCTTTATACAGCAATATCAAAAACTGTACTATAGAAAAAGACGAATTCTATATAAACACTCTCGCTAAAGTCACACCTCAGTGAACACACAGGTAACTCTACAGAGAACAATGGCCAAGGTGACTTTATATAGGACGACTGCGTAAAACTAATAAAAAGGCAAACATTTACAAATAAACTACACAAAACTAAATAAATACTTACCACGGTCAGCTATCCGTGTCCGCATCAAATGTTAAACTTGAGAGACTAAAACATGCCACACCGGCTTCTACCACGATGCCCCCTTCTAACACTGAGCACGTCTTTATCGCTGGACAGCTCGGCCGGGTATAACCTAGCGCCTATTGTTAGGGTCGGCCAAGCCCGTTGCAAAGAATTATGGGTAAAAAAAACCAAAATCGGGTGCGTTCGATATAAACAGTGATTGTCACATCCATTACTGAAACTCAGTTGTACTATAGAAAATAACATTGCTTGACAAATGTCGTAAATAGTTTTGACTCTTCCATTTGTCATTTAAAACTTTTACTCAATTATACACATTTCTTAATTTTCTATTAGAATGATAAGAACTTAATACATTTAACTTTGGAAATTCCCTTGATACTATTATTAAATTTCCATTGATTTGATATTTAGAAAAAGGTAGGATGAAAGATACCGTCTGAAGTAATTTTAATTAAAATAAAATATCATATGCTCTTGTTGATAAAAGAATATCTACGAAAAAACATAGATACGTTTATCTGGAAAGTTTTTAGCTAAAATATAATAAAACGTAACAATACTGAATTGAAGATTCACACAAGAACCAAGAGTTATTATTAATACATGAAGACTTAAAATTAGACTTCTGTGACGAAGTCCAGAAGTATGAATAGTCATCGTGCATCATACACAGGAAAGACGAGTAACTAAAATGAAGAGTAACCACACTGCATGGCGTTATTTAGTTCTGCTCTTTTTTTTTTCTTTTTATGTCCCACATTTCTTCTTAACAATGTTTGCTGTTGGTACAATCAACACAAGAAGGATTTCAGCTAATTGAGGAAAGAAAGAAGACTTTTTAAGACTTTATATTTTGCAATGTATTCTCTCTCTCTCTCTCTCTCTCTCTCTCTCTCTCTCTCTCTCTCTCTTATTTGTCTCAAAGTTCAAGTAACCTTGCCTCCAAGGTGCCAACGACTAGTAGAGAATTCAGTATCAAACTGATCGGGTAACCTTCTTTGTTCACAACACCAAACGACTTAACAGGATTTATACAGCGCTGAATAAAAATAAAACTTGTTATTTGTTAATCACTAATGATTGCAAAGAAAATATAGATTCTAACTAACTAAAATGAATGGAAAAATATATCATTTATATTCACTGGTTTTTAGTTTAGTTTTGTTTTTTTAATAAAGTGATTACTTTAAAAATATTACCTAGATTAATAATGTTTGTTTTCTCCAATAAAATCAAAAAGGTTAACAGGATAGTATTGTAATTTTGCATGTTGTACTGTTTTTATTGTCTCGGTATTTTTAACAATGAAAATAGAGACACTAGTGATTAAATGACGATGTTGTAACGAGACAAAATTTAAGTAATTAATTCAATTTCTACCTTCTGACTAAATTTATCTCCAGTGATATAATTTTTTACTGCCGTATTTATGTATTATTCTTTAAAAATGAGTTTAATTTGTGCGAAGTTAAATTTTAACGTCAAGCGCTTGCTAACTAAAATGTGTGTTACTTCTAGAATTGAAATAAATTGAAGTAATTTTTTTCTAAAACTTACAGTTTTTTATGACCAAGGATTCACAGAGGCATAACAGGGTGTAGCAGCAGATGAATAATTTGTCTCTGTGACATAATTGCAGCATGTTCTTGGGATCTGGGAGGCCGTTGCCCGACATAAACCACGGAGTGCTGTCAAAGTCGTTGGTCGTTCTTTGGACTTGATTAACGTCACAGCAGTCGTGCTAAAATTTTATTCGACGGTTTAAGAGATTATGCATTGAGTTCACATTTGTGTGTATACAAAAACGGTTTATTCTTCGTTGCCTTGAACTTCGTAGAATACTATGAAGATGATTTACTTTGTAACTTTACATGGAAATTATCAATGGACTTACCTCTATAAAAAAACTTGTTCCAATTATTTGATATAACATTGTACTAAAATTATCAGCAAGATAATTTTTAATGAGACTTGATTCCATTGCTGTTTGTAGTTTAACATAGTCCTAGAAAATCCGATAACATAAAATGACAAAAGTCATACATACATCTCATTTTCCGACTTTTATGACGTATTTATTTTGCTCATATAAACTGGCTGTATGTCTTTAATCGGTGGACGGTCCGGAATTGGACATCGGTGGCTTACTAGATCACTGTTAATTTACTATTTAATGTACTTATTAATTACAGACAGATGAATCTACATGCAAAATAAATAATAAATGTTATTTATCCATAATTGATTTCCGTATGAAGGGGCTATAACCTATGTAGTTTACTTGACGTATAACCATCACCTCCATCTTTCGATACATAATATATAAACAAACAAGACATGGTATATGTTGCTCTTTGCCACCAGCGTGACTTTAATTGTTACATAACATTGTAACACATTGCGTAAAATAATATAAAATAATATTACGTAATACTACAATTGAAATTTAATTGAATAATGTCACAATTCTGCATTTGATCTTAATATGATGTAATTATAATTAATTTCCGAATATTAATTAATAATCATATACCAATATGAATTTTATTAATTGGCTGTATTGAGAAACTGAAATCGAAAATTGGTTACGTAATCTCGTCAAACAAATTCCTTGTGGTCTGAAAACGCTCTAAGACTGCAATATTTTTATACTGCCAATTACTATCCCAGTTTCCATAAAACCACTGACTACCGAATACCGCTGCATAACCGATAGAACCCGAAGCATCTGTGTAGAATTTAAGCTCATACGAACTTGACCACTTATCTGTGAGGAAAATCGAGGATCCATTGAAATTATCGAGAAAACATTCCCAAACTTTCAAATCCTCTTTCACCTCTTTTGTCATGCTTATTTTAAAAAACGGCTTACTGATACCAATGGTAAGGTCTATCAATCTCCTAAGGAATGCTCTGCCTGGCAAAACAACATTACATGCAAAGTTGAGTAAACCTATGAGCGACTGTAATTGTTTAAGTGTCAAGCTCTTTTGTGTCTTTGCAAACTTTATTTTATCTATGCACTTTACTATTTTGTCATGAGGCAACCTACACTCCATCTTGCACGAATCAAGCTCATAACCTAAGTAAGTTATAGTCTGAAGAGGACCACACGTTTTCTCCAGGGATATTGGAACGCCTATGTCAACACACATTGATAAAAATGCCTTCAACTGTCTAACACATGTTAAGGGACACTTGTGGATAATAATAAAATCGTCTAACACATGAGAAATACACGAAATACCCAGTTTATTTTGCGCTATCCACTCGAGCGCCGTCGAAAAACGCTCGAAGACCCTACATGAAGAACTAAGACCAAATTGAAGACATGTGTCCACATAATACTTGTTCTTCCATCTAAAACAAACGTATTTGAATTGAGAATAGTTTAAGTTGATTATCCTAAAAGCAGATTTTATATCCGTTTTGCAACAATACGCACCAACTCCGCAGTTCTTGATATGACTGATGGCATCTCCAACCGAAGAATATTGAACAAATGATTCCTCGCGTGGAATGCCATCGTTAACTGATTTGTTTCTAGGATAAGATAAATGATGAATCATTCTATATTCACATGGTACCTTTTTCTCTACCAAACCTAATGGGGAACATTGTATGTCAGAAAATGGTTTAAAATCGAATGGACCTAACACTCTTCCCGTTGAAACTTCTTTAAGAATCTTTTCATCAATTAAATCCGGACAGATAAAAGCTGATCTAAGATTTTGTGATTCTACACCAGGACATTCACCAACAAACCCTAATGAAAAACCATTTGAAAAACCATTTATTAAATAGTTTGTCTCAGTTTCGTCGTAACCAGACAGCCAATCTGCAAGTCTATTTGGTTTGATTGGTGTTGGGCCCTTGCTTGGTAAGATGGGGTGATTTAGACGAATTGGCAAATTTGGTTGGTTGTGGTGACTGGTATCTAAATCTTTGTAGGACACGAAAGGGCCGCTGAACCTGTTTTGTGCACTGGATGAAAGGGTGCGAGCCACCACAGTTGTAACACCTGTGCTGAAAACGACAGGCAAGGCCTGCATTGCACTGCTTACCTGAGTGAAACTGGAAACAAGCTCCTCTGGGGATTGTTTTACTCAATTCTTTGTGTGAGTTGGTTGTTTTGATAGATTGAGAAGAAGTAAGACGTGCGTTTACGTACAGTTCCATATGAACATCTCCCCACTGCACCTGGCCTTGTTCAATTAAGGATCGGAAGTCCTTATCATAACTATACCAGTTACCTTTTGCATCCGCAATGTCCCTGACCGCTTCTAGATGTTTTGCGAGTTTAGCTTGCTCGTGTGGATACTTTATACAATAAATAGCCATATACCTATTCCAAGCTGTAAGCCAGTCGTTCATAGAAGACAATTCTCCATCAGTATCATCTCTCTCCACCTGGTGAATTGTAAGCATGCCTGGCTTCATCGAATTCTCTACCTGAAGGGAAAGTTTTTCCTTACCTTGTTTGTTCCGGTGTAGCAGACTACCGAAATCCACGTACTGCTTTGTCCATATCTTAGATTTCAATTTGTCAGGTACACGAGCTTCAATGGAGACCGATGTACTTACAAAACCACTACCGGACCTACCTGATGTTATCTTATCAGATTGATTAACGATTGCTGCCTCGACAGTTTCCTGAATTGCGTTATCCCTATTGATATTTGAGTTAATATTAGATGCACATGCAATACTCCCCTGACTGGTGATGGCAGTTGGCTGGAGAGCATTGAACATGTTAGAAATTTCCTCCTTCAGGTTCGCGGTGACTTTTTCTGTGACCTCTTTTGTAATGGTTTCCAAAATCTCCGGAGAGATTGTAGAAGGAGAACTGGATTGTTGTACTGAGCCATCCGGAGATTGTTTTCCTCTTTTGGCCGGTGTTCGTTTCGTCAAATCTGTAGATTTCCGCTTTGGTGCCATGCTGTACACTATTGAAAATAATTGCTGTGCTGGTATTAGCAAATGGATAATAATGCATTTTTTTTTTTTTTATTTTTATTATTTTTTTTTTTTAATTGCACAAATATGTCTTTTTAATCGTACAGCATAAGTGCAACGTAATTATTACAAGATAAGATAGAATGTTGTTGTATGAATGAACACAAAACAAATGCAGTCTCGATAAGAGAACAAAAAATTGCCTCGGTAAGAGGACCAAATACGGTCTCGTTAAGAGAAACAAAAAAGGGGCCTCGTTTAGAGGACCCGAATGCGGTCTCGTCAAGAGAACCAAATGCGGTCTCGTTAAGAGAACCAAGGACGGCCTCGTCAAGAGGACCACTGCGGTCTCGTTTAGAGGACCCAAATGCGGTCTCGTCAAGAGAACCA
>WFKH01011581.1:67009103-67019103 GCA_016163765.1 Magallana hongkongensis | reverse complement strand
AGAGAAGGCGTATGCTTCAAATATATAGATATTTTTTGATACGTTGTTAAAACATTAACATTATCACGCTTTCATCTGCCCTTTTCAGTTTCGTTTCGAAAGTAATTTGAGCATACCGTGTTCAAAGAAACCCTTTTATTTAGGACGAAAAATGCATACATGTACTTCCTTTTTTTTTAAAACGCTATTTTAATTCTTTTGAAGGTTAATACAGTGTATGACTTTTACAGAGTGGGATAAAAAACGTATACTTCGTTTAACAATTCATAAAATTATATGTTTAAGGGTAGTCAAAATACGTTTGTTTATTTATACTTCCAAAAAAAATAAAGTTAATAATTAATTGATCATTTAACATTCTTACCGTCATCTAAACTTACCACTGAAAGACCCGCAAAGCGTAGGACTTTTACAGTGTTTTTGCCTCAGATGTATCGCATATGCAATTTGAGTTTTGTTAGTGAGTACGCATATGATAGGAAGAAAGATAAAAGAAGATGACGTAATTTGTTTTTGTCTTTCTTTATCATTGCTTGCACACTTTTCGGTAAGAATTTAATTTAAATTTAAAAGAAAAATATATCAACTTTCATTTTGTTTGATGCTAATAAAGTGTGTACTTTATACATTCCATCTGCAAAATCAATACCGTCGCATAATTTGTCATTTGCAACGAGACCGCGAAAAAAATAAGCATCAAAGTTGCGCAGATATAATGGAATTTTTTATTTCATATTAAACAGGAAAGGAAATACAATTCAATGACTGGCTTATACAACTACCGTAAAGGTATATCCGTAAATCTAAATTAAAAAAAAATATTTTTTTTTTTTGTGGTCTTTGCATATATATAGTCAAAGTCGCTGCAATAGTAAAAATCTTACCATAAATATTTCATTACAGTTGCTTTGTATTTAAAACTGTTTTAGCAATACACATTTGTTCTAAGCTAAAATTACTGCAAGCTTTTATGGTTCATTTTGGTATAACTTGAAACTATAATGTTTTTATCAAACAATTGCAATAGGAATATGTATTGCCTCTTTATTTATCAAAGTGGATCAAAATATGAGACGGTAAGAAAGTCTGCGACAATCGTGGTCACTTAAGATTTTTGATCCAAAGAAAATTATTAATGTTTTATAATGTTTTGAGGGATACCCCTTTATTTTGTATTTTAAAAAGATATTCTAACATAACATAAACTATTTAGGCGTGAAGCCAATTGCTCTCAAAATGTGACATTTTTTTTTAAAAATTATTATCGTTTTAGATACTAAAAACAGGTTTGTATTTGAATGCATTCTACATCAGCGTAAACCTCATCGTCGCGAATTTAAGTCGCGGCAAACCAGTCTTTTATGTCGCTGATTATTATAAAAGTCATCTTCATCAGCTCTGTTGCGAAAAATCGTAAACTTGAATCAGTTTAATACCTTTGAATCTCAAATAAAGTCTCCGCAAATAAAGGTAGGTTTACAATTTCGAGGATTGACTGCAGGTGTTTATCTTCCTATTGGTTCCAATGTTTTCGAACATGTTTAGCGTGAGATAAGAGATATAACACAATAAGGCGCTTATAAGAAGTACATACCTAGAAATATTTTTTTTTCAAAATTAAGTTTATGTCTGTATATTTATCACAACCATTGGATTAAAATAAAACTGAGTCAGATATTATGTAAAAATTCTATACTTTGAAGCAAAACGCGAAATATAAAATGCCTATGAAATATCCTCCATACTGCGGAAAGCAAACCAAAGGTTATGTATTCAAAGAGCATAGAAACCTTTCTCTTTAAATTTTAAAGTACATGTAAACAACCTGTATGGTTAAAGTTGCTCGTAAAATGAATAAACAAAACCAAAATCAATCAGTAAAAGAATTTATACAAACTGCAACACTAATTAAGATTTTAAAAAAATATATTGAAATCGAGATTCTTCGAAATGTACCATGAAGAAAATATCA
The DNA here is from genome assembly GCA_016163765.1 of Magallana hongkongensis. Lineage (NCBI taxonomy): Eukaryota > Metazoa > Mollusca > Bivalvia > Ostreida > Ostreidae > Magallana > Magallana hongkongensis. The sequence continues at coordinate 67,017,131 of WFKH01011581.1, read as the reverse complement.
AATGTTTAATAGTGATTTTAATAACAACTATCTTAAAACGTTGAAAAAAATAGTATTCTGGGCCTTTTTATTTATTTATTTTTTTTTTTGTAGAAACAAGAAGTAATTGAATCATACAATGGAGTTTATCAAGACATCTTTTCATCTATATTTTAAAACAATGATAATTATTCTTTTATGTTTACCAATTTGTAAATTGCATTTATAGGGAAATCTCATTTTCAACAAATGACACTCGCAAAACGTAATAGCCTGGTAAAAATCTAATGTTTTTTTAAGAAAAAAAGTATTTGTTTACCTGATAAAACAAGCATAATACCAGGTAATAAGTCTCATATCAAAAATACATTGATACACAAAACAATAACAATATTAATGTTTTCATAAATGCACAGAGTATTAAGGACAAATGACTGGACATTATTACTTACCTCAAAAACCAAGCAAACTGCTATCAATTGTTACACATATTATACTTAACAAGTCTAATATTAGAATAAAATATATGACACCTTATTGTGTATTACGACTCAAACCCGCAAAAAAAATCATGAGAAATGGCATTGACAAAATAGGATATATAATAATAAGAAAGCTTTTATGAAGTTTTAAGTAAAAAAAAATATCCGTTTATTAATTTTTCTAGCATTAAACATATAGTTTCGTCTTTGAAAACGTATAGCATCTGTGCAATAAACCTGAAATAGAAGTTATTTTATGAAGACAAAAACTAATGGTGTATAGTTTAGATTAACTTCATTTTACTATTTTTGTTTATTGAATAAATTGCAATTATTTATTCTTAAATTAACGAACCTCGCCAAAAGTCAAGTTTCAACATTTTATATCACATTAATTATAATATATGTCAACATAGCACAATTCATACACAAATTAAATATTTAATCAATCCTTGATGTTGAAAACATTGTTTATCGAATACTCCACAGGTAACAAATATTACATATCTTAAAAAAAGAACAAGCTGCAAAGTTTACAGTCGTTTTTAGTAATGCATTAATAATGATCAACCAAAATTTGAGTGTCAGTCGAAAGATTAAAGGCTAGGTACAGAGCTTACAATTATTTGTTATGTGAACAAGGCTCGTGCCATGTTTTTGTTTATATTAGTTCAATTTACTGGTAAATGTTCTTTTTCAAGCTTTCAAGATTTGTCTACCTGCTTATGTTATAACTGTTCATAGCGTTTGTCACATTCATTTTAGGTCTAAAGGATTATTTGCTCGCTTATAACATGACGACTGACACTCAAATTTTAGTTGACTATTAGAAATGCCTTACTGAAGCATTGGAATCATTAAATAAATGTTGACCAAAATTGTGACCATGCCCCTTAAACAATACCAATTTAGTTAATTGTTTGGAAAGAATGGATTTATAGATAAATCCTTAATTTACGATCGTTTATTTATTTATTTTTTTAAAAGAAGGGTTTTTTTTTCATTAAATGCTTCACCGAGCTATATGGTAGTTAAAAAAAAATTATATTGCGAGTCCGCTATGTTTGTTATTACAAATGTTGTATACGGTTATAACGAATTATTGATAAAGCGATGTATATCCATTGGTTCTCTTGACTTAGCGTTATGACCGAGTTTTACTGTATTCAGTTTTCAGTTTATTTGAATTTCATTATACTATTTGAAACTGTCTTTAGAGGACTCTTTTATGAGTTGTATAATTTGGACACAGCGCATCTTTAAAGATAAAAAAAAATCAAATGTTGTAGATAAATTGTAAGATTTTTTTAGGCTAGCGCTCCAAGAGAATGTATCGATACTGTGAAAGTATTTGGTCTAACATTCAGATTAACAAATCATGATGTTTGAATTGAAATTAAACCAACATATTGATTCCGTTCTGTTTGGGGGTAGATAGTGAAAACTTATAGCAACTATTTCACAAAAGCTTTAGTCCATCAATTTTGCTAACAAAATGAATGGGAGCATTTCAAGTGGCTTATTCTACTAAATTAGTTTAGCAAACATTTATTAATTTATAATGACAAACGGATCCATGTGTATATACGAGGGTTGTTCATAAATTATTGAAACATTTACTCTTACTCCCTTGGGAAAAAAGATAAATCATAGAAATTTCACCAGAAAATAAACCAGGGTGTCTTTTATTAACGTAAAAAATTTGAAGTTGATGAAATTATTTGTTTATTCCTGGTAAGCTAACAAATTTGCCTACATCTAATGACCCGGCGCAACCACAAACTCATCGCAACGTCATTTCAACGTTTTTCCTTAGTCCTGTGTTATAAACTCCTTACAAACGAACGGAAAGCATGAACTTTTCTTCACTTTTCATCTTTTCATTTTATTTTAAAATGGCAACAGTAACTTATACTTTCCATTCTTGATTTTTTGTGTGAAAAAAACCCGAGTTATTTCTTCCCAAAAGTCAACTTACTGTGAAACTTCTCTTTCATTCATTCTGTACATATCTTAGAACTGTTAAAATCAGTTTGTGTTAAAAAAGTACTTGATATTTAGTCCCTTTGTTCTAATTCTAGTTAAACAATCGGTAAATAACCCCCAATTAACTGAAGCTTTTGACCCTGTTCCATCGTATAGTTGTTATTTAAGCAATTTCTTGGCCAAAAAAGGTTTCTTCCGAGATTCACACAAATTTTATGTATATTCGCTGTGCCGCCTTTAGGTCAAAATTCAATAAACCGTCTCAGTCAGATTTCAATTGCTTGGTTAATATTTTAGTACTCTCTTCGTATTTCAACTCGAACACTATTAAAACTTACACAAAAGTTAGTCACAATAAATAGCAAAATGAACATACATAAATTTAATTTCTTTTATCGCGAATTGTAGGTTTAACAACACTAAAACTGAAGGTGTTTAAGTTTTTTAAACTTCGAGTTTGTGCCTGCACCGGGTACCCCGACCACCGACTTGTTTATGTACTGTCATCAACAAACTATTAATAAAATTATTTTGTAATATTACTTTGCTTAATTATTTGTTTAGGTTTCCTCAATGTTTTGCCAATTTTTATTAAAATTCGCCACTTAGAAAGAGAGATATTTGTGTTGTCTCAATAATTTCCGAACAACCCTCGTAAATATTAAAAACCTTAATAATGGCACGAAATTATGCTTCTGTTTTTGTATTCTGTTGTCATTCAATTACACCATGGGTACATTAGTGGTTTTAAAGAAATATATAGAGTAAAAAGCAAATGCTGAGTCATTGAGTGGAAACTAAAGCTTTCTGAGGAATAAAGTGCAATTGTTGTACTTATTCAATACTTTCAGCATCCCCAACATTATAATAAAATATAAATAACATACTGACAATTAAAAAGAAAAAAAGATTTTTTGATAGGAAAATATTTTAGCAAATATTTTTTTGACAAGCCATAACCTTAGTATCGGAGTATATATAAACATTAGTCAATCTCAAGGATACCTCAATTTTAGTGCACAACGTACTATACAAACTACTATATTACACAGTATTAATATTAAAGATGAAATATGTGTGATCTATAACGCTACCGTATCATTCCCTAAGTTTTTAACTTTAGAATAAAGTCAGTTAATAAAAAAAATAATTTTTTATTTGAAGGTATTTGCGTTTGAGATAAATACGCAAATTTTAGCAAAGATTTTGTTATAAGGAAGTTCTAAAACGTATCATAATGCATTAACAGTATGATATACAAATGGATAAATGTAAATTCAAATTCTAAAATATTCATTCACATTAAGCACAAAAGCTAATCTTCTTTTTTTTCTACGACATACATTTAAGTTATACATGATATTAAGATAAAAATTAATACAACAAATGACGTTATAAAAACAAAGTAAATCTAGAGTAAACGGCTAGCGGATAATAAGTGATCTTGTGATGAAATGATATCTAACGATATATTTGAAACTTAAATAGCGTACATCACATGCATCAAGCATTATGATGAATATAAGAGTGAAATGTTTATCTATTTACATCGGTTTGATTTTCATTCTCTGTCTTTTCAGTTCAATTGGCAAATCTCTATCCCTCCCAGTACTAGTTTTCTTGTTTGTACTTCTATTAACATCGTTTTAATTTCCATTCTCTATATCTTCAGGCATATTTTGATTTGAAATTATAGCACTCTTTATTGTCAAAACCAGCACAAGGAATGCTTCAGCTATCTGTGAAACAACAAGGCTTTCCAAAATAAATTTTTGAATGAGTACAAATAAGTAATATTAATAAACATTATCCTACTGTTTGTCACTAAATGCCAGAACTTAAACTTATATTTGGAAAAAACTTACCTCCAAAGTCCCTATAATGAGTAGAGAAACTTGTAGCAGGCTGATTTTGTATTCCTCGATGTTTGTAACACTTAACAGCTTGACAGCGATCATGCAGTTCTGTTTATTGTTTTTTATTAAAAAAGTTATGATATAAAATAATATCGCTGTATATTACCAGTTATCAAAAAGTTTAGTGCTGAATCTCTTATAATTCTTATGGTTAGTAGTTCTTCTTTCGTTTACAGCAGCATATCATAACATAGATAAATGTTTTGACTGATCATTTCACATCAATAGCAAAAAAAGTTGCAGGGTAAAAATTTACCGATTTATAGGTTCCAGAATTGACAGAGGAATGACAGGTGGTCGATGCGCTTCCATAATCGTCCTCTGAGACACCATTGCAGCAGGTCTTTGGGATCTGGGAGGCCGTTGCCTGACAAGAACCTGATGTTGTACACCACGGAGTGCCGTCAAAGTCGTTGGTCGTTCCTGTGACTTGGTTTATAGCACAACAGTCGTACTGAAATTTGGAACCACAACAATATGGTAAAATCTATCATAACATGTATTAGCCATCAAAATATAAATTGGTATTGGATACAAATCCAATTATTTGTATAATTTATGTTTTGATATCTTGTAAATGTTAGATACCCACTGAATTTTGAAGGTTTGTGCTTTATAACTTTTGCGATCTTACCTCGATGAAGAACTTGTTCCAGCTATTTGATATTGCATCATTACTGCTTATGTTGTCTGAAGTGTAATTTTCCTCCAGCAAATTGAACATTGTAGACTTTAATTGAACAAAGTTCTAGATAGAGAAAAATTAAAATCAAAGTTAAATGACACTTGACTTGTATTGTTGATTCTAAACAAGCAAATTTTCGTTGCATTTGATCTAAATAATATATTAAATAAAACAAGTGTTTTTTAATTAGAACTGACTTCATTAAAGCTTAAACAAATAAAGAAATGGTACGAACTATGTCTGTTTTTGCTGCTTTGGTGTTCAGAACATCATTGTAGCATTTTATTATTGCGATGGACAAAATGATTGCGTAGGAAGCAAGCTGTGAACACATGCACATTAAGTCACCAAGTAACGTATAATAATAGACAAATACTTGAAAAAGTGAAAATTGGTGCCTTAAATAATTACAAACGTAATACTTACTATAGAGAACAATGTTATTTTCAATATTTTAGGCATCAACTTAAAAAAAAATATCAGCAAGCTGTGAACACATCTACATTTAGTCCCCAAATATGATGTATTTATACAAATAATTGAAAAAAAAAATAGAATTGAGTTTAGCAATTAAAATATAAATCACTCTTTAGAAATAATATGACATTGTAAATGCAAAATCTAATTTAAAATTTACTTACAAATGTTGGTAGTAGAAGTGTGCCTATTTGATGCAGCAACGGGAAAATCAAGATCAATATAAAATATATGAAGTTCACAACCAAGAAAGCTATTCCCAAAATACGCAGATTTGTAGCCTCATCCTTAATGGCATGGTGTTTACAGGGAAAATTATTGTTTATACTGATTGATTTCAGAGCTTTCTCTAGATCACATGATTTAGCCTTTGAAATTTCCTCGCTTGATGATATTAACACAATAGCTGCGACCTATAATAATGTTGTAATAATTTATCTACAGCATGAGGAATGAATACAAATACTATTCAAGAGCTTTTTAACCTTTGAAGAACAAAAAATTATGAACGATTCATATATACCATAATTATTCCTTTCAAACACAAAAGAATGAAAGATGCCTTCTTTTCTACTGAGCTTTTGTGTTGCTGTAAATAAAAAAAATATTAGTAGTTTTATCCTAGGAAAAATTGTTTTAAAGAACAAAATAATTTTGAATGCTGTAGAAGACATTTACTGTAAAGATTAATATTGGGAATCGTATTCAGCATATTATTGAAATGAAAATTCCACCTCTGGTGGTATACTTCTCTGGCTTGGCTGGGTTTAGAAGGGTATCTTATCATTTAAACAACAAATAAAACATATATTTAGTTTTCATTTTATTTCATTCCAGCCAATCAAATGTTTTAATGTATTGATATTGAATACGAATTTGTTTATTTGACAATAAATGACACAGTCACACAATTTAATATTCTTAATTTTACAGGCAAAAACGAGCTGTCAAATGCCAGCATTTCATATGCCTAATTTGTAAAATTTCAGTATTCAAATAAACAGTAAATGGGACATTAGATTGTTTCATGTAAAAAATTTATGACACTAGTATCATTAAAGAGCTTCATTATAATTATAAAATTATTCTGTAAGGTACCTCAATTTTAACCGATCAGAATTCAGTACTTTTCCATCTTGTTTAATCTTTCGCCATTATTAGCAGCAGCAAAGATTTCTACTACCTCCACGTCCCCTCCTCTAAACTTGTTTTTTGAGGATTTTGCATGTACGAGGGCCAATCAAAAAATACGAAGACTTTTTCCGTAGCTTTTTTAATTAACGTCATATTATCACAAAACTTGGTAGACATTAATTCGAGCTCAAAAAATTAAATATTTCTTTTTATATCTAAGTTTAATTCCAAATTTAAAACTCTAAATGAGGTCACTTCGCACGGTCAAATATTGTGTTATGCAAACAATAAACCATACATATCGAAAGTCATATTTCTAAAAATTGGGCCTAAAACCAAATAATATTTAAACATCAAGTGTATTGTAATGATACTCTATGTACCAAATTATGATGGGATATATTGTTTATGTGAACAGAAATCGTTTATTAAAGACAGGAGGTCCTCATAAAAATTGACTCAAAAAGATAACATCGCCGGACGACATGGAGCAGCGAAAAGTGATAAAAGTATGAGTTCAACTCTGAAAAACACCGATACAAGCTGTGTGAATACACGTTGATGCAAACAATATGTCAAAAGTTATTTGTGCATTTGTGTTTTAATGTTACACAAGTTTTCAGGTGGTGGAAACTGTGATTTGGACATAACAGTAGCCCGAAAGAAATAAGATTATCAGTAAATATTTTGTCGAACAGTTAATAACGTCATCTTACGTTCAAGGTTTTTCTCTATTGTGAGCGAAATAATACACAGTTACAAAAATAAAAACATCGGAGAAATGACTTTGATTCTCGATCAATTGTGAGCAAATAAGATACTAAATCGTATACAGTCGTTTTAAAATGCAATAGGAAATACACTAGATATTAAGTATGAAATAAAGATGGCCCCAGGGGTAATTTAATAATACATACTTCGTCATGATGTAATGTTTACCCATAACCGTGCTCCGTGGTGACAAAACATGCTGCATTTAAAATCAGGTAACCAAAATACCTTTTCAACAAATGTAATGAAACTTCACATATCTGTGAAATAAATGCTTGTGCATAATTCATGTTTTAGTTGTGACTTTTATGAAAACTATATGATAGATAGCGACATTGTCTTCGTATTTTTGATTGACCCTCGTATAATGTGAATGTTACTTGTTTTTAACTTATCTTTGTACTTACGATAAGATACATTTTGTTAAATGCTTTTTTGTTCTACACCTTTTTTGTTCAAAATGATGTTCTCTATACTTTTTCCATGTGTAAGGCTTCCTTTTTGAAACACCATTTTGATGAAAATAATATTTTATACTTTTTCCAGGTGTGTTTAAATTTAGTTTTTGGCTGGGCTAAACTGTTGAAATGCTATTCAA
>WFKH01011581.1:66995157-67007474 GCA_016163765.1 Magallana hongkongensis | reverse complement strand
CACACACACACACACACACACACACACACACACACACACACACACACACACACACCCTCTATTGTAGCCCCACCCTACCCCCGCGAATCATTGTTTGAACAAACTTGAATCTACACTACCTGATGATGCTTCCACACAAGTTTAAGCTTTTCTGACCAAACATTTTTTGAGAAGATTTTTGATAAATGCCAACAAATTTTCAATTATTACAAATTACCTTCCCCTGAAAGAGAGTTTGGTCCTTCTTTCATTTTAAATCCTTTTTACGCAATCATTCTTTGAGCTAAGTTTGGTTGAAATTGGCCCAGTGGTTCTGGAGAAGAAGTCGAAAATGTAAAATGTTTACAGACGGAAGGACGGACAGAAAGACAGACAGACAGACTCCGGACAACAGGTGATCAGTAAAGTACAAAGCCTTTGGCTCAGGTGAGCTTAAAAGACTGGAAAACCAAGTTGGAACAGAATCACAACAGACGGAAAGACAGTGATAAAGACTGTAGTCCCCCGATTTCACCGGTAGGGGACAAATTAATGTTCACTTGTAAGTTTGGTAAAAATAAAAAAATCATTTTGTTACTATTGATCAAATAAATAATGTTCATATATCTTAACTGAAGTTATTTTCATTCGCAATATAAATATGTGGTGATTTTTTAGTAGTACTTTTTAATTTTTAACCTGGAGGAGAGCTATACCTCCCTTTTACTGATGGCTAATTTCCAAATGCACCTTTTGTGTTGAATGCATGTATCTTCCATTGATGATTTGAAATTTATTATTGACATAGCAGATAAGATAAAATTAAATTGTACTTATAACCAGTTTACCGTGATCCAAAGAACAATTTGTGTTTGGCTGGTTTTTATAAATATTAATATAAATTCTATTAATTTTCTAAAAAAAAAAACCCCACATAAATTGTCTATTGAAAATTAAAGACAATTTGAAGCTGAATAATGTAAAGATTAAAAGACGGTAAAATTGTTGGAATTAAAAAGGTATGGGAATGAAGATAAAGTTAACTAAAATATTTAAAAAAAAAATAACGCGTAAACAACCGCATTGAGTACCTCTCCTCAACTCCAAAGAGTATTTTATGGCTGTATTCATAATGTGCTGAACAAAGATTTATTAACGCATATGCAGCTGTTACAATATATTACTTTTTTTTTTTTTTTTTACTTTACAAATCTATGAAATGTAGAAAAGAATTTCAATGTCCAAACCTTTTGTCGCCTTCTATATCGTACTTTATCCTCAGTATTCTGAAACAATCTGCCCTATGAGTTTATTAAGATAAAAAGATGATTAAATTGAATCAAGAAGTGACTGAAAAAAAGAATATTCTTAAAATTAAACTCATGTCATAATCTCTCCTCCTTTATTTTCAATGTCCGGTGATGTCAATATAACCTCTTAGAACAAACACATTTATAAACAATAAACACATATATGAGAAACTTATTTATATTTAGAATAAGCGCGCATTAATATTAAATAGGAATTTGTCAAAATCAGAATAATCTTAAGTTTCAAATGTGTGTTACCTTTTCTTCTTCGTTATTATAATCTGATATTAAATCGTCCTATAATAAAAAAAAATATTTTACACAGGGTAGTAAAATACATAATTCAGAAAATATCCTATTAGCAGGCATTTAATGGAGGTAGTAAAATGTTCTAATATTGAAATACAGTGTATGTACATGTATTACCCTTCTTTCTTCAGTCGCCATGCTCAGTGTTGTGTTCTTTGGTGCTTTGTTGGTTATAAGATGCTAAGATAAAAACATCCTGTTCAGAATAGTATGAAACTTATTTACCTGTATCAATATGCAATCTGTATGAAGAAGAAAATGACATAGATAAAACCAGCAAGCATTGAAAAAAGTAAAAGGAAAAAGCAAAATAAAAATTGTTTTACTTAAACGCCTTCAAACTCCATGCCATGTTAATGTTCTTAGGAGCTTTGGTGATTATTACAGCCTCCTATTATGAAAACATCCTGCTGAGGGTAGAATAAAATATTTTTTTAAAAGTATCTTTCATTGCATTATTATACATGTTAAACTAACTTGCCTTACGTGAGACAGCATTGTGAGATTTTTGGGGGGTCTAATACTGTCTTACAGCGCCGTTCTGTACAACTTAAAAATGTAAAGAAGTATAATCTGAAATCAGAAAACGCTAATAATAGAGTGTGATAATTAATTTAAAACTAACTTAGTTTCACTAGAAATGTTATTTTTATGTTTTTTATATATATCAACATCAAATTTTGCTCTAGAAGAAGTTAACAAAATTTGACTCAAAGATTTTGAGCATGTTAACAGATTTTTTAATTGTCTAAACATTTTTCAAATGGTTTCAATAAAATCAAATAAAGTTTCGGAGTTAACAGTGTACAAATTTTGTGTAAAATAGTCCTAGGTATAATTTACTTGATCTGGTTTTTTAAATTCCTAATTAAAGTTATATAAGATACAACAATTTAATCTTTGATTTATATGGAGCACTACTTCGTTATTACAAACTGACTTGTAATATTAACAATTTCACACTCGTAGTGATATCTTTTAGTCATTTTAGGTACAAGTTATCTAATGGCGTTTTATTCGTGTTCAAAATATTTTAATACAACGTAAAACATCGTTGAGAACCCTAAGAAAACTGTCAAAACTTACAATTATGGCTATGTTTTTGTCAATTCTGGGTAGAAAGTATCTATTTCTGAAACATGCACTAGTCTACTAAAAGGAAGATAAAGTGTATTCAATACAACACTATTTTGCACGCAATTGAAAATCTTTATTAAAATAAGCTTGAATAATTGAAAATGTATAAGTGTTCAGGTGTTTAGAAATAGCATTTTTTCAGTTCTCGAATATATTGATTCATGTATATCTAATTAAAAACACCATTTTTATAGAACATTAAAATCTCTTTTATATTTTCATGCTCTAACAAAAGAACAAAAGAAATGCATATGCTGAAAACATTTCCAATTTATTCCCTGTTTATTGTTGTTTATATTTAAATGCTAGATTAGATAAAAAGAGAATATATTAAATGAAAGTCAGTATTGTGTTGTTCTAGCAATTCAAGAAAACGTCATTAGTATACAATATATGGCTTGCAATTTTTTTTAATTTTCTTATTGGTGATATGGTGAAAAATATCATTCAAACAAAATATCTATGAAGTAATCACGCAACTAAGCAAAAATAAAGAGAAGAAATGAGATTCATTTTACTCTACCTTAGTTTTCCTGTAGATCGCACCGATATTTACTGATAACGGTAAATAAAACTTTTATCCTCTTCCTTTTTGACAATTCTACTTTCGTTTTGTCTTTGTGCAAATTTTCTTCCGTTTAAACTTTATGTATAGCTTAGACCAAAATCAATAGCATTACGTCATGTACCTTGGCAACAACCAAACTCAATAGCGTTATGGTTGTGATTAAGAAACTGCGCAGTATGAAACGTAAACAAAAGCAAACTCAATAATGGATTAAACCTGTCAACATATTTCACAGTGGGCTGTTAAGGTAGACCCAGTGTTTAAGAAATTTGTGTCAAACCAAACTTTTTTAAATTTGAACAGTTAAAAACAACTTATAAACTTACTAAAGAGGCAAACATATTTATACCTTTGCACGGTTGTTTTTCTACAGTAAGCTTCAGCTCACAAGGTCGAAAAATTCTACAGCAAAATTTTATCAAAATGAAGCATAATCTCATAATTTATTAAACTATGAACCAAAATACATTATATTACATGTAGGTTATGATGTAAGAAAATCCAATGACAGTTGTTAAATAAAAAAATTCTTATTGATTTTCTACAGAAAATATACAAAAATTATTTCATTTATTCTTCACACAACTTTCCGAAAAATTCACAAAATTTCATATTTTTGCAAAAAAAATTATACAGTTTACATATTATTTTTAGTTAACATTTATTAAGAGTTATATATTTTGTTAACATAAAAAACCATCATTTATCTAAATTGACCAGCTAGTTTTTTTTATAGCCTCTTGAACATGTATACCCCAGTATTGTTTGATCTAGTTTTACAAGTTGTTTTTTGCAATCATTGGAAAAAATTGAAATGCACCAAATAGACATAATCTAACAGTCACTAAAAAGTTTATACTCACTCAAACTGTAAAATAAATATTAAAACTTTGGTCCTAACTGGCAAAACCTTTGAAAAAAGTGCATTGCCCACCCACCCCTTTCCGGCAAGTAATTTTCCACCAAGTTTTTTGACAGATTTATGGTTTTCCTCTCCTTTTGAAAAATATGAGCATATATTTGTACTAAAGCCACCAAGCCATACCTGTACAATACTTTAAATCAAATACATGTCATTTTAAATGATCATTGATGTGTCCAAAACTATAACCGGAAATTTATCACGCTGTGTAAAAAAAGAACCGGACACGAAAGCCACTGGGTCTACCTTAATTAAAAACTATGGCATATAAAAAAAAAAATCTACAAAAAGATTGAAACATTTTATCACTTTAAGGACTTTGGTTTTTTTTTTTTTTACAAAAAATGTAATCGCAGAAATTAGTTCTTACTGACAAATTTAAAAGAGCATATTATCAGGGTTTTTTTATCGGCTTTATTTATAACATAATGAGAGTTGTTTTTTTAACAAAGTTCCATGATATAATGATATCTTTATTTTAATTTAAGTAAAAAATACCATTTCTGATATTATTTTGGATGAACAAATAGTTATATTTCTCAGCATAAAAGTTAAGAAACATCACTACTTTTAGGTGTATAAGTTGTCAGGATCCATCTACTTTTGCAATTTGTCTCTGAAAATTTAAGATATAATCTACCTTCTCAAATAATTGTGTGCATATTTTATGAATTATCATTTTCAACTTACATTTCTTTAGCCTTTTATTTTGAAGCAACATTATGAAAGTAATTCACACTCATTTTCAGGTACCGTGCACTTTTACATTATAAATTCTTTTTAATATTGGAATTAATGTATGGAAGTTCAAATTGCATTTGTTTTTCTTGTTTAAATTTTAATGTTTATAATCTAGCTGTTATTTATTATATATTTTTATAAGAAATAAAAATAATTTCTTTTTTTTTTTATCGAAGTAAGATAGGAAAATCATCAAACCATTTAAAATGATGTATTTAGTATTTTTTGCATTTCATGTGACTCAACCTTTTTTTCTATCTTAGTAGAAGAGCACCTTACAACATAGTGACCTTTCTCAATATCTGACTTGGCTAACACCCAATCAGTAGAAATATAAAACTATAAAAAAAAATATTGTTGGTTTTAATTACACTGTTTATCAATGATCTGTGATGGTATGTCCATGAACGTGAGAGACTGGGCATCAAATGTTAAGGAGTTCTAAAGACATACCTCCTGAAGATCAATCAACAAGAGAGAAGATGAAATACTTGGATCTTGGAGTCTTGCAAAAGATGTACTCTCAGTGCAAGTTGGAAATTATAAAAGTATGCCTGTACCAGTGACAAAACGAGAAGTCCTACTAAGAGTTGCATCTATATTTGATCTGCTCGGATTTTTTAATCCAGCAACTTAAAAGGCAAAACTGTTTCTTAAATCTTAAGTGAGATGAACAACGTCAGGAAGATATTATCCAGCAGTGGAAAGAGATAGCAGCAGATATAAGAGAAATTCCTTGATGCCAGATTCCAAGATATTTTGGGCTCCCAAGAGAGGTTTCGTAAAGACTTTTATGCTTGTCTGATGCGTCGTCGAAAGCATTCGGCACTGCTGTTTACCTACAGATGACAACTGACACTTCAATCATATGTAATCTAATATTTTGCAAAACTCGTTTAGCACCTACAAAGAAAAATTCCATGCCTTGTCTTAAACTTCTGGCTGCTTTCGTTGGTGTGCAAAGCATTAACTTTGTAGAGAATCAACTGAAACTGACAATATCTGAGACAGTACTATGGACAGACACACAATGTGTTTTACACTGGATTAAGACTAGAAAACCCTTGACGTGATTTGTAGAAAACAGAGTTAAAGAAATTCAGAGTTGCAGTGACATTGAATTTCAGTATGTAAATTCAAATGATAATCCAGCAGATGTTGCAAGCAGAGGTACTACAGTAGACACTTTAAGGGAAAAACACCAATAAGTGGAACGGCCCAGCATGGTTGAAAAAGATTAAAGATTGAGTCTGAGTACAAGAAAACTCGAGTGTTGTATGAAACAAAACATTGTAACCCGCGTAAGCAGGAGAGGATCCTTACGGATTCACAGAGACGTCCTAAGCTAAAAGTCCATTTGGCAAAGACGACAAGCTATTCTCATCCGTCACAAAGCTATTAAGGGTATCAGCATGGATACTGAGATTCAGCAAGAGACTTATTGAAGGTTAATTTAAGAATTACAAGCGCAATATGCTAGGTTCTAAATGAAAATTCGAAAAATTTAGAAATATGTACCGTAGAAAATATCAAATGAACTTTGATCTTTTAAAAGAGATGTTTTCCGGGAAATCGATCTCCCCTGTAGGTCAATTCTTTTATTATATAGGAGTGATCCTTCTTATTCAGTTTAAAAACGTGTTTTGATACGTTCCACGAAAACAGTCTTTTGTTTGAGGTCCGCAGCCTGAAGTCCGCTGTCGGGTGTCTGAGATTTCGAAAATGCATAGGACGCCTGTGTGAACTTACAGTCAGCCAATGTGGAGAAATTCGTTCCGTGAAGTTACTGTTACTAAGCAAGAATACCTTTTAATAGACCCTTGAATCTTTTCTATTCGACTGAGTGTTTTAAAGGAATAAATACCAAAAACAGTGAAAACCCAGTGGAAAATCAAAGTACCGGAAGTATCAAGAATATGTCCTATGAGAAAGTACCGGAAGTATCAAGAATATGTCCTATGAGAATCAATCAATGACCGATTCCGAAACTGAACCTGGTGTTAGTGAGTTACTATAAGCTGTCAGTATATAACTAGAGGAATTAAGTTTAGCAGAAGACAGTTAGTGAACAGAAGATTGAGAAGGGAGAAAGGGTTTGAAGGGGTGTAGTAGTAGGGATATATTAGTAGTTTAGTAAATAAAGAAAGCAGATTTAGTTGGGAAGTAGTTGTAGGGCTAGGTGGGTGGAGTTTAGTGTGAGAGAAGAGTGGTTGATTTAGATTTAGGTATAGTCTCCATTTTCTGTGTTTTTATGTTAAATTGAGTACAGTGTGAGTATATTGTAGAGGTGTTTGAATGTGTTGTGTGTGAATCATTTTTAGACTCATAGAGCCTCCTCTATTGCTAACGGTCAGCTTGCATGTGACGTCGATAGTGGATTTGACGGACACCACCTAGCGGCAAAATTTGTGTTATTCATTTAAATATTCATATTCCGTATTTATTATTGAAAAAAAAAATGACTTATTTACATAATAAAATATATAATGTATAAAACTATACATGTGGCAATTAATGAACATCATTTTTCTCGTAAATTTGGTTCATATGTCAAATTTACAATAAGTATAAATATGCATGAGTTTAATGAATATTGATGATATTTGGGGTTCACAAGCAAAGGTGGTCAGTAGAAAAAGTAGTTCAAAATGCTTCTATTCAATTTGCAGAAATAATGGCGAAACATTGCAAAAATGACTTAAATATAATATTTTTATATTTAACAAAGTTATTGGTAGAACATTAAGAAAGATATAGTGAGTAAATTTTTTTTAATAACAATGCGGATGAATAGCGAAAGTAGTGCAACGTGTTATCGAGTATTCCGCAGCACATGTGTTTACACTCCGAAGCACCGAAGCAGTTAGAACGTCAACAAAAAAATACAGAACCGACTAAGTATTTTGCTCGATACTTTTGGGGGCCACGAGACCGCATATTTCCCTTTCTTTCTAGTCCTAGTCAATGTTTTGAACGTGTATAAATTAACTAATGATCCTTTAAAAGTACATGGTTGACAACTTGTGTTACATTATCATGATTACGTAAATTATTCTTTGTTTGACATGATTTGAACGTAGAAATGAAATTTAGAAAATATGGTCAGTGTACGGCGTCACGTGTTACAAAATTGTGATACATGTTTATCAATTTATGGCGTTATGCTTGAGAAAAGTTTAAGAAAACATGGAATTGTTTCTGTAGAAAATATCTTGACAGGAAATTACTCTAGAATTGTTGGATTGTAATGCCTTAGAATATAATTAGATTTAGACACACATTGGAACTAACCATTAGACTATGTGTATTAACTATGTGTAAACATAAGGTTTTCTAGTAACCTTCAATTCTTATCATGCCCATTAGGGCTTAGATCAAGTCAATGTTTTGAACATATATAAACCAACTGTTGATCCTTTAAAAGTACATGATTGACAACTAGTGTTACATTATCCTGATTATGTGAATTATTATTTGTTTGACATATGATTTGAATGAGAATTAAATAGTTGAAAATATAGTCTGTGTACGGTGTCACATGTTACAAAACTGCGATATATGTAAAATGAATAATATTTATGCTTGAGAAAAGTTTGAGAAAACATGGAATTGTTTATAGAGTCTCTAGTCTGAGAATATCATGACAGGAAAAATACTCTAGATTGTTAGATTGTAATGCCTTAGAATTGAATTAGACAAACCCTGACTGAGACACACATTGGAACAAACCATTAGACTTTGTATTAACTATGTGTAAACATAAGGTTTTCTAGTAATCTTCAATTCTTATCAAGCCCATTAGGGATTAGATAATAAACAAGATGAGCCCTCCCATTGATCCAGTTGGAGAATTTATATTAACAACAACATAACAACATAAATGACCAGTTGCAGTGTGTTAATGAAAGCAATTATGACTTGTTTTCAAGTTCAGGATAATATAACCCAACTATAATCCTGCAATTAACACTTAGAGATAATTTGATCAATGGAACATGTTAACAAGATCAAAATGATATAAACAAGTAGACTCCCAAGATTTCAAAAAAGTCAAATTCATAACTGCATTTAATCTGTTGCTGATTTTGATTTTTAACAAAATATGTTACCTTGATTATCAAAAGTGAAATATAAAATTGAAATGTGAAATTTAAGTAAAAACTATGGAATATGTTATACTTCATGATAAACTTCAAATTCTCAGTTTGAAAAAGACAAAGGACCTATTATAAGTGTGCGGTATTTTTAGGTATTGCTATATTGTGAATAAACTATAAGTAAACTAGGTTTGCTATAGGATGTTCAGTTTCATGACATTTTGAATTACCAATAGTTTGGTAGATCGATTAAAATCAATATGGAACATAACAAACAAGTTGCTCTCCCAACGAAAGTTTTACGTGCAGATTATTCTCAGAGTGCATCTCATTTTCCATTGGTTTCAAGGGGAAAGCAATGTGTAAGCAACTGCTTTATGTTTTTACTGTTTACACAATTTGTAAACATTGCACCGTCTCTTTCAAGGCATGACTTGCATGCAATATTGGAAGCTGGGGATATTTTATACACATCCCTCAAAAAGTCAGAGGAGTTTTTACTGATATCAGAACTACCTAATCATATCAAGTTTACACAGAAATATTATTCATCATATGCAGAGAAAAACCTTGTTGGTTGTATGGGGATTACTGAGAGTTCATGTATTGGAGTGTCACTCGAAAGTTGTTTGAACAGGACATTTGCAAAGACTGATAATGCTATTCTCATGTTCCATTCATCTGCTGTCGCCGTTAAGCATCAGGATAGACTTTATTATGTTTTTGATTCTCATAACAGGGGTACTAATGGCCTATGTGACCCTGAAGGAAAGTGTGCTGTTTCAATGTTTAATTGTTTTCGAGATTTATGCCATTTTTTGAGAAATCTTTGTCAATCTATATCATCTACTGAACTGCATAAAGTTCAATACGAAAGTTGCGCAATTACTTTCAGACACTTGCGTACAAGGCCCCATTATGAAATTGTTAATATTATCGAGTGTCGGAGCAGTTTTGTTTTGAATAACAATTTCAACACATCACATGTAATGGATGGTTTCAGTTTAGGGAAAAGAGTTTCTGAATGCTATCAGAATGATGAACATTCAGCACACAAAAAACTTTGTTGTGAAATAAATGAGGATGTAAGAAAACACAATGTGTCATGTATTTCAGACTTACAATTATTAGAATGCAAATTAGATGCAGAGGATATAAGTAAAAAGCCAGACTCTGACAAAATTAAAAAAGGAAAAGAAAATACATTCGAAAGAAACAATTTAAATAAAGAAGTTAATACTGCAATTGTTAACTTTAAGAATATTGTTGCAAATGGCCCATCATATATTTGTTCCTGCTGCACCCATACATGGTTCAGGGAAGGTGTTTTAAAAACTGAATCTTTGCAGTCCTCTCTGTTTGCTAGATCTTATTTACTGAATTAAAAAAGTGCTGAAAATTTGACATGCTATTCTTATTTGAAATCGGGGAAAATACCAGTATGCTCAGTTCAAAATGGATTTGTTTTTCCAGAAAGACCCCCACAGTTAGAAATAACAGAAATGGAAGAGCGCCTTATAAGTCCACGTATTCCTTTCATGCAAATTATGGAAAAACCCAGAGGTGGCCAAAAAAGTTTGCGTGGAAATATTGTTAATGTTCCTTCAGATGTTAATGAAACAGTTAAATGTTTACCGAGAATGTTTGCAGAAACTGAGACTATTCAGTTTAAATTAAAGCGCAAGACTGCTTTTAAACATCATGTATTGCATGAATCTCTAAGACCAAATAAATGCCTTGATGCTCTACAGTGGCTGATTGAAAATAGTGAGCTGTTTAGGAATGAAGGTATAACAATCAATGCCAATTGGAATATTACAGACGAACAGAGAGAGTGGCTTGATTTGAACCAGGAACACACCGAAGACAGTTCTGAAGAAAAAGTGATTAGTCCAGAGGTAGAGGATATTGACAATTGGACAGAGGATCCAAACTTTCACCCCAGATTGACTGGTAATACAGATACACTGATGCATCCTACGGATGTAAGGTCTCTGATTCAAAATTTTTCTTTCGCGCCTAGAGAAAATCAAACTCCCCTGGGTTTATATCAAGATCCACATGCTGAATATCTAGCTTTTCCTACAATATTTTGTGGTCAGGATCGTCTATCTAATAAAGACAGGTTAGTCCCAGTTACATACAGTACTATTTGTAAATGGGAATTGAGATCACAAGACAGGAGAGTAGCCTGCTCCATGCCAAATTTGTTTTTTAAATTAAAAAAGATACAGGTAAATTAAATTCAAGACAAAGTAACTCTTGCAATGAGAAAGTGCCAAAAGGATGGCAAGAAAATAACAGCTAAACAAGTTTTAAACCCTGCTGCTTTTGACAATATTGTTAGATTAAATGAAGGTTATAGGGTTCTAAGGACATTAAGAGGATCCCCTGCATACTGGGAAAATGCAAAAAAGGATGTCTTTGCCATGATAAGACAATTAGGAATACCAACATGGTTTTGTTCATTTTCAGCTGCAGAAACAAAATGGAACAGTTTGCTTAAAATTTTGAGTAAATTGTTGAACAACAGAGAATTGTCTGACGAAGAAATCTTCGAACTTTCTTGGACAGATAAATGTGAGCTTATTAAAAAAGATCCAGTGACTTGCTCCAGGTATTTTTATCACAGATTCCAGGTATTCATGAAAAGCAGTTTGAATCCCCTTGGTAAAATTGTTGATTTCTTTTTCCGTGTAGAGTTCCAGCAAAGAGGTTCACCACATATTCACATGCTTTTGTGGATTGAAAATGCTCCTATATATGGAGAAATGACAACAAAGGAAATAGAGACATTTATTGATAAGCACTGTAAATGTTAAAAAAATGAAGAAATATCTGAACTGATCAATTATCAAACACATAGACACGCTCGAACTTGTAAAAAGAGGGAATAAAATGTCTGTCGCTTCAACTTTCCTTTGCCACCAATGCCAGAGACTAAGATTCTTGAACCTCTTGATGACAAGGAATTTGAAGAAAATACTAATGTACAGCAGAATTATCTTAAGATTTTTGAATATCTTAATGATATCAAAACAGAAGAGGATATCGCTTTTGAGGATTTTCTCAAGAAACTAGAAATGACTTTTGATTCCTACATACTGGCTGTCAGATCAAGTTTGAAATCAGCAAAAGTATTCTTGCAACGTAATGTTTCTGAAATCAGAATTAATTCATACAATGAAGTTTTATTAAGAGCTTGGGAAGCAAACATTGATGTCCAATTTGTACTTGATGGATATGCTTGTGCA
>WFKH01011581.1:66969579-66995147 GCA_016163765.1 Magallana hongkongensis | reverse complement strand
TACATCGTAACTGTTCCTTGTAGATTCCTTCTTAGTGTTGTGTATTTACTTAAGATTTTTGGTTTTTTACAGGACAGTGGTTTGCTTTATCTCAGTATTGTTATTGGTTGTGCTCAATGCTACCTGTATTTACCTCACTGTGAATTTGTACATCACAACCAAATTTTTCAAATCCTGTGAATATTTTCTTACAACTGAACTTCTGTCCTATGAAAATATTCCAATTTTAAGGGTGTACCCTTTACTACTGTTTTAATACTATGGATACTACATGTCAGCTTTTCTTATCATTTCTACAGATTTAACACATTTTCTTGATCATAAATTGTAATTTTGTTTTAATGATATTTTTTCTTGTGCAAACAGTCCAAATTTAGTTTAAATTGACTAGAAATCAAAATGATTTTTTATTCTATCTGACATGAAGATTTTGTAATATACTTTAATCAATGTTTTGTAAAATGTGAAACATTCTTGATACTCTCGGGATTTCTTAAGTTTCAACAATATATTTAAACTTAAACTTCTGATAGTACCAGTATGGAGATGGTTACAAATACCGATTCATGAATATGTGTAATACGTGTTTTTTGACTTACTAAAACTTGGGAAAAAATTTCAACCATAATCTTGACATTCCTTTGCATTTTTATTCATTTTGGAAGATAGCTATACAGTATTGATAAGAAATATTCTCATTAATTATAATGAATATTACATTGAATGAAATCAATTTTTTGTTTCAAAATGCTGAATACCGTATCATGTTTGAGAAACACTTTTTTGATTCTTGCATTTATAATGAGAGTTTTTTCTCCAATCTCTGATGCATTAGGAACACTCTGTTTTATCATCTGGATTATTTTTATTGTGCCAAATTGTGTTCATTTTTCAAATTTAAAAATGCATAATATCCTTCTTTTGTGCCAAAATGTGACTAAGATTTTGTGATGAACAGCAATTGTTTCATTTTTTTCTTAAGCACCAAGTAAATTTTCAGTCAAATGCCTTTGATTTCTTATGCACTCTTCTTGGTTCGCATCACTGGAAAGTCAAATGGTCATTCCACTGCTTGGCATAAACACTTGGTTAACTGAATTCTTCTACATTGTAGACGAATTATGTCAATTTTGAATTTAAGATTAAAACTTTGAAGGAAAATATTGAAAACATAATATTATGACAATATTTCACTATCATCCAAAATCAGAATTTATTTAGAGGTCCAAGATATCAACCAATTTACATAGAAAGTACTGATAACATTATTTGTTCTCCTACTGCTATTAGTGCAATCGGTTTAAGTTTGAGTCAAATTAATCTTTCAGCATTATTATTTTGAGATTTCTTCAACTTATTAATTGATATTGAAGTCTAATTTTGATCGCACATATCTACCTGGTCACTTGTAGATACTATACACTAATAGAAGTGCCTCCGTCTTTCAGTACTTTGATTAACAATGTGGTTAGTTATTCATGCTATTCTTGGGTTTTTTCAGTTGTGTTGTATTGTTGATTTGCAATTATTCACATGTTTATTATATGTGAAAAGAGAATAAGGAGTTTTTATTCAGGAAAATTTATTCAGGATAGGAATTTAATAAGTTAAGGAATAGCTCGCCGCAAATACTCAGAACTTGTTTGCTATAAAAAAAATTTTTGAATCGAAAGAATGACTGACGCAAATAAAAACATTTTCACATTTTCCCCATTTTCACATTTTTTTTTTGACACCCGAAAAAAACCCGGATATACGGTATTTTGCAAAATAAAATCAAATAATCTCACATTATAACACTTGTAACATGATGGTATAAACCATAAATCGATAGAGAGAATTCATGTATGATTTCGATGCATTAGTTTTATGTTCGAAAATGCAGCGAATGAAATAAAGGATTTTTATTATAGTGTCAATCTTGAAAAAAAAGACCAAGAAATCTGAGAAAAAAATGATAAATGATTCTTTTAAAAAATATCATGAAAAGGTTCTTGGATATTTCGATACACGGAAAGATGATCCACAAAGCATTACGAAATTGCGAACATGAGCTGTTTTAGTTATTGTTAAAAATAAGATAAGTTTTGTTTTAAAGTATCAATATACGTTATGTATATTTACTATACTAACCTGTTCACGCACAGGGTGATCGAGTAAGATGAATAAAATTTGAAAAAGAGTTGATTAGGTATTGCCGAACCATGCCCTTTCTACCACCCTTTCTCTCCAAATGATTTTTCCATTAGACTGTATAGGCGGAGATCATATGGAAGAATGTGCCCTCTTCCCTTGGTTGGATGGTCTTTACCCCCCCCCCCCCCCCCGGATATTCTTTTCATATAGTTTAAAATGGTAAATTTTTGTATGTGTGATATTTTCTCCTTTTTAAATTGCTTTTAGTCACAGTTAAAAACAATTTTTCAAACTAAAATGTGGTTTTTTTCTTACAATTGTCAAGCGTCGTTTCATGTGGTTGCATACACCCGCAAAAAAAAAAAATATCTAAACACTTTACATATGTGTGACTTAAACCAAAATTGTGTTTTAGAGAAAGAATGCGGTGTGCAGAGATTAATTTCATGATCTGAATGTATAATTTGTTTTAAATATAAAATTTTTGTTCCACTTTATGACTTTAAACCCACCCCCACCACACCCGCGAATCAAAAGCTTATGTCTGTATTTTAAGACATCGTTGGTTCGCTGTCCAAACTACATTTTTGTATACACGTGGTCTATACAATTCTTTTGATTTTTAATACATGGATGGACAGTAAGATCCTTTTTAAAACGTGCACACTAAAACCGTAAAATCTGGATCCGTTATATTCACTATAAAATATATTAGAAGTGATTAATTAACGCTAATAGAAACGGAATTATTCTGATTTGAAAAAGTAAGTCTGGTCCAATGTTTATAAAATCTTAAACCAAAGACAGTTCTCTCCCAATTTTTAATGACTTTAAAAAATTGAGTCCATAATTTCTATATAGTACTATTGTTTTGGTAACTTGTGCGTTTTGTGTCCATCCCGATCTTATAAATTGACAAAGAGAAGTAAAACATGCAACATTGAGCACAGTGTGTGAGAAAGAGAGATAACTCGACTGCAAATTTCACTCTCGTCAGTTCTCTCCACATGAAATATCGCCAGTTGCATTGTCAGCGCCCCATAGCATACGCTTATAAAGTAGAGTGAGAGAGTGAGAGAGAGAGAGAGAGAGAGAGAAATTATTCATCAAGACAATTAAATCGCTAATATCTCGAGAAAGGATACATACGCAAGATTCACCAGAATAAAGAAAAGTCAGGGATTTAGTTCTTTCCACATTTTAACTGTAATTCGACACACATGAGCAGAACAACATAATACGCTCTGCTTTTGATGCATCTTGGCATTTTATTTATTGTTTTAAACATTTTCAACCGAACGCTTTTATATGGTTCTTATATTCTGGAAAAAAAAAACACCGTTGTGTTACTGTGTGACACAGACTTTTGAAGTAATGAACCTAAGAAGAAATGTTCCACAGCAAAGTCCATACCTTATTTGCTATTTCTTGGTCTGACGTGACCAGATCTAGATGTGCATCATAATGTGTCGATTTTTGTATAAATTTAAAAAATGAGTAATTGTTTAATGTTCTTAGTAATAAATGTTGACAAAAGTTATTATTGTTTTATCAAGTGATATTTACTTTGTGAATAGAACATTGATTTCAAATTGTGAACTAGTGCGGTCTTGCTATGCGATGTCTTACTGCTGATAAAATGTTACTGGTCACAACATTTGATAAATGTTGAACTTGGATGCCAACAGATGAAATCGAATGATTTAAACTCAAATAAACAGAATAAAATATTTATCAATAGGTTTTCTGGGGGGGGGGGGGGGGGGGTTAATTCAAACCAATTTATTTAATATATGATTTACGGTGCGACCTTTGAGACGAGCGCAGCAGGAACTACACATTTCTCGCATCATCGTTAACTATAGTCAGTACCAGGTTCTCGCTTCCGTGATATTTTAACAATTATCAATGAACACCAGAGAATTTTTGAGAAAAAATAATACTTCTAAGTTTTTAAAAAATTTGCTCCACCCTAAATACAGTCTTTTACTTTGGAAAGAATTTGATAAGTCTCTGATCTGTAAATAAACTTGTTTGTAATTTGATCAAATATGTCAACGGTAATTATTTTTCTTTTTTTCCTTGTTGTTTTCAGATTTTTAATTTTTTCACCTATTACATGAATTTTGTTTTTTAATTTGTTTATTTTTGCATCCTAATTATGCGTTTTATCATTCACCCCCCCCCCCTTACATATAGGTGTGTATTTTCCATTTCCCCAAAATTAGCTTGGATCGATATGAGAGTAAAGCATGGAACCTACGTGTATATCATCCCTTTATCTAGGTCAAATAAAAATTAAAAGTCTAAACAGCCGAGGGATCGCGGTTGTCAATGAAATAACGAGTACTTATAACACGTAATACGCAGTACAGATGATTGATCCACCTCTAAACTTATCGCGAAAAATATATAGCGAAATCACTGTGACGTCATACATAAACCTTTTTTTTTTTTTTGCTTTGTTAACGTTTCCCGACACAATACGAAAGAATGGAGGTGTGTAGTAGATCGCTTGGTTCTTACTAAATCTTGTTCGATACTCAAAATGAGTCTTCAAACCTTACCCGTAAATTACGATTGAAAGATCAGCCATTTTTGGCATAGCACTACGGGAGCTAGAAGGAATGCTGGGATGCTGCAAACAATTTCTCTTGATGAATATGTAGGTTTAGTTCGTTCTTTTTCACACGCACTGGTACTTAAAACTCGCTTCGCTCGCTATAAATGAAAATTTTTATTATTTTTATCATTTGAATATTGATTTGGTGTATCATTTTTTAAAAGCAGTATATTTATAGCGTGTTGACCCCTACCCCTACCCCTTCGTATTAATATGTTTTACGGTGCGATTTACCGAATGAATGCATCAACGAGATGAACAAAATTGAATAAAAATAAAATATTTTACGCTCCATATACATGTATAAACATTTGTTTTACGTAGTGGTCGTCTGGATGGCGAAGTCAATAACACGATCAATTTCACTATCCGATTCATTAGAAACGTGCACAGTTGGGTCCGCCTATATATATATATGTATCTATTTATTCATTACGCTTAAGGTCGCGTGCTCAGTCTGGATATTGTGATGTCATGTTAGTAGAGCAGACATCGCTCGACAATTTCCGTCAAAGTAACAATGCTCCGAACAATTTGCAAAGAAAAGAGATTAAAACAATTAGTTGCAAACCATTTTTTAAGAATTAGCAGAATTTTTTATTCATCTTTTTAATACATGACATTCTTAAAATACATTTTTACCTTTTCTCACGAGAGCATGAGATTGGTAGCCATAAATTATGCAATTTACACGGAATTGTGAGAACAAATTTACGGGGCTTCGCGCGGGTAAGCTGCGCTCTTCGTTAATAAATATACACATATATTCAGTGCCAAATGGTAGAAGTTTAAGCATAAAGAAATTTGCTATACCAGCAAACACATGCAGGAAACAAAAATACACATGTATTTACACAATTGGTTGTATGATATGACAGATTCCATGAATAAACATGAAAATATCTTACGTAAATACAACTAATTGAACATTTCTTAGTCAACAATGTACAGTCACTGTCTATTTTTAATAGTAGAATTGAAAACCATATATTTCTATGTTATTCAAATATAACATAACTGAACATCAAACAAAATTCGTTTAAAAAATGTCAGCCGGTCAATTGATTATACTTGCAACAAGAATAACAAATATCAAAATTCAAAACACTTCATACTGTCAATACCTTCCCATTTGCATACGTATTTAGGTAAAGGTGATTATCATGAATAATAAAAATGTGATATCCCATCATAAATCGTCTCATATTCTAGATTTATTTTAATGACTCAAATCAACGTTTAGATCTCTGAAAATGCCAGCAGTTAAGACTTGAATTACAAAAATATATTTCTTTTTTCTTGTAAAATAGAAAATTATAAGCGTTTATGTAGCTTAAACGGCACGGATTTTTTCAAAACATTTACTGTATTTGTTAATTCCTCATTTTGGCAAAGTCACTGTTTAATTATACTAAATAAAACTTTCACAAGCTTTCCCGCATAACAATATTGCAAATGGTTACCCACACATTACTAAAAAAAATCTCACATCTTATATCTCTTAAACCATCTGTGATAAAATTTGAAACTGATTTAGCTACATCTTAATAAAAATTTTCGACTCTACGTTTTTCAGAAGAAGTTGTTTTCTATCTATATGATTATAAATGATCAACGCCATTTGTGGCCACTTTCTGACCGAGTCAACTATTTCTAATGGATTTAAAATTAAAAAACGTGTGATTTTTTTTACATACATCAATTAAAAAACGGCCATTGACAAAGTTTACTTGGTTTTTCCATTCATTACATTCATTTCATTCTCAGTATCAATCTTTTCCGGCAATATTTTCTTTCGAATGCAACAAATATATAGTGATATCAATATCCCTTCAATAATAAATTCAGCTATCTGTAAAGAGATGAAATTTCTGTTAAACAAATAAGTTCGTATTTTAATCAAATTAGGTAATTAAAGTAATGTTTATTTACTGAATGTCACGGTATCTTACTTTGATATCAACAAACTCACCTCCAAAGTCCCAATAGTCAATAAGGTGATCAGTAGCAGGCTTACTTGGCATTCTTCAATGTTTACAATGCTAAGTGTCTTGATACGTATCATGCAGTTCTACATTTTAAGAGTAATACAGTTATCAAATGGATCATTGTTTGCGAACTGTCTTCTAATATAACTTTTTATATGTTTAAGAAATATAATTATTATATTTAAGAAATATAATTATTAGATAATAATGCCTGTCTGATATGCGCGATTTCGTACGATAGAGACAGGGGACCAGTCTAACCCCCAAGTATCTAGACCCCCGGTACTTCACTCCTTTTTTCATTGAATTATCCTTTTATGACATATTTTTAAACTAATTTATACATTCATTGCACAGAATTAATTTAAAAAAAAATTTTTTTTTTAAATCAGACCCTTTCTATATATAATACAACAAGGCTGCTAACTTCGTCTGCCAGCCGAAAGGCACCGTCGATAAATATTTGTTGAAATGTACTGTCAAACTACAACTATCAGAAAAATGGGGACCCATGTCGTAGCCCGATTAATCCCTTCACTAAATATCTGCATGTAAGTACATTTATTTGGTAAATTGGGGCAATTTTCACCGACAAGTTGCAAGTTTTTGCACAGATCCATCTTCAACTAACGGACGTGAGTGTTTATCGCAAGAAGGATAACTCCGTTCATAAACAAAGAAGTTCCGAGTGTACACGAGAACAATGAAAAGGTAAGAGATTTACGAAATTGAATAGAAAACTCGTGACACTTTAATTCATTACAAGTATGGATTCTAAATATGCCGCATAGAACTGAAAACTTTTCCACCATCTTGGGTACTGGAAAATCTGAAAGAAGGCACTCATACTAAGTAAATTACAATGGATGATATAAAAGGAAAATATGAAATTAATGTTCCAGTTGTTTTTCTTGCGATAAAGTTTGATAGTATATTTCAACAAATATTCATCGGCAGTGCCTCTCGGCTGGCAGACGAAAACCTTATTTTCTTATAGAGGGTCTGATTTTTAAAAAAATGTTTTAAGTAATTTTCTGCATTGATTGTATAAATTAGTTTATAAATATGTCATAAAAGGATAATTAAATGAGAAAAGGAGTAAAATCCTGGGGGTCTAGATACTTGGGGGAGGGGGGTGGAAAGGGGGGTGATCGGCCCTGCCCTCAAGCCCCTGTGAAAGAAATTGGCAAAAAGCAATGTATTATTATTATTATTATTATTATTATTATTATTAACATTATTAACATTTACAGATTTATAGGTCCCAGAGTTTACAGATGAATGACAGGCGGTCGGTGCGCTTCCATAATCTTCCTCCGTCACATAATTGCAGCAGGTCTTTGGGATCTGGGAGGCCGTTGCCTGACAAGAACCTGATGTAGTACACCACGGAGTGCTGTCAAAGTCGTTGGTCGTTCCTTGGACTTGGTTTATAGCACAGCAGTCATACTTCATTCAAATTCAAAACATTGGATAAATTGATATTTAAAGCTTAATGAGTCAAATAAGAAGCGTTGAAGTAAGCATCATGGTTCATTAAAAAAGTTTGATATACTGACTTAATGATAGACCTACAGTTGGTAAGACAGGTGATCAAAACAGCCTTTTGTTCAATTCTGTCTTTTATCGTGAAGAATACTAATATGATACACCAATCTTTAGCATACAAGATTATTGTGCTTTCTTGCGCTTTAAACAACTTAGAATTTAGACAGTTTTCAAGATTTGAAGCTTTTCATTGATTTATTTTGGTTTTTTATTTTACCTCGATGAAGAACTTGTTCCAACTATTAGATATTACACCCCCACTGGTAACATTATCCGAAGTATAACTCTCCTTAAGTCGAGCTATCATTGATGTTTTTATTTGGACATAGTTCTAAAAAAAAATACAAGTTCAAACTTTAATGATAATTTAAAAACTTTTTTCAAAAGACATAGTGGTAAAAAACATGTGCTATAAATGTATAAGAATTTAAGTCAATAAGTTTCCCTTTCCGTTAAAAGAAACAAATGTATAGATATAATCACTTTGAACCCATCGGATATTAATAAGTTCGTTCTTCATTTTTGTAAAGAAGAACATAATACAATATAAAGTTATGTTGATATCAAAATATACATAAACACAAGATAAACTAAATTATATAAGCATGTGCACTATAAACATTCATATGCAAAGAGAATAAACAGTTATATCTAATGTAATTAAGAAATTTTACGAACCGTATCCGTTTGCTTTTCTTTGTAGTCAAACACTTTTTTGTAGACATATATCATTACGAAAACATACATGATTGCAAGACCTCCAACGACTAGAATTCCTGCAAACTGTGAAAAGAGTATTTCAAGCGGCCGAAACATAACATTTGGGTTTCTTGATATTGAACACAAAATATATATTGCCATAAATATTTACTGTGTACTTACTCTGATGCGTATGCTGATTATACTGTTTTTAGGTATCCATATGTAATTCAATATCAGTAGAAAAGTTATTGAAATCAGAACTAGAAGAGATATTCCCCAGTTGCGGATAACTGTTGACTCATTCTTAATATTATTGTATTTACAAGGTGAGGTATTGTCCACACTTAAGGAAACAAGCACCTTTTCTAATTCACATGGCTTAACTGTTGAAATCTCTTCAGAAGACGATACCAGCACAATCGCTGCAACCTGAAGAAAGCATTTTATCAACACATTACTAACATACGGTAAGATATATCCAATTCTCAAATTTCTTAACATATCAAAACATTTTTGACAAGTTTATAAACGTTTAAATATACCATAAGAATTCCTTTCATAGCAAGCAAGGTATGGAATATCCTGATTTCTAAGGTTCTGCATAGTTCCTTTGTTAGTATTTCCTGTTGGAAAATAAAACAGGTAATTATAATATCATTGAATTCTAAATAAATTCAATGGCACTTGCAAATATATATCACGTTACACATCAAATAAAGTAAAATTCAAACATTATCTGCATCTTCCCAAAACCTTCAACTCTAAATTTATTTAAAAATAAGAAAATTGTCTTTTCTTATGTATTCTGTGCAGTTTGTAAATATCATACTCTAAGTAGAACATTAAATAAATGAGAATATTGTACGAGTATTGTTTTGTAAAAGAGTTAGATACAAATTGGTTCATTTTTAGTTCATTTTTTTTAAAGTAAATTATAATTTAAAAAACTGTATGATTTTAGAAAATACCTTTTGACCTTTAAAAAATATGTTCTCCCTAATGTATTTACAGGTGAATCTCGATAACTCGAACTTCAGGGGACCATGATTAAACTTCGAGAGATCAAGAGTTCGAGAGATCGAAAGTTTAAAAAAAATCCAGAAATTTTTGTTCAGGTCATTTTGTTTCTAAAATTATACTAGCCGGAAGTTTATATTTATAACATGGAAGGATAGTCTAACATGATTTCATTCGTATTTTCTGCTACATTACTTCAATTTAAACAATACTGTCATCTGTGACTAATTGATTATTGCTAAATACACTGGTACTCACAATACAATACTGATTGTGATTAGTTTTAGCTCAAGATAATCATATAATAACAATAGTTCACATTTTAATTGTAAACATCAGTACCCTTCTCAATAAAATGCGTTCAAGTTAAATTCTACCTATACTTTATATATAGTTCTTTAGTTGACCATACTTGCTTTTCTTTCTTTATTTACATGGTCGTCAATAGCAGCAATATTACCTTAAACAGAGGATGTACAACAGCACTAAGCTTTGAAACAACTGAAGTGATTAAAAGAAGAACCATTTCAAATATTGATTAACTGTTTCCCTGTTCTTCTTTTTTCATGTTCCTGTGATCTTTTATTTTTGGACAATACTACGTCTAGGATTTAAATGTTTGACGTAGAATAAAGATGCCGTCATGCTTTCATATGTAAATGCATAATACCAAATACTGATATAAGGTTTTAAAGAAATTGTTACTTTTATTACTTATGAAACAATAAAATCTTATTATCTTCAGCTAATCATTAGGATATATTTATATGTTTGACCAAAATACGATGGAGATGGTTAGATATTGTTCTATATTTTCAATACTCACCATCGTACAAGCTACTTTCGCTTTGGCTGTGCGCAGATTCTTCTGTTTCGACATGAAAGAAAGATATGGCCAAAATCAATATCGTTATGTAAGACTACGGCGCACATTAGCCTCGTTTTTGTGCAAGTTTAAAATACAAGACAAACACTGCGTAGTGGATTTAAAATTCAAGCATTTAAACAAAGACTACACAGAAAAAACAGCACGTTTCGTTACACAAATATTGCTCAAGGTTAAATAATGTTTTTCTTAACAAAAAAAACCCCCACACACATTATTTACACCATAAATGCATTATTTTAAATGCATGAAGGATATCGAAGAGGGTCACATTATACGGGGATGTTTATGTAGACACTGAAAGAAAGATTTTGAAATTGAATGGAAATTTGAAGAGAGTATAGTTCGTGATCTAAGGAAACTACCTATTTCAGTTTGTAAGTTCTTTCTTTAATAACAGATTTTGAAATTGACATATTTTTCTGCCGTTGATTAAATGCAACAATTCCAATTATTTTTTGTTTATCTTTTCTACTCTTGTCAACAATATATTTTCTGATGAGTCTATAATATCTCAGGTTGTTTTCAAGCAAAACAGAACTGTAATAAATTGATTAGTTGAAGGACATTGTGGGTGTTGGGTATGTTTAAATGGCTTCATGATTAGTTTTTACTTCCTGTTTACATTGTTATCTGTGTTCTTAATATTGCATCATATCGGAGGTAACTATGGAGGTTTATATTCTATACACAACAAATAACAGTATTGAATACAGAGTATAAAAGACACCCGTGCTTAAACCATTAAAATTGCATAAACAGAAACAAAACCCAGCCAGTAGTAACTTAAATATTTCCTTTTAGCATTCCAAGTATTGTCTTAGATTATCAATCTACATTTATGTTGATAATAACTAAGGCATGAAAAATGGCTTGTAAATTATAAATATTCCGTTATTGCTTCGAATATTTGTCATGGTTGTAAAAAAGGGTATTTCTAGATAAAATGAATGCTTAGTCATCTCTTTTTTTCTTCAAATAACCATACAGGTAAAAATAACATATCTCATTACCAATAATGTTTAAAAACTCAGGGTATCAAGAACAATAATTTATCTTATTCGGAAATCATTAGATCACAATGTGTCAAAATTTCAACAATGCTTATATCTAATAAGTTGTTTTCACAGACACCTGACGTTATATATTTTTCTCATAATTTAAAATAGATATCCTCTAACTTATAATACATAAGGTACACATCGCCCCCATCTTGGATGTATTTAAAACTGTCATATCAGCTAGAATTTTGCTTGAAACTCATCAGTAAAATTATTTTGCGATCATCTCCGTCTTCCAATTGTTCCTTCAACACCTAAGCTTACAACCGATTCAGCTAAAACGGTGCATTACACCTGTCATTAATTAAAAAAATCATCCCTCGATCGGCATCTACTGCCTTAGGTATGCGACGAAAGGCTAAAGTAGGACGGAAGTTGACATCATTGCGTCATACTTTGGGTAATCCCTTCCAAATTTAGCACTTATATGCATATTCAAAAGGCATCGATTTTGAATTCGATCACCATACAAGTTAAACTGATTGAAGTGGATAATATATACTGTCAATTTAAACTTTTATTACACAAATTTTATGTAAACATGTTTATAAATGCATGTATTTTGAAATATTGACACAGACACACGGTGCAGGGAAATCTCATTTACATAAATGTGACAACTTCCGTCCTCCCTTTAGACCTTCGTCGCATATCTAAGGCAGTATATGCCAATTGAGGGGTGATTTTTATTAATGACAGTTGTAATGCATCGTTTTGGTTGAATCGGTTGTAAGCTTAGGTGTTGAAGGAACGGTTGGAAGACGGTGATGATCGCAACATAATTTTACTGACGAGTTTCAAGCAAAAATTCCAGCTGATTGGACAGTTTTAAATGATACCAAGATGGCGGCGATGTATACCTTGTGTATTATTAGGTAGACGGTGTATATTTTTATCATGAGAAAAATATATAAAGTCAGGTGACTGTGGTTAATCTTTTTGTATTTTGCAACAAAACTATTTATACTCTAACATTTTATTTTTCACCAAGTGTGTACTTTAGTCAAATAATAATAATAATAATAATAATAATAAAAATATGATGTGAGGTTTCATAATAATTGCAAGCATACATTAGCATTCCATGCCCATAATTTGTGTACATGTATTTCCAAATATATAGATACACGAATTATGATTTTTTCATTAACAAAGACACAAAGATATAATCTTCAAAATAAACAACTCTCTCTCTCTCTCTCTCTCTCTCTCTCTCTCTCTCTCTCTCTCTTATATTACCTGAAATTGAGCAAACGGAATATTAGCCCAACAATCACATAAATCTGAACCCCAATGGGACAATTTTATGCGAACCTATAACCAGAAGCCGCGCATATCTACATGTATGTACAAACACGTTTTAACCAGGAATCTACAACTTTATAAAAAGAATTATACAGATAACTCTTTATAAACAAACAGTAATAGATGACCAACTTTTATTTTATTTTATACTCAAACGGTAAATAGACTAAATAGCATCATTAAAAGCAGTACTCTTGATGTCGAATATTTTTTTTGAAGAGGGAGCTGCCAACAAATAACAGCCATTGCATACAAAGTATAAAAGACACCGTTGCTTATCCCATTAAAATGTTATAAACAGAAAACAAGCTGAAATATTTCATTTTATCATTTTAAGTGTTTGTCTTAGATTAGCAAGCTACATTTATGTTGATAATAACTAAGGAATGCAAAAATGACTTGCTATATATATTTCGTTATTAATTCGAATATATGTCATGGTTTTAAATATAAAGTATTTCTAGATAAAATGAATGCTTACTTATTTTTTTTTTTTTTCAAATAACCATACAAGTAAAAATAACATATTTCAAGACCAATTATGTTTTAAAACACAGTGTATCAAGAACAATTTATCTTATTAGACTATAATGTGTTAAAATTTTAACAATGCTTATATCTAATAATTTATTCCTTCTGTACTATTTACACTCTGACATTTCATTTTTCACGAAGTGTGTACCTTAGTCAAATATCAATTATAAAAAAAA
The DNA here is from genome assembly GCA_016163765.1 of Magallana hongkongensis. Lineage (NCBI taxonomy): Eukaryota > Metazoa > Mollusca > Bivalvia > Ostreida > Ostreidae > Magallana > Magallana hongkongensis. The sequence continues at coordinate 66,981,171 of WFKH01011581.1, read as the reverse complement.
TATAATATGAGTATTCATAATAATTGCATACATACCTTAGCATTTCATAACTATGATTTGTGTATTTCCAAATATAATACAAAGAGCTTGAATACCCGAATTTTGATTATTTTTTTTTATTATGAATGACACGAAGATATAATACTCAAAATAAAATCTCTCTCTCTCTCTCTCTCTCTCATTCTCTCTCTCATTACCTGAATTAAATTGAATTAATTGAATCTCAGTCAAACAATCACGGACACATGAACTTCAATGGAACATTTTCTACGAACATATAACCAGAGGCCGCTTATATCTATGTGAAAACAAGTTTTAACCAGGAAGTGACATTTTTATAAATACAGATAACTCTTTTCAGACTAATCCTATTTATGAATATAGATGTCTATAGATCAGTATAGATGACCAACTTTTATTTTATTTTATACTCAAACGGTAAAATAGACTAAATGGCATCATCAATAACAATACTTTTGATGTCGAAGATTTTATTTAAAGGGAAGTCACCATTATTGTTACTGTATACTTTGCATTCAAAATATTTTTTTTTCATTATTGGAGAAACAGATAGTTATTGTGTAGGCATTGTGTCAATGAAACTGTATTTGTAGCATAGCAATGTGTTGGTGCCTGTATGTTTTAATGTTTTGATTTTTAACTTTACATTTTAATCTTTTAGGTGCGACAGGTATAAACATAAAACTCTAAAGAAAAATAAGCCAGTTAACCGTGAAATTAATGTCAGAATATTTCCAATTTGAATTTTTTTCCTTTCACTTTTCGTCATAATATAATATTAAAACTTGTTTGCTTGAACCTGCCAAAAACAGAATTTCCTGATCACCTGGTTTCTGAATATCAGTCAGGTATAATGATAATGGCAATTTGATGCATCCGAATGTATTTTTAAATAATTGTTGTATAAATGTTTATTTTGGGTTTCTAGAGTAGTTTTTCAGGCTTTTTTTTAAAATAATAATACATATGATTTTTTTCTTCTTTTGAAAACAATCCAATCACATTTAAAATGTTTTATGAAATAATTAGCATTTTCACATACATTTTTAGATTCATCTTACATCTTGAACAAATAAAGATTTTAACAAGAATTCATTGTGTAAAACGCCACATTTATTAATTATTTATGACATTAGCCCACCGAGATGTATCAACCATGTTAGTTTGATAATGAAAGATATAGCCACTTAGAGTGTGAGCTGCCATGTAAAAAATGTATTCACTCATTTGTAATGTACATCCCCAGATTCATATTCTCTTCAAATATTTTTCTAACAAATATCAAATGATAGATTTCCTATTACATTTTTAAATAAAAATATAGGCCACATACATATTTTCCGAAGCATCTTATATGAATATAGGATACGGTAGGACTCGGGAGTAAACCAGCTCCATTACAATTCAGTTTTTAAACAGAAAACATGTCACATTCATCATCTACAATCCAACTCTAGATGCATCATTCGTATATATTCTGTTTGAATAGGTTTGGACAGATACTTGGGAATGACACCTTCTTTTCATACCTGTCTGTTCAATTATTACAAAACATCACAGCATCCTAACTATAACTTTTATTATGCATAATCTGTGCACAGTTCGATTAGGTAGATTTTGTGAGTGAGAATGCTAAAAACTACCTGTCACATCCAGTTAATGTAGGTCACATTATCCATAGCATGACTATTATGTAACAACATATGCATCATTCATGCAAGTTTGATTCAAATAGGGTCCAGATATTGTTGGGAATAAGATCAGTGCCTGAAACCAAAACTTCCTACAAATAAGCAAGCATAGCCATATGTCTACAATATATTGACTGAAAATGCAGCAATGATACCGCGACAAAAACACATGCAATTCTTTGTGGAAACCCCCTTCTAGCATCTCTTTTATCCTTTCTTACCTCCACACCTTAAAAAAAACTCTATTGACTTTACGAATACTATTTCCTCATGCAAGAAAAAACAGCTCAAAGTTGTTCAACACCTCCTGTTTGTCGATTGCAATGTTACAAGCAATCCCACTGGCTTATGGTTTAATCATTAGTTTTCCATACAAAACAAATATACAAAAGACATTCGTAATATCATTTGGCGCTTAATTTGAGTTTAAAATCATTTCTGACGTTTCAGACGTTTTAATTATAAAATTACAGATATCCAAGACAAATATGTTTAAGAGATAAGTAAATACATTTTAAAGGTCGCTTTTTGGGTTTTGTTTTATACAAGTAAAAGGGTTTAGTTGAAGAAAACTAAAAAAAAATGATATACTGTGCAGCAGTCCAAACATTATCAAAAAGATTCTGCCTCTCTCTTTGCCTATATACTTTTCAGAGTTACTTTAAAATCAAAGGTCAGACGTGAAGGCATTCCCCTTAAAGCCAGATTAGGAATAAAAATATTGATTAAGTTAATGTTGGTTAATATTCTAAATACATTCCAACCGATTGGTTTACCGTTCATAAACAAAGAATCAAAATGTTCTTTGTATACTACCACAAAAGCTTAATAGGCAAGGTATAGTCCTGCAAATCACCATGTGTAGTAATGGGTCAGAATCAGTAACACTAACAAATATCTCCGTGCCGCTTTAATCAAGTGTGGCCAATTTATGACCTGTTTTGGATTTTTATGAAGAATTTTTCTTTTCAAAAAACGATCCGATTCACCGGTTGTTTGCTGTTCTTGGATTGTTTCCCAATTACTAAAGAACTCCGGAAAGAACCAAAAGCTACACATATCGCAATTGCTAAACCGAAGTTGATTGTTAAATCACGATGCTTGTATTGTTTAGGTCAACTTATAGGTCAAAAGTTCTCGACAATGTTAGGCGAAACAAATTAGGTTTTAGCTAGGCATTGCAGCATTGCTTGTGGCAGTTGTCGTTAGATGCGGTTTATGAATAAATATTGTGAAGAGTTAAAGTCGCGGCCTACATTCATATATTTCTGGTCTCAAAAAAGATGGAAACCTTGTGTTATTTGATTTAAAATGCTAACAATCGACTGTGGAATTATATAATCACGTGCTATTTGTATTCCATTGTCATTTTACTTATACAATCATGAAAAAGGTGATTTGTTTTGATAAATTAAATATGAACTTATATAGTTCAGTATATAATTTAAATGAATGAGTGACTTAAATTGAGTTTAAATAGATGAAAGCTGTCATTATAATTGCATACTGGCTTACACGGAGTCCATATTTGAAATTTGTACTTGTATATGAAGGCTCGAATCAATTCTTATAAATTAACCAGTTTTATTGTCCAACAGCAAAAAAATAAAAAAAAAATTAAAAAGTTTCAGCCGTTTAATAACGTTAATAAGTCGTTAATGGGTTTCAGTTAAAATCATCACTTTGGTTTATCTTAAAACATAAATTTGTTCAAAATGATATTTCGAGAGAACAATAATTATGACAATGTTTCATTTGTCTTACCTTATCATTTTACTCCAAATTACCTTATAATGGTTTCTTACTCTGATTAACTGTAAAATTCTTTCTAATTGTAATAAATATGCTGCCCTTTTCGCTTGCAAACAAAATATGTGCACAGCTTCTTTGCTTTGTGTTTGACGAAAGTGTGGACCAAAAGGCAATATGGTCAAGATAATCTCATATTTGATTATGGTCTGTGAGAGTGATTGATTTAAGGAATAAGGAATCATTCTTTGAGTATTAAGAGGTGATAAATTTGGTCGGGGCGTGATCAAATCTATTAAAGCCCGAAGGGCCTTATGATTGAGTTGATCACGCCCCGACCGAAATTATAACCTCATAATATTCAAAGAATGATTCCTTATTACTTATATTTATATAACTTTCAGCAATTGTACGATTAAATATTTGAATATAAAAAAGCGAACCCCGCTTGCGCCCCAATTATACCTCATTTGAATTTATTCGACTGTATAGTACAAAATCGATACGTCGTGTTATCACAGGCAAAGACACTGAAAAATGTAAATATATAAAGATATTGTGCAGCTGATACAATAAATAAACACCCGACATGGGGCAATTGATGTGATATGACCAAAGCAAGAGGTCAGGTCCGATCATCGCGTGGCATCTGTCGTTTTACCATGTTGACAAAAGGAAACATGATTGTTTTAGATTTGAATACCGTATATCAGGTTTTTTCCGCGTTATGTTTTTTCCGCGAATCAGAACCTAGAACGGTATATAAAATTTACGCGAATCAAATTTTCACTATTTCAAAGTCATAGTGAAAATATAATTCTAGATTGTTTAAACCTGTGAAGTAAAAGGGGGAAAAGTATCTAAGTTGTCACTCTAAATAATGAACAATTCGGACATTGAAACCATTTACACGATTTTCTTAATGTGAAGTAATTACCGATAATTATTTTCAGAGACGCAAACAGTCATAGATCAATAGATCATGTACCGTTACATTTATCAGTAGCTCAGGTATAATTAGACATCGGTTTACGCAAAGAAAGTGACCGTTTTAATTTGCTTGTCAATGGATTATTAAATAAACAACAAGGCTTACATATCTCTTATCTGGCGCTTGTCCTCCGATCCCGCAATATCTACCTCTAACTAAACTAACTGAACACAGTTCACTGGTACTGTAACTTACCTGTTTACTTTATATTAAGGAAAGAGAAAACAAGAACAAAACTTTGTTTCAAATTTACGCTGATTTATTTTCCGCGATTCAGAAATCGTCGCGAACAAAGCGGAAAAAGGATACACGCGGAAAAAACCTGATATACGGTATTAAATACGAACATCGATATTATCAACACTTCCAAATGCTTAATGATATTGTTGAAAGTGTTTTGAAATTAATTTTACAATAATGTTTAAGCCATATTCTTTAATATTTGATTCAGACGTCGTAGATAATGTGTACAGTGTTACTGGTTCAAATCATGTGTGGACCAGTACCAACCTTTCATAAATGTTCTTCACAAGCATTTGACCTTCTTAGCGGCCATAATTAGCGCAAGTAACCATTCTCGTTAACATAATGATTTCCGAAGAATAGTAAATTGTTTTAATGCCTTCTTTTAAAGCAAACAACATCATCGAAATTTACCAAAAAAAGGTTAATTTGATTTTATTAACCAAATTGTGATGCTATAATAGTAAATGTACTGGTACAATCTATGGGTTTTTAAAAAATTAATTATTAAATAAAAGAAGAATGAGATGTTCTTTAAAGATTTTCATTTTAATGAAAAATTTGATTTTTACTTCTTCGTCAATCCTTTATGATATCTACATTAAAACAAAACGGTTTTACTTCAATCCTAGCATGAGATTAATTGACTTTTTTAACAAATATGAATATGTTTGTTATAAATAAAAATATACACATATTTATGAATGTCAGAAGATCATAGAAATATTTTTTTCTGTAATCAAGCTGTATATCACAATTTCACTTTATATTTTTACACGAAAATTGCGATACTTACTAGTATTTGACTTTTAACTTGAAGTTTATAAGTTACATATCATATAAAAATAACTGTAAACACAAAATAAATACAAATATTGACTAAAGGTTGTCTATATTAAAAAAATCTTCCTTATTAATATATCGATCTCTTTTTTATTTCCTTGTCATTCTATTTAGTAGCATGTCAACTAATTGGAAATGCTAAATCTGTTTCTCTGCTTTTGTTCCTGCTCATTCATTTAGTCTTGGTTAGATATGCGCTCGTCTTTCCTTACCATCCCCGATCATACATACACGCTTGTTATCATTATAAGTCATTGTGTATTTGCCTTTAGTCTAACTATTTTCCGCTGCAATGTGCACTGGTTTCGTAATAAAAGCACAACCTCTGCCTTGAAGATCTGATATCATTGTTGTTAATGACTGACTCATATCTTTATCAACTACACCTAGTGCAATTTATCCGTTCATGAATAAAGCTTTATTTGAATAAGGTTTAAATTGTATGAAAGAACAACTCTAAATAAAATAAATGGTAAGCACTGCTATTCGATTTCCTTATCAAAGAACATATATTTTAACACAGCTCATTCAAACTGAAAGGTTAGAGATGTTTTATTTTAAATACAAATGTGATACTTTAAACAACCAATTCGTAATGGCATGTACAGAACTAGCAAATATTGAAATATTCCAGATCAATAGCTAACATGTGTTCAGAAATGCAATACTAGTGGATAAATTTATCACAAAAAGAAAGCCACAGTTTGATGGGTTAATTAATTCATATTAGTTGAATTTATTTATCTGACATTCATACTAAAGTCAGATCGATCCTTTAATTGCTGTGTTCAATAGCACTTTATATGGTTCAAAACATTTAAATAGATTGCTATAGATAAAGTTTTATGTGAGATTCTAATCACAATAAGCATAACATTGAAATATAAAATATGCCTCATCTCATTTAGTTTAACCCCAAAATCATTTTTATAAAACATTTTTAATGAGCAAGTAATACGTCAGAGTCACGCAAGTTTTCAATTCCTCTACTTTCACATGACAGTACTACATGTATTCTTTGAATACTGTACTTATCAATGCGAGCAGAGTCAATCTTGGTTCAAATAAACACTTATTCCTAATATAACAAATATCATAGCAGTTATGACAAAATACTATGCATGTATAAGATATACATTGTCATCAACTTCTCGTCAATGAATCGTACTTCTCAATTTTAATCTAAGATTTCATACAAATATATTGTAAGGTAGAAAAATTGATGTCTGAGAGGTTTAGACACTTATTAAATGGTGGTATCTGATATCCAATTTTTACACTGCATTCATTGTCAAGAATATTAGAAGCCCTACAATAGCTACCCATACTGTTGAATAAAAACTGTTGAGTTACCTGTAAAATGCAAAAAAATATATATATTTAATATTTAATGATAATTTAAAAAAAACCAGTTATGAAAAAAATGTAAAATAACCCTATACTAAATACTGCAGCTATCACAAGACACAGTGAATCAAACAAAGAACAACAACCACTGTTTGATAGAACCAGAGGTTTAACAAGAAGGAGTTATCTTCTCCTATTCGCTAAAATTCCAACATGTTCTTCCGCAGTAAAAGAAAAGTCACAAAACGGAACACTACCATTTTGAATGATATATTGAACATAAAATTCTTTTATTATTATAATGCAATATACCATTAAAGCAATTCTTAAAAAGTATCGAAGATGGCAAGAAAGTAATAAGTTTGTTTTCATTTCCTCTTTTTTCATGTTTTATAAAAATATTGCACATAAAGTCTTACTTGTTGAACACTCGATGTCATCCTTTCGCCTGGTTCTTAGGCTGATGAGTTAGCTAATAATAGCTAAAAGTGAATGCATTTTACTCCATGCTCCTTAGTTAAAAAACCAATTAGCATACAATGCGAAGAATATAACAAAAAAGGTTTTTTTTAAGATATACTGTGCTTTATGTGGCTTATTCCGTAATGGTATAATTCATATAAGCTTGCCTATTTTTAGCTTGGTTTCTTCACAACTACATGTAAGTGTAATGTTTGTTAAAAAAAAACATTACAATAACATGTAGTTTTTGTTATGTTTGTTAAAAAACGGAGTGTCTTATTCCGTAAAAATTTAAAAAATATCGAAGGTCTAAATATTGATATCAATATATTTAAGATTGAATGTTCGATAATCTCAGGGAAAATTTGCATACACAAAGATGACACCGGTAAAACACCGGTAAATTAACTTACCATAAGCTTTATTTGACTTATTCCATATATGCTTAACATTCACCAGCTCTCTTCATTACTACTTTTTAAAAAAAAATTTTGATGGCAAACAAAATAATGTTTATTGTTTGTTAAATTTTGATAATACATGTACTTCCAATATTTATGCGTGGCTAACCCAAACTGATAAGAACTGTTTTATTACTCCTTAATGCATTTTGTTGTTTGAAGTTTTCAATTTACCATTAGTCTAAAGCCAAAAAGTAGAAAACTCAAATGATTATTATCCTTCCAACTGTGACCTGTTTAATATACAGGGATTGCATTGTGATAAAGAGTATTCGTTTTTGATAGTTACTTATGCATGAAAAACAACAGTAATATTTTGTTATTGCTTTAAAGATTTTTCAAGCAATGTAATAAAAAATAAAGTGTTTTTGTAGATGAAATAAATGTTAAATGATCTTTTTCACTTTCAAAAGTATCCATATGAGTAAAAATAAAATAGTTCATCACCAATAATGTTATAAAATAGTACATCAAATACAATTTTTTTTCTGGTTTGTATCTTTATACCGTATTGTATTTGCTTAACAATTCAAATAAAGTTTTATCTAATCGGATATTCCATCTATATTTTGCAACAAAACAATTCACACTCTCAAATCAGGATTTTAACAAAATTTGTACTATAGTCAGTTCTTCTTAACAAAAAGAGATATATTATGAATGAAATGTGGTGATAACGAACAGTACCCAAGCCCAACAGTCCAAAGGAAAAATACAAAACAGGAGTAGAGCTAACACGGACCTCTACAAAAATTAGAGGTAGGATTAGGTGCCATGGAGGAGTGAGAATCCTCTAGGCATCTTATAATTTCATGGTAACTACAAATATACAACAACACAATAGTTTCATTCAAATGCTATAAATTTATATATTATTTATAAATTAATGATAAATATATATCTCCCTCTCCCTCTCTTTTTCTCTCTCTCTCTCTACGCACGCACGCGCGCACGCGCGCGCGCAAACACACACACACACACACACACACACACACACACACACACACACACACCTGAAACGGTTTAAGTCATTGAGCAAACGGAATATGAGCACAAGCACGTAAATCTGTGTTTTATTGGAACAACTTAAACAAGAGGTTGCTTATTTGTATTAGCCAGGAAGTTTCAATACTTCATAAAAAAGAATTACAGATAACATCTATACACATATCATATTCTATTTTAAACTGTTAATACATGAACAACTTTTATTCTATTTTATAATTACACGATAAAATAGACTAAAAGTATCATGAGGTACTTTTCGGGAAGAAGGGTTTTTTCAAAGGTGATAATATGCTCGGGTGACGTCACCATTGATGGTACTGTATACATTTTAGTAAAAATATGTAATCTTATATCATTATTTGAGAAACACATAATTATTTTTCAGTTAAAATTCTCTAAAATGGCAGGCTGCCGGACAAGACAAAATGGCCGGTTTACAGGGGGTGCTGGTTAGCCGAAGTTCAATAAAAACTAGCCATTATGCAAGAATTAAACCATTTATGTAAAAATACACATATATAGTGCATCAAAAACGAGTGATCAATGTTGTTTTAATTTTTTGCAATAATAAGATTACTGATTTGGATATGTTTTTTCTAAATAATCTAAGCAAATTTTTTAACACGTTTGATAAAGTAGTTAAGACATCAAGCAAATACTTTTACTGGTTATTTAAAAATTATTTTAGACTTTATTAACATGTGTAATCACTTTTTTAATTTGGAGACGAAAATAAAGGCCCTCTATTACACAATTATCGTAAGGTCAATAAGGAAGGCACAAGCTGTGAAAAAATGATGGTGCCAAGGTAGACGTACGTACTGTTCACTTTGATCGTGTTAGTAAACAAGTGTCCCATTTATTATCTTAGCATCAATCTGTTGCAATTACAGAAATAATTACTGATAATAGATACAACCTGAATTTTATTTCAAAAATAATTTTCAACTCAGGCATATCCACAGAATCCCATCAAACCCATGTTCATCGAACGGTCGCTTACATTAACGAAGTTTGCATTGAATCCCTTGTTACAAATATCTTTTTAATACATCGTTTATATATTTTTCTATAAGTATAATTACAACAGATGACGCAGGCTCTGTGGTATCTTTTATTTTAAGTTCACTTGGTTATATCGAGTTGACGTAAGAATTGAAGTAACAATTGTTAATTGAGAATACGTCGTCGATATACCTCGTAATCCATTTTTACTAAAAAAGCAGCTATCAATGATGTCAAAAAGCCTGGACTTTTGTTGATGCTATTGATTTTGGTAAAATTTTGGGATTTCAAATTTTCTTAAAGTTCCTTGTGTAAAGCCTGACACTATACAGTTTATTTCACATGCAATTTACTTTCCTTACTAATGTAGCAATAAACCTTCATCACCTGCATATGGAGATTTTGTCTCTCAGTTCATTCGATACGCAAGGGCATGTTCTACGTATGAACAGTTTCTAAGGAGACTCAAGCTACTGACAAACAAGTTGATAAAACAGGACTATCAACAGTCTTGATTGAAGTCATCATTTTGGAAGTTCTATGGTCGTTAAAACGACTTTGTCAGCAAATACAATCTTCCACTGGGTCGCATGCTGACTGACTTTTTTCATGCCTATTGTAAGACCATAATTAACTATCTCCGATCCTCAGCAATGTTCGATAACTCTAAATTATCCGGGATTTTTTTATTCCTACCATAAATCTGCCTTTTATATAGACAAGTTTAATAAGTATTGTAGGGTCAATATTACGGTCTGTTCGTCAACGAACTGCTTGGCTTAGTGGTTCCACGGGGCCTTCTACATAAAGGTAAAGGGTTTCAAGCCACCGATGCAACGGTTTTTTTTTTTTAATTTGATCTCAGCTTGTTTTATCCCACCATATCCATCGTGGCCAAAATTGCAATAACTTCGTAAAATGCATGGATACCATCAGTATATTTTTTAATTCCATTTCATTTATAAAATTAAAAGGATAAATACGGCGGCGTAAAAGGGCCAGATAAAAAAAATAAATAAACGTTATTTGTTCGGACGAATAAGTTGTTTGTTCGGACGAATTAGGATTTGTTCGGACAAATAAGTTATTTGTTCGGACGAATTACGATTTGTTCGGACGAATTAGCTATTTGTTCGGACGAATAAATTATTTGTTCGGACGAATTACGATTTGTTCGGACGAAATAGTTATTTGTTCAGACGAATTAGGATTTCTTCGGAAGAATTAGAATTTGTTCGGACGAATTAGCGTTTTGTTCGGACAAACAAGTTATTTGTATGGACGAATAAGATATTTGGTCTGAATAAGTTAATTATTATGACAGAGAGAGAGAGAGAGAGAGAGAGAGAGAGAGAGAGAGAGAGAGAGATATTTCATAATCATGGATACGCGGATGTAAAAAGTCTAAATCAGTTTACGAGATCATGCGCAGATCCAGGAAATTTTCCCGATTAGGGGGGGGGGTCCTGAAAGATAATTTTGTTTGCCCTCTTCACCCCCAACTCCCCTTTAGATGCCCATGGAGATGCCCATTCTAGGGAACGCAGGTTTTTCTTAAGTAACTAAAAAAAATTTCGCGCTATGCCATAACAAATAATATTACTCCCGCTCTTTATCGACAAAAATGTTGACAGATTTTGAGACTTGAGCTTATATTTTGGCAGCAAAATATGTCAGATATTGTATTAATACAGGGACGTCGAAAGATATTTTATTTTTGGGCAGCGAAATTGATCGATAAGTTGGGGGGGGGGGGGGTTGAACCAGATTT
>WFKH01011581.1:66924955-66960048 GCA_016163765.1 Magallana hongkongensis | reverse complement strand
GAGAGAGAGAGAGAGAGAGAGAGAGAGAGAAGTCAATGTACAATTCAAACATGTATATAATCTGTAAAAAAAAAACATCTGTCAATAAACGCATGTATACATGCATGCCTGTATCCACGTATGTAGAGAAACATTAAACAACCCTCAGTTTAAAGTCATGTATAATAATTGAAACATGGGCATTTTGTTAGGAGAACGGTAATTTCCTACCTGCAGTCGCTAATTGTTGTGTGCATACAGTCATTGAGATGGCGGCATTTCTTTGATGCCGGCAAAGCGACCCGGCGAGCTTTAATGCGGTCGTATTGCACGGGTCCTTCGGCGGCATGACTTTGATGCCGGCGATGCTACGAGCGTCTGAATTTAGATAGCTGCTGATAAAAACAAGACTGTCACACAGCAGGAAATTAACTGTATTTTTAACCGGGCTCTATATTTGTACTGAAAAAAACCACGATATTATTTTGATTTATGATAAAATATAAACGGAAAACATTTAAATCCATTGTTTTAAGATAAAATCGTTAAACAAACCACAATTAAGAAAGAAAAAACGTTCGACACTCGGGGACCGAACCCGGGTCGCCTGGGCACAAGTCCACCACTTTAACGACTGAGCTACGCGGACTCTCGCTTCAGGACTTTGGAGCCCAAAATCTCGAGAATGCGTGGATCGATTTTAAAACGGATTTCATATTCTGATGTTTTGAACGCGTCTCTATCAAATTCAAACATTAAAAAAATTCAAATCAAAAAAGTTGAAAAATGACTTATTTTTGTTTCCTTCCGGTGACGACCGGAAGTGACGGCGGACGTTCGGATATGCAAAGGGCACTGCGGCCGTTAACTCTCTACCATCTCTGAAAATTTGAAAGTCCTCTCTTAATTACTTTTGGAGAAAAACCGTGAACAAGCAAAAACATAAAATCTTAAATATCGCGGGACCGGAAGTAACGACCAAAAATATCTCGTGTAATTTTCTTACAAATTTTGCCATAATAAAGATCTGAAAGTTTTATAAAAATCGGCTGAAGCAATTTAGAGAAAACGTGACAGAAAAAAAGAATAATAATAATAATAATAATAATAATAATAATAGGGGAAAAGAAACAAAGCAATAACAGTAAGGTCTTCCGTTGGAAACGGAAGACCTTAAATATTCACAAACAACGTAATATAAAATTACAGATTTAAATGCCCCAGGATTAACAGAGGAATGACAACCGGGCGGTGCGCTTACATAATCGTCCTCTGAGACACCATTAAAGCAGGTCTTTGGGATCTGGGATGCCGTTGCCTGACAAGAACCTGATGTTGTACACCACGGAGTGCTGTCAAAGTCGTTGGTTGTTCCTGTGACTTGCTTTACAGCACAACAGTCGTACTTCAAAAATGTGGTTATTTTGAAAAACGATTTAATAATTGAACAATCGATCGAACGTACTTCAAATACATTAAAACTTCATGGTTAATTCGTTTTAACATTTTTAATATTCTTTAAATTATAAGGAGTTGCAATCATAAGTTTTATCCGTCTTCCATTTAAATAGCTTACCTCATTAAAGAGCTTATTCCAGCTATTTGATATTTCATCACTACTACTGATATTATCAGAAATATAATGTTTCTCAAGCCAAATTGTCAGATTTGATTGTAATTGAACATAATTCTGAAAATCAAATCAACCTGCAAAAATATTTTTTTATAATAATTCTAAATGTGAATGTAACTTAATCTTTTTTAATTGATCAGACTAAAACAAATCGTTACATTTCTTCTGAATAAAGATTTATGTACTATATAAAGGAAATCAATTTTGTACAGAACGACAATAATGTAATTTCTGCCTCATTTAGGTCCTCTAATAGATTTTACTACGAAAATATGACTTAATAAGTTCATAAACCTCTATCATTTTTTTTTCATTTCCAAAAAAAATTACGATTTTGCAATAAAAAATGCAGCTTAAATTGGGTTAATGTAAAGGCGATAAGAGGATGGCGGGAAGAGAAGAAATAAAGAAATATACATGTAAACTGTAAAATGATAACTATATTATCAGATCAGAAATTTCAATTTCAATAAAAACTTTTATATTAAAAATAAATTATCTCAGATTCAGATTTCCTGTTAATTAATATGGCGTCATTCAGTATCAATTTTAATATAGTATGTTTTCAGTTAACAATTCAGTACAGGTGAATCTCGATCACTCGAACTTCATGGGACCTGGTGTAAACTTCGAGAGATCAAGAGTTCGAGAGATCAAAAGTTTAAAAAATTCCGGAAAATTTTGTTCCGATCATTTTTGTTCAATAATTATAGTAGCCGGAAGTTTACATTCACGACATGGTAGAATTGTCTAACATGATTTCATTCGTATTTTCAGCTACTTTACTATATTTTAACAATACAGAACTTAGATTTGGGTAGATTAATGTGTGTTTTATTGCTAAAAATGTTTTATGTGTATATGCAGAGAAATTTTTAACATATTAAAAATTATGCAATCCATATTTTTTCCGCTGTGTTTGAGTAAGGAATATCATTTCGTCCCATTATCATGAACACCGAAAATATGGCAACAAGTGGAAGCTGAGAAAAAATGGATAAAATAAGCAATTAAAATATAAATCATTTTTTAAAAATAAAATTACATTAAAAATGCAAATATAATATAAAAATTGCTTACAAATATGCGTACTAGCAGTTTGCATATTGGAAACAGCAACGGGAAAATCAAGATTAAAAGGGAAAATATGAAGGCCACAGCCAGGGATGCCTTTTCTAAATTACGCAGAGTTGTAGAATCATCCTCAATGTCGTGGTATTTACAAGGAAAATTATAGTTAAAACTTGAGAGCCTTCTCTAGACCACATGATTTAGCCTTTGCAATTTCCTCGCTTGATGAAACAATAGTTGCAACCTATAGAAATGTAATAAATTATGAACAGCATTAGGAATGAATTAAAAAATTGTATCGAAGAAATTTGACCTTTTTAAATGAACAAAAAAAATTATAAACGATTGAAATGTACCATTTTTTTCCCTTTAAAACCCAATATGATGATATTGCCATCTACTGAGTTTTTCTTATTCCAAGTGTAGTGTTTCTGAGAGTTAAATTGATAATTTTAAAATTTTAAAAAAATGACCACTGTAGAAAATGAGTACTGCTAAGATTTCCATTAATACTATAAATCGTTTTTTGTTGAATATCGAAATGAGGGTTTTTTTCTGAATAAATACTAAATAAATCATATGAATAATTGAGAGCTTGATTTGGTCTTTTGTGATATCATATTTCAAAAAAAAAAAAATACTTCATAGATTTATCAAATAACATATTGGTGTGTCGAGCCACCTCAAACATATACATGTATATTCATTCAATCATAAGTCAGGTAATAATATTAGTTATCATGCTTGACTTTATAAACAGGGATACTCCCGATTGAATTTTGATAATCTAAGGCCTGACCCTCAATTGGATATAAATAGTATATCACTATTTCTAATTCTAATGATACAAATAACGATCATTGTGTAAGGAAATCAACTTTAAATCTTTATTTTGGTGTCTCGATATTTCGGTAGAAATTGTATTGTGACATAACTTGGTTCTAAAAAATAGTTTTAGTGACGTATACAGAAATTTCAACCAATCAATTCTAAAAAGTGTTGTAAGAAATAAGTCATATATTGCAAGTCTATATATATTTACACATCTCTAGAGAATATATTCGATTTTGGCTTCGATTCAGCAAAACACACTTTCCATCACTGAATATATATTAATCAGAAGATAAATCTACATAATTATAATCATTGTGCCTTGTTCTCTACCATAAAAAACTTTTGTGTTTCACTGTTTCAATAAATATTGAGCAGACTTAAAAGCAAGTTATTAAGCATTTGAAAATTCAGAAATGAAAGTGAGTTTTTAAAACAATACTTAAAAAGCGTGATAAAAAGTTATAATTAAGATCGATCATTAATTGATTGAGATTTAAATTATCTATGACTGACTCACTTTTTAACTTTCCTTTGACGTTTTATGCTTATGAAAATATATATCTAATAGCATATTCATCTTAATTTTACCATTTATAAACACGACATGATTTGTGTTTTGTGTAATTAAGCAAAAATATATAAGAACTATTGACCTCTGATAAAGTTTTTGTGCGTAAGATCTTGTTCCTTCTGGAATGTGTGTCTAGAAAATCGTATCATATAAACATTGTGGTTCAATTAAACGATATATTTCTATGGAAACTCCTATAGGCAAGACGATATTCACACGGGGTATTAAATTCTTTTGTTTTTGCTGTTTATTGTTCGGTATTTGTGGAAGGGGTCTCTTAAATGTCATTATTTTAATGTCATTTTCACAAAATATAACGGATTTTTCCGGTTTTCTCCCGATGACGACAAAGAGCACACGGCGGGTGTGACCGGTCAGCAACGGATGCTTACTCCTCCATGGCACCTGATCCTATCTCTGATTTTTAAAGGTCCGTGTTTGATCTGCTTCGTTATTACCACAAATGTCTTCAGATGTCGTTTCAGCAAACCTTTTTCTTTAAGCATATAATACTTGATAAACAATATTCACCTCGGATGTTGCATTTTCTTGTTTTTGCTTTGTACTAAGTGGTATTTCTGAACGGGGTCTCTACAATGTAAACTTTTGAGCGTCATTTTTGCAAAAATTACACGTAAGTCTTCAAACGACTTTACACCAAGCTTTAATATAAGTTCGTAAAGTTTATTACTTGCTTGTTATTGTTGTGAAGGATTACACAGGTCTGATTTTGTAACAAGGAAAAACTTTCAACAATGACGACGATATTCCCGCTTTCAAATGAATCAACTTTGTTAAAAAAACAAACTTTAAACACTAAATAATTTACTTTCTTTTGGTTTTATATCAACACGTTCTGTGACACCTTGGTTTTGAATGGTAGAGTTGTAGAAAGTATTCTTAAATAAAAAAAACAATGTGTTTAATTAATATGCAATAAATAAACAATGATTTCACTTATTGAAATGAAATATAATATAGCAGTTTCAAAAAAAAAAAAAACAAGTGTGCTTGTTTTTAATAATTTTAAACTAATATTTTGTTATGCTTAAAATATTTACTTTTTCGTTAATCGATGGTTTTTTTTTAATTTTTCGACTTTTCTGAAAATACATGACATTTGAGAAAGATTTACAACAATTATCATTTTATGAAATGTGGTGATAACGAACAGTATTCAAGTTCAATACTCCAAAGGAAAAATACAAAACAGGAGCAGAGCAAACAGGGACCTCTACAAAATTCAGAGGTAGGAACAGGTACCATGGAGGAGTGAGCATCCTCTGCTCACCGGTCACACCCACCGTGTGCTCTTTGTCGTAATCGGAAAAACGGAAAAATCCGTATACAAATCATTCACATTCTTGCATTGCTACATACATCCACGGTAACGCAGTTCCAAATTGTACATTATATCATCCGTTTACGTCAATGTCTTACCATTATGATCGAGGGTCTTATACAATAAAAATGGGTATTATTTTCGTCATTTAACATGTTCCTGTATACTAGAGTAGACTTTTACGAAAGCACATCTCCCTCCGAACAAGTAATCGAGCTCTTAAAATTCTCCCAATTCTTCTCGGCAAGTTAACTCTAGCTTTAAAATGGGA
Organism: Magallana hongkongensis; assembly: GCA_016163765.1. NCBI lineage: Eukaryota > Metazoa > Mollusca > Bivalvia > Ostreida > Ostreidae > Magallana > Magallana hongkongensis. Next base: position 66,954,347 of record WFKH01011581.1, on the reverse strand, counting down.
TTTCCTTCTCGAAAACGTGACATTCGTAGAGGATATTCCATTCGAAAATCAAATACAAAAGTCGATTTTCTAAATTAAATTGATATCTAAATTTGTTGTATAGTAAATTTTTTTAACAAATGAAATATTTTTTAGTTCATTAGGTTAAAATAATTTGTCTCTTTAGTTTGAACACTAACATATGATTAGCACATGGTGTGATTTTAATGAGTGACATCTTTTTAAGGTGTAAATTTGGAACTTTTCTAGTTTTAATCAGCTGTGATGAGAGAGTTTGTAAACTCGTGTTGCATATAAGTAACACCATGTACTACAAAGCAGTTTCAGTATTTTATTGATAAGTATGTGCTTGATTATGGAAGCTTCTTCCTCTCACATCTCCTGGGTTCTTTTTATTTTATACACCATGCTACGAATTTTCAAAAACATGTTATTACATATAATAAGTTTTAAATACCGTTATGAAAACCTAAAGACAGTATTACATACAATGTAAGATTCCACCATATCTACCTAACAGTAATAGCATGCTAAAATATTTTTATGAAACATTTCTCCGAAGCTTACGTCAGACCGTTAAAAAGTCCCAAACTACTTAATAAAATAGTTTTGTTTCTTTGAATACAAACTAATACTACAAGGATAAAACTCATATGCATTTTTTGAGCCAAATTAGTTATCTTTCATAAAAAATGGGACAACAACATAATAATTTTATACTCCATGATTTCATGATGATATCAGATACAGATTTAAGTGTAAAGAAATTGTGAAATATTTATATTGTTGTGATAGAGGTTTTTTTAATTCATGCATTATAAAGATATGAGCAAGGTGGATGATGATAATACTCATGGGGTGAGATATTGAAGCTTATCAAATATATCTTTTTAAAGTTATTGACATGTATACTTATCACAAACTTTTTCGAAACATGCCATGATTTGAGAGTAACACTTGGTTTTAGGTAATTGATTTTCAAATACAAAAAAATCATTTAACATTTCTTTTTTTAAATTTTATTCAGCATGGCTGAGACTATTGTATTCATTTTGAAGGCACAAAAAGAATGATATTTAAGTGCATTAGGATCCTTTTATATATTTTTGATACGAAAATGAAAAAAGTTCTTATGTTTAGATACACGAGGAACATGCAATCAAACATTTCGAAATTTGAAGTATAAATATGGAAAGACGAATAGTTCGGATTAAACAAATAAAATCGCTTTTTCCACTGACATTAAAGGAAGTGAACATGAAAAAATTACCATGGGCTCAAATTTGTCTGTTTGATGTATATAATGATATCTGAAGACCATTTAGACATAGCTTTCCTCAGTAAGAAGATATATCACTTAGAATAACTAATTCTTGCAATCCATGAAGGCTGCCATATTGTTAAATACATTACCTCCCTGCTGGGTTATCTCTAAGCATCTTAGAGAGGGCAGCACTGATGCTGACGTCAGTGAGACACATTGCATCTTTACACACGCTTAGTAACAGAGATAAAATGTCATCATCAAAATGTGAATTGAAACTTGAAATTAATGTAAAGAGTTGTCTTTTTGAAACAAGGTTTATGGAGGAAGATTTTAGATCTCAGAATGATGCATTCCCACCAGGCACCAGCACTGCAGTTAATGTGACATTTAACTAGAATGGAATGTCCCTGGATCAGTGTTACTGTGACCTATTTTTCTTGCACTAGGGAATTTCTGAATTTGTTGTTATGAGTTTGAACAGTATGTGTGCTACATAAATGAGCACACAAGGTGCATTGCTCAGCATCCTGATTTTTAAAATGTGACTTAGTTCTGTTATTCTTCTGACAGCATAAACGGAACCGGCATACGTATCATCAAGATTTAATCTAATTAAGATAAAAACAAATCAGAGAGGAAGATTTCTAGAGCATTTAAATAAAAAGTAACGGTAAGAAACCCCACAAAGAAAATGAAATTACATTTTTACATTTATTTGAAATCTACAAAGAGCATTTTATTTATGTAAACACTGACTGCCACATCTCAGTACAAACATCTGGAATGCCATGGTCTCATAGTTCACAAATTATCTATTTTTATTTTTGCACAAATCATGTGTAGTTACCTAAGGTTCAGTTATAGAAATATACTGAATCCTTGTCCTCTCATGACAGTACAAAATTTTGCTGCACATCCAGGCATAATTTTTCTTTGTAACTTTTATCAACTCTGCATAAACATTGACCCAGTTTTATCATTGACCCAGTCACCAGCAGCAATGTGGCTTATCTACGTTAGAGAACAGATGCATGCTGGGAAAAAATGGATAACCTCCAAAAACCTTTCACTGAGAGTGTTAAATTGATAAAATCTCATGATAGAAATAAACAAAAAGGTTACAGTCCTCATTTCTAGGTTTTAAAAGTCTTTTAAAATTTATTAAGCAACAATTATTTTTTTCATGTTCACTTCCTTTAACATTTCACCGCAAATTTCCATCGGCATTTATTACAATAATGAAACAATTACAATATTGAAAGTATTGCTAAATAGCATTCTAAACACTTAAAGATAACCTAACTTTAATGAATCTAAACCAGTGGATATACGCGTTTAATAAAATCAAAACCCAAAGGAACAAATTACTTATCTAGTAGTACATTTAAACCGTCAGGAAAATTTATAAATATTCAAACAAAATCTATATTTACAACGACTTTAAATTTACTTGGGCTCAGATTAATTCTTTTATTAATATCATCGTCGGCTTTCATAGCTTGGTCTATTTTCGTTATGTATTTGTTTGATAGGGAATGTTCCATAATAAATGCCTAAATTTGCGATGTTTTGGTTACTTGTACGTTTCCTTTCCATCCCAATCTTTAATTGACATAAGGATGGACAACATGACTCACTGTGTGCAAACATGTGCAAAAGAGAGATAACTCTCGATTATATTCGATATTTCCTTTCCTCAAAATTCAACTCCTCGGTTATCTCTACCTGAAATATCATCAATTATAAACTCCCAATAGCAACCACTTTTACTTGTATAACATGATACTAAAATAGTTAGAATACAATGAAAAGCGATGCATCGTGGTATTTCATTAATTACTTATTGCTATCAACATCTTCAACCCAGCACCTTTTATGCTACTTCTATTCAGAAAAAAAAACACTGCTTAACATTGACTTCGAAGCAATGCATCCAAGAGGGCATGTTCCAAAGTAAAGTGGTTTGCAGCTGCAAAATCAACTTCAAATTATAAAAAGGTTGGATTGCTGATATGAAGTTAATGGTCACATTTTTCACCACTTTAGATAAATGTGGAACTCCTGTGCCAACAGATGAAATCGAATAATTCAAATGCAACCAATCAACAAAGTCTAATATTTATCTTTAAATTTTGTGGTTTTTTTTTAGATTAAAAACCAATTTATTTAATTTATGATCTCATGTAAATGTATTTTCGGTGCTCAGTAGCAGAAATCATAGCACAAAGAGTAGATCTCATTATAAAGACGCAAACAAAACAACATTAAAAGTAAATATAATTTTACGCAATTGGTTGTATCAAAACTTACGACTTTTCTACACTTTATACAACCATCCCCCACTATAAATTAAAATCAAGGCATTTTGACATCATTGATAGCTGTTTTTTAAAGTAAAAATGAATCACGTGAATTTACTTACCTTGTCATTGGTCATTTGCAAAACTATTTTGTTAAAAACCATTCTGATTGTGCACACAAGAACTCTGAAGTTGATATTAAAAAGATTCTTGAATTTCTGATAGACAACATCTATATAGTTTTTGGAAATCAGGTCTTCCAACTATCTGTTGTAATTCCCATGGTAACCAATTGCGCCCCATTGTTAGCAGAACTAATTTTTTTATGCATATGAAGCAGAATGTATTCAAAAAACTTGTACGTGAAAAAATGAAAACACTCGCTGTGGCCTTCAATTCAACATTCAGGTTTATCGACGACGTATTATCAATTACCAATTGTTACTTCCATACTTTCGTCGACTCGATATATTCCAGTGAACTTGAAGTAAAAGATACCACAGAGTCTGCTTCATCTGTTTCATATTTGGATATTGTACTGGAAAAGGACATTGATGTAGCCTAACAACAAAACTTTATGATAAACGTTGGCCTTCAATTTTTCTATCGTCAATTTTCCTTACTTATGTAGCAGTATACCTTCATCACCTGCACATGGAGTTTTTGTCTCTCAGTTAATTCGATACGGAAGGGCATGCTCTTCGTATGAACAGTTTCTAAAACGCGGCAAGCTACTGACAAACAAGTTGATAAAACAGGACTTTCAACAGTCACGCTTAAAGTCATCATTTTGTAAGTTTAATGGTCGATACAACGACCTTGTCAGCAAATACAATCTCTCACTGGGTCGCATGCTGACTGACGTTTCTCATACTTATTGTTAGGCCATTTTAATGACCTAATTGTCTACGGATTTTTCCGTTTTCCCGATTACGACAAAGAGCACACGGCGGGTGTGACCGGTCAGCAGAGATGCTCACTCCTCCATGGCATCTGATCCTATCTCTAATTTTCTTACAGGTCCGTGTTGGCACTGCTCCTGTTTTGTATTTTTTTCTTTGGACTTTTGATTTGAATAATGATCGTTATCGCCACATGTCATGTAATGACAGTTTCAATAAATAAATATGAAAATATCTTACGTAATACAAAAGATGTAATTACACAATTCCAATTCAACAGTGAACATGTATTAGTCTATCTCTAATAGAATAATTAATCTGTTTTTGATAATTTTCGAATATTTCATTTTTTTTAACTGAACATCAAGCAATTATCGTATAAACGTTTGCAGTTTCTCAATGATTTTATCGCCAAAAACAACTGAATATATTTACAAGAATGATAAATATCAACATTTCCAAACATTGTACACTGTCTTTCTGTTGGTAAATTTAAGTAAAATTGTTTTCACGAAAACAAAAATGATCATACAAAACGACAAAGATCTGAAAACACATGTTTAAAATAAATAATGAGTATTCCATTATAAAGATAAGAGTGTCAATGCCAGTTATAGAGAAGCACATTCCATAGCATATGTGATACCCCAGAAATTGTCTCATATATTAGATCTGTCTCTTTGACTCAAATCATTTTGTAAAAAACTAAATATGCCAACAGTCTGACATGACTTTAAAAACACATTTTCTATAAAACTGCAATAGTGTTAATTGTGTTGAAATCATATGCAATTTATTCAAACATACAATGTGTATTCTAATATTCTAAGAAATAATTGTTATTCTACTCAGGATGAACCTCTGCGCTGTGATTATCAAACCGATATGTCTTAAATATTAGATGACCTATTGTATTTTAATGGTTGAAAAAAATATAATAAGTTTTGAGATTTATATGGCCTATGAGACTATTATATGTTTCAATTTACCCATTTTATTCACTACGTACCCTTTTTTCAAACATTCCTTAAAAGGAATAAAACATCAATATCTACATAATTACAAATGTTTTACAGCAACCCATGATTGCAGAAATGATAACAGGAGACCGATTTTTTTGCAAATTGTTACCTTTATTTTACTTAGAAAACATATCTCTAAAATCATATTTAAACATTTCCCCATAAATATTTCCACAAGAAAATGCTTTACTTAAGCATTGAAATATTTTTAGAAAGCTGTGGTCTCATAACTGCAACGCTGTGTGCATACAAATTGAATAATGCGTGCTAGCGCGTTATAAAAATTTGTTTGCACACATCGTTGCAGTTATGAGACCACATCTTTCAAAAAATAATGATTCAATGCTTATATTTACGTTTTTTCACCTTTATTCCCTTTAGGCAATTATGATTTATTTTTCAAAATCTCTGCCTTATTTTACGAGTAATGCGCAATAGCCTTAGGGAATAGCCTTAAGAACAGCCGAATTTTGCTGACAAAATAGTGCACAATTACACAATTGTATTTTTTATTCTGTTTTTGAATGAATATAATCTTTGGTATAATAATAAATTAATAAATTGAATTCATTTCTTTGTTAAATAATATTTACATCAATGAAATGTTTATCACCTTAAATATATCAGGTCGATCATGATCCGGATTGAAGTCGCGGGAAGAGTCAGTTATGTCTTCGAGAAATACTGAAGGAAGACTGCAATTCATACGCACCAGATTTGGTGATTGGGTCTTCTGTGTTATGCGTAAATATCACTCAAATCAATTTATGCAATTTAATAGTGGGAATAAAAGTGAATGTAAATATTCCAATATGATGTACATTACTTTCTTGACCAAATTAAGACTGAAAAAAATATAAAATGTTTACATAATATATTGTTTTCTATACCAATTTCAAAATCATTGCCTAAAAAATTATCATCTAAACAATATGACGCTCTCCAAAACCAGGAGACTATCAAACATCTAGATTAATGGCTTTCAAAATCAATTCATCAGAATATGCATATTTTATCAACTAAAATTTTATAATGTATATTGTCCAAAATATCCGATCAGAATTTCGTGAACTCATTAAAATTAAAAGTATATACGAAGATGTAAAATATTTCTAATAAGCTTTAAAAAAAAAACAACGTTCAACGTGTAAAAAGACTTAAATATAGCTTAGTAGTTAATCATTAAAATTAAAGTGCATTTCATTTGTAGTTTATAGTCACATTAGTTTTTGAATTTGCACTGCGTTTCAAATGTATCTTTTTACATGCATCCAATTAATCACAAGTTAAAAGGTCACCTGGGGGTTTTTTTCATTCATTTTAATCTCCTTTTTGCTGGTCATGTTTTTTTTTCAAACGATAAATATTAATAATATATATCCCCTCAATAAGAAATTCAGCTATCTGTAAAGAGACAAAGTTTCTTATATACAAATAACTTATCTTTGTCATCAAATGAATTATTTTAAGTAATACCAATATACATTGAATGTCACGGTATCTCATAACTCTTACTTCGATATCCACAAACTTACCTCCAATGTCCCAATAGTCATTAAGGTGATCAGTAACAGGCTTAAATGATACTCTTCAATATGAATAGTGCTTAGTTTCTTGATAGGGATCATGCAGTTCTATATAATTTAAAGTAATACAGTTACTACAAAGGAAAAAAAACATTGTTTCCAACATTTTTTTTAAAAAGCTAATAAATTATCCTTTCAATCACAACCAAAGTTCTTTTTTCTTTTACTGTACTTATCAAACTTTAAGTGATTTCATGTTATCATCATTTTTGCAAACTTTATCATTAAACTATAGCATATGATATTTAGTAGAAATTGCCAAAAAGCAATGCATTATAATTATTTACAGATTTAAAGGTCCCAGAATTGACAGATGAATGACAAGTTGCAGGCGCACTTTGGTAATTATCCTCTGTCACATAATTGCAGCAGGTTCTTGGGATCTGAGAGGCCGTTACCTGACATGAACCTGATGTTGTACACCAGGGAGTTCTGTCAAAGTCGTTGGTTGTTCCTGTGACTTGGTCTATAGCACAGCACTCATACTTAAATTTTATCAAAGGAACATTTATATTCAAATCAATGGGTAAATGGATCTTTAAATATCTTTGAAATGAGTCAAACAAGTATCTTATAAGCGTGAAAGTAAGCATCATGGTTTAGTCAAAACGATTGATAGATGATAAATGGACTGAAACATAGACTTAAAGTTGATCTGACAGGTGTACAATACAGCAAACATCAATATAAAACTGGTTTTGTTGAGCTAAAATTCTTTTATTGATGAAGATACAGATACAAATTTCAAACCTTTTTAATGAATCGTTATTGCGGTATTCTTTTACCTCTATGAAGAACTTGTTCCAACTATCAGATATTGCATCGCCACTTGAAACATTATCCGCAGTATAATTTTTCTCGAGTCGAGCTATCATTGATGATTTTATTAGGGCATAGTTCTATGAAAAACAAAATAAAAAACCTTTATCCTAAATCAAAGTGGAGCAAAAATGTCGGTTTAATGTATTCGAGTTAAAGTCATCAAGTTTTTTTTTCTCTTTTAAAATAAAAGAGAAATAAAAAATATTTTATTAGTATGTTTGTTCTTCATTTTGTCAAGAAAAAATACTATAGTGTTATGTTGAAATCACAATATACATAAACATACAATAACCTAAACTGTAATTGTGGGTACTATACACATTCATATGCAGAGAGTATGTAGAAGTATTTATCTATTGGTAGAAAAAAAGAAAATATACGAACCGTGTCCGCTTGTCTTTCTTTGGTGTCAAGTACTTCTTTGTAGAAATGTATCGTTAGGCCTGAATATACAACTGCAACAACTGCAATCACTCCAAGCTGTAAAACAAGTATTTCTAGCAACCAACACATAACATTTGTGTTTCTTGATATTGACTACAATACATATTCACTGTATACTTACTGCGATAAGCATACCAAATTTCTTGTTTTTAGAAATCCCCAAGAAATTTAATAGTAGAAAGAAAATTATTGCATTCAGAAATAAGAAAGATATTCCCAAATAGCAGAGAGTCGTTGACGTTTTCTTTATGTCATCGTATTTACAGGGTGGGGTATTGTCCACACCAAGGGAAACAAGCACTTTTTCTAAATCACATGGTTTGGCTTTTGAAATCTCGTTAGTAGACGATATAAGCACAATCGCTGCAACCTTAAGAGAATATTTTAACAGCATGTTAGCAACTTTAAATAATATACAGGTATTTTCAATTCGCAAAGTTCTTAACATATCAGAAATATTTAACAAGTTTTACAAACTTCCAAATATACCAAAAGAATTCCATTCAAAGCCAGCAAAGTATGGACTGTCCTGTCTAAGTTTCTGTATAAATCCGTTGATAGATTATCCTGTAAGAAAATATTACACGTAATCATTGCGTACTTTAATTCTAGACAAATGATGTTCAGTTTAAATTATCAACCTATCCTAGATAAATATCAAATTAGGATATGCAAATATATGTGCAAGCTACGCATGGAATAGAGTTAAATCCATATATTATTATTGTCTTCCCAAATACGTTATCTCTTAATTACTTTAATTATGAAAAATTTATAATGTATTCTGTGCAGCTTGAAAAAATCGTAATTTTTACATGCTCAGTAGGCACGAGTGAGTTTTGTGCGAGTGTTATTTTGTGAAAGAGTTCAATACAAAATGACATTATTATTATAAGAAAATATTGTATAGTTTTATAAAAATGCATTTTTAAGAAAATTTTTTCTCTAATAAATTCATTACTATCTTGCCATTTGTCCATTAACAATTGTTAATTGATAATACGTCGTCGATATACCTGAATGTTGAATTGAAGGCCACAGCAAGTGATTTATTTTTTTTCACGTACAAGGTTTAATTCTGCTTTATATGAATACAAAAATAGGTCTGCTAACAATGGGGCGCGATTGGTAACCATGGGAATTCCAACAGATAGTTGGAAGACCTGATTTCCAAAAACTACATAGATGTTGTCTATCAGAAACTCAAGCATCTTTTTAATATCAACTTCAGAGTACTTTTGTGCACAATCAGAATGGTTTTTAACAAAATAGTTTTGCAAATGACCAATGACAAGGTAAGTATCAGGGCCTTCAATAAAAAGTGTCATCGTTGTTACAAAAATAAAACAAGATCTTTTTGGGTTTTTTTTAATGGTTACCTTCAAAATACTCTCCTTTAACAGACACACATAATTTCAACCGATTTATCCAAGCTTTGAATGCATTCATATAATGTTTTTTGGGGAATGGTATTAATGTACTCATAAATGGCAGAGCCCAAAGCATTCCTTGAAGCATATCTTCTTCCTGACAAGTGCTTTTTTAATTTAGGAAAAAGAAAAAAGTCAGAGGGAGACAAGTCGGGTGAATAGGGAGGATGGGGCAAAACATGAACCTTTTCTTTTTCCAAAAATGATCTCACAATCTGGGATTTATGTACTAAGGCGTTGTCATAAAGAAGTCGAATGTTGCAAATTCCAGACTTTGGTCTCTTCCTTTCGTAATGTTTCTTAAAGCTGCTTAGTCCGATTTTTTGGTTATTACAGTATCAAATAATTTTACATACAAACCAATTATCTTAGAAAGTTAAAGACTTTCACCTATTTACAGTCCTAATACAATCATACCCGCCTCGACGTCGGGGGGGGGGGGGGGATCTTAATAAGGGGCGAAATGGCGCGGTACCCTTTTATGTATAGTTTGTTTTGTAAAGAAATTTTGTTGATCATTTTTCATTTAAATATGGTTTAATTGACCGGGAAAACTACTGCCATGTCTATTTTAATACATACTCAACAAAAGTATCGTTTAAAAGCGTATACAAAATTTGATATAAAATCGGACCAAGCAGCTTTAACTTTCTTCAGCAGAAAATTTTTTATACATGTCCGGTGATTGATCGGCCTTTTGGAATAGCAACTTGAACTATTTTGCTTAAAAGATACAAAGGAAAATATGTGTAAATTTTCGCATGTTTTTAAATCCTACCTTTTTTTTAAATAAAAAAACATGACCCAAAAACAAAAACCGATGTGTACAACTTCAATGTCTCTCAATGTTATTCAAATTCGTTGGATTCCCATTTCATGCTATTATAGTTTCGGAGCTTTTGTCTGGAAACCAAAGGCTCTTATTTTTTTTCTAAGGGGAATATCTCGTTAACGGAAGTAGAATTTTATAAATTATGAAATGTTTTTTAAAGTGTTTTTTTTAAGTCTATAAGCCCTGAAAATATGTGCAAAAACCATTCAGATATGAGAAAGATATGACGCCTCATAGTTCACGTGTAGAAAACAAAGAATCTTGATTTTCATTTTTTCCGGCACAATCAGTAAAAGGTCTTCCGTGAAACAGAAGACCTTAAAAGGGGGTAAGAGTTCCTTCTGAGTTATCATGATTACACGCTAGAGATATCGAATGCTGTCTTGAAGACACATAAAACAGACATTATTTCACATAAAAATTCTCCTATAAAAATCATGTTTATTCGTCGTTATTTCACATCAGTCTTCTGCTTTAAAAAAAATAATTTAAATTAACAATACTTAGACATATGTTTTCATGCATAACATTCCTTAGGATTGTGCATGTATGATAGTATCTGCTACAAATGCGGGGCCTATTCAACAGAGCGAATAGATGCGAGTAAACGCGAGGTGTCTCAAGATCACCCTCTTTCTCTTATGTCTCTTTCTAACACAAAAGGCGAGCGCATGACACTGCATGTACCTAAGAGGGATGACACGGCCATCAAAAACAAAGGGGTTTCACAAGGCAATCTGACGAGTATTTCAAGATTTACATCAAAATTTTTTGTTTTACATGTAACTCCAAAATATAGGATAAAACGAGAGGCGCATCTATAATTCTGCCTATCTTTTACGGGTGGAGACATATGCTTTCGCTACCCCGCCCCAATCCCCCCCCCCCCACCAGCCAAACATGTGATACTATGCGTAACGCCTTTTTTTCTATATAGTTTAAAAGCACGGGTTACATTTCTATGGGGGTCAGTTTTCAACGTGTGGGGGTTCGTAGATCTACAGGTCTAGAAAGGTTTTCTACGGTAGAAAAGGACCCTACGTGTCATAGAATACTAAGTCTTGGTCAGTTTTCTACGTGGAAATTTCCCCGGTTAATATTCTACGTGGGTCACTTTTCGTCGTTTAACCGGCGCACTTATTTGCAGCAACCTCTTTATGTTTCTCCATCTGGCCGAGAGCACATTATGAGCTTTTTTATTCGTAAATGGTCTTTTGGAACTTTTGGAAATATTTTGTCATAGATGTCATAAGCTTAGTGTATTGTCAAATCGTTTCTAAAAAAAAGGCATGTTTCCAAATTTACAAAGTATGATTTTGCATTGATATATCTATAGTATGGATTTGCTATATGAGATGTTATTACTATTAATTCAACATTACTTTAGGCCATATGTGTTCTCAAAAACTAACGATGTATGTGAAGTCAGATATTTTGCAATTATTTGATAATCTAGTCAGTCTATATAATGTATTTATGCATTATTAAATGTCTGTTATTTGTTTATGTACGGGTTCGTTTTTTAGTTCATTCAAATAAACTTGGAACACATTTTGACGGTGTGGTTACTTAGTAACTGTAACGCAGTGACACATCTAGGTTTTGCTTAAGGTAATATTTACCCGAGGATGTGGATTTTTTGCTTGTTCTTTTGTATGTTTTATATCAGTTGGTACGACTGGAAGGGGTCGACTCTACAATGTAAACATTTTTTTATTTTCGCCAAAAACATACATGTCTTCAGATATCGATAGAGAAAACATTAATCTTAGTTTGTAAAGATTACATATAGTAATTACTGTTGTAAAGTATTTCACAGGCCTGCTTTTGTTAAAAAATAAAATCTTGAAAAAGAGAATATGCCAATTAAAAAAAGCAATGTATAAAAAACTTTATAACATACTTAATTTTGGTTTTTTGTCAACAAGTTCTGTTACATCTCGATTTTGAATGGTAGAGTTATTGTTTGTGATCTTTAAGAAAAACAATTTCAATACAATCTTAGCTCATTTTATGAGTTATTTTTAATATTGTTGGGAAGTATTTCTAAGTCAGTTTTTGTAAAATAATTAAACTTGAACAATGATGACATAGTGTGCTGTACAAAGAAAAATTCTATGAAATATAGAAAAGAAAAGTAGGTTTAATTTCAAAGCCTTTTGTCGCTTTCTTTTTTGTACTTTATCCCCAGTATTCTGATATAATCTGTCTTATGAGTTCATGCAGATAAAAAGATGATTAAATTAAAACAATAAGTAACTGAAAACAAAGTATATTCTAATAATGAAACGCATATTTTAACCTTTCCTCCTTCATTTTCAATGCCCCGTGATGTTTTTCTGGTTAATATATCATCCTATTAAAGGCGCATATTGATAAGTATAAAATGTTACTTATTTATCAATTATTTAAAAAGAACAAAAAACACACATTGAAAGTAAGCGCGCATTTTTATTAAATATGTAGTTGTCACAATCAAAATAAATCCTAAATTTCAAATATTTGTTATCTTTTCTTCTTCACTTCCCTTGCCCAGTGATGTGTTCTGTTATTATTATCTGATATAAATGCATTCTATGCTAAAAAAAAAAAAACATCTTGCACAGGATAGTAAAATACATACATGTATTTCAGAATAAAAAAAACAATACATATAACCATATCCAATCAGCCTTTCAGAGAGTTAGTGAAATGTTTTAATATTAAAAAATGTACATATGTTACCTTTTTTTCTAAATTCGCCATGTCCACTGCTGTGTTCTTTGGAGCTTTGTTGGTTATAACAAATTGCTGTAATAAAAACATCCTGCTCAGAATAGTATCAAACTTATTTACATGAATCTATTAGTATGAAGAAGAAAAGTTTATAAATAAAGCCAGCAAGCATTAATGAAAGTGAAAAGTCTCCAAACTTCATGGCTTGTTAATTGTACTTGGGTGCTTTGGTGATTATTACAACCTCCTATTACAAAGACATCCTGCTCATGGTAGAATAAAACTAATTTCTTGCACCATCTTTCACTGCATTATCATTGTTGTGAAATCACCTTGTCTTATGCAAGTCGGCAGTGTGATTTTTTTTTATTTTTTTTTTTTTTGTTATGTTTTGTTTTGGTTTTTTTTCTTATATTGCGTCTCACAACGCTGTATAATTTGAAAATGAAAAGAAATATGATCTGCAATCAGAAAACGCTAATACTTGAGGGTGAAAATGAATTTAAAACTAATTTTTTATTCACTAAACATGTTTTTTACATGTTTTTATATTTACTAAATTTAAATTTATCTCAAAAAGAAATTAACAAAACTTGACTAAAGATTTTGAGCACGTAAACAGATTTTTAAATCGTCTTAACGATTTATCAAAGTGTTTGAATGAATTCAAATAAAATGTTTTACGGTGCGACCGTTGGGGCGAGCGCGGCAGGAATTACACATATCTTGCATCATTGTCAACTATACATGATATTTTGACAACTATCATTTAACCTCAAAGAATGTTTGAGCGAGAGAGAGAGGAGAGAGAGAGAGAGAAATAATATTTCTAAGATTCAAAAACAATTCTAACAAAATACACTCCATAGACTTGCTTCACCCTAAAACCTTTACTTTCGGAGAGAATTGCATGATCAGTCTGTATTGTCTAATTTGTGTTTAATTTGCTGTAAAGATAAATATTATTTTTCTTTTATTCTTTGTTGTTATCTGACTTTTATTTTTACCTCCTGGTTGTTTTTTAATTTGTTTTTTTTTTGCATGCTAAATATACGTTGTTTCTATCCCCCCACCTTGCAGATTGTAGTTTACCATTTTCCAATTTAACGGTTTGACAAGATGCAATATCTACATAGATTTTTTAAAGGTTTAATTTTTCTCTTTATTACTCTTTATTAATTACAAAATTAGGCTGTAATGTTGATAGCAATATATTTGTTTATATCCTTCCTACTTGCATATTGGATAATCATATTATCACAAAACTTGGTAGACATAATTTAACAATAATTTCAAGTTTTTAAGAAAATAGTTTTCAGTAAATATTTTGTCAAATAGTTAATACGGCCATCTTCGGTTCCCGGTTTTCCTCAAATACACAGTTACGAAAACAAAAACATCAGAGAAATGACTTCTAGTTCTCGATCAATTGTGAGCAAATAAGATGCCAAGTCGTATAGAGTCGTTTTTAAAAGCATTAGGAAGGGCAAAAGATAGTAAGTATAAAGTAAAGATTGGGTAATCTAATATACTTTGTCATGACGTCATGTTTACCCGTAACCGTGCTCTGTGGTGACAAAACATGCTGCTTTAAAATCAGTTAACAAAATTACCTTTTCAACAAATGTTTCGAAACTTCACACATCAATGAAATGAATGTTGGTGCATAAAATAATGTGTTAGTTGTGACTTTCATGAAAACTATATGACAGACAGCGACATTGTCTTCGTATTTTTTGATAGACCCTCGTAATTGTTTTGTTAACATTTTATTGTTGTTTCTATTTAAATGCTAAATTAAATAAAACACAAATGTATCGAAGGTATTTTAGTAGAGTGTTATACAAGCAATACAAGAAAACGTCATCATCATTCAAAATATTGCTGTCGCTTTTTAAAAACTTTTCTTATTGGTAATATGGTGCAAAACTATCATTAAAATAAAAGCTCTACGACGTGATCAACACGCAATTAAGCAAAACTAAACAAAAGAAATGAGATTGATTTATTATACTCTACCTTAGTTTCCTCTAAAAGAACAGATATTTTCACAATTCTACTTTCGTTTTGTATTTCTGCAAAATGTCTCCCATATATATAGCTTAGATCAAAATTGATAGCATTACGCAGTGCACCTAGGCAACTACCAAACACAATAATGTGAAGAACTGCGCAGTATGGAACGTAGATATAAACAGGAAGCAAATTAAAAAATGGATCAAACCTTTGTCAATATATTTTACACTGGGCGATTAATAGATTTAAGCAAATAAAAACAATTGCAGACAAAAAAGAACTGCGCAGTATGGAACGTAGATATAAACAGGAAGCAAATTAAAAAATGGATCAAATCAATATATTTTACAAATTATTAGCAAATAAAAACAATTGCAGACAAAAAAATCTACAAAACTACAGAAACATATTATATCTTTGAGAACTTTTTTAATGAAGATTAGAATCGCAAATATCATTTTTTACTAACAAACTTCATAGATCATGTTATGTGGTTTTATATTGTTTATACTTTACTTCATTAACAACTTTATGAGTATAACAATTCATTTTAAGGTCATTTAGTTTAAAGGCCGGATCTGACCTAGTTGAATATCCACATGGACGGCAATTAAGCATATAAGGAAGCAGGCCCCTTCTCCAAACTGATAACACCGCAGCGAGAATCTATTAATAGATAGCTGCATACCAGAAGCACGTGCTGATCAGAGAACTACATAATCTTTAGGGTCATTTAATAATGAAACGGTGTGCATAATTCCTTTCCCTGATTTTCATTCTTTAAGTAATAAGCATCTAGACATGCATGTACTTCTAAATTGATTACTGCCAATACAAGCATCCCTTTTGTTGTTTTGTTTTTTATATCATTCTAGAGCTTTGTTAAAACATCTATCATAGTAAGCATCATTTTTTCACATACATATGTAATTATTTAGGAAATACTTTAAATTAAAAAAAAACAACCAATTCACTGGTCAGAATAACTCTTATCAACAACAATGTGGGTTAGGTGCAAGAGGCTAATGCACACGAGTCCTGACACAGTAGGGAATCCCTCCCGCCAAATGTCAATAAATCAGCCTCCAAATCTGCAAATGTGAAAGAGGTTCCAGGAAGGAAAAAACATATTTACCTGATGACTTTGCATATAGGCCTAATCTTTGATTATCAGAAATATTTGGAAAAAAATATTCATATACAATTTATTAAATCAGATGTTAAGGTTACAAACTGTAGTTCACTGTAGTACATTACAAGCTCAATTTTCCTTTTGGTTTACCTCTGCCCTAGTAAAATTCCCTCCAAAACATTCTTGTTATCCAAATTATGGCGGAAAAGATCAAGCAGGGTGAATTGGAACGAAGAGAAATAGTACAGTTTTTCAACTCATAAATTGGGATTTAGAGGAATAATCGACTAGTGATTTAAGATGGTGCAAAATGCTGGTGAGACAGATGAAGACATGATTTACAGGGGAGTTTGTTGAAAGTTAATTCTGCACGATTCTGTCAGAACAGCAATAATTAAGGAATGTCCCCATTGTTTATGCAGACCCGTCAGAAGCTGTCCGATAAGGTGGAATGTAAACAAAAAGCGGATTTCTCATCTGTAAATCAAATCTGAGGAAATTTGAATTTCTGGATCACTTCAAAATTTTAAATAAGAATTTCTAAAGTAGTAATGCATCAATAATAATTATTTTTCTATCTAGAGATGCCTTTCAGTTTACTTTAGTTGCATGACAAAATTTAATTTATACTTTTTGCTGATTAAAGTGTAAATTCAGAAATTTCTTCTCTGAAGTGGAAGGTGGCAAGAAAATTTAAATTTCCTCCATTTTCCTCATTGGCTGCTATTTATACCCCAGACCCGGTCTTTAAAGAAATAGTAATATTTTTCAGCATTAAAGTAAAGACACACTGTTAGGCCTTTAAGTTGGCAAGAGACCACCTACTCCAACTCCACCTTAAAATTTGAGGTTTGAATCTAGGCTGTCAAATAATTGTGCTCTCTTATGAATTATCACCTTCAACTTACATTTCTTTAGCCTTTTCTTTCAAAGTAATATTACAAATTTGAAATTGACACTGTGCATTTTTATATTTAGAGGGTTTTTTTTTCATTTTTATTGTAATTAATGGGTGGAAGTGCAGTTTGCATTTATTCTTCTTATATTCAGGTTTTGAGAATATACATGTAGAACAGTCATTTAAATTTACTTATTAAAAGCTAAAGATAATTCAAGAAGTTTTATTCTTTTCACGACGCAAGAGCGGAAAATCATCAACCCACTCAAAAGATGTATTGGTATTTAATGCATTTCGTATGGCTCGAATATCTTTGTTTTATCTATGTACGAGAGCACCTTATCTCCTGTTAACCATGTTTAATATATAATTTGGATAATACCCAATCAGTGGAAATAGGAAACTATAAATAAAAAAAATTGTTGTTGCTTGTTGTATTTTCTTAAACTACTTATTAAATGATATGCGATGTTAACGAAAACAAAAACTGCAATTTTAAAACCATTAAATGCATATGATAGCACTTTCAACACGTTAATGATATGAGATATCTAGGTATAGTTTCAATGAAAAAATCCAGATCAAGAAATTTGAAATTACAAAGGATGAATTACTTTTTCGAACAATATCATGAAAGCGTTCTGGGATGTCCTCATTCCCAGAATGACCCATAAAGCACTAAAAAACTGGGATAACGAGACAAGTTTAGTTATTGTTGAAAACGGGATAAGTTTTATTTCAAATTATAATTAAGGTGGATCAATTTACTTCCT
This sequence comes from Magallana hongkongensis, assembly GCA_016163765.1. NCBI lineage: Eukaryota > Metazoa > Mollusca > Bivalvia > Ostreida > Ostreidae > Magallana > Magallana hongkongensis. The sequence continues at coordinate 66,936,208 of WFKH01011581.1, read as the reverse complement.
GTAACATTAATCCCACTTAATTGACGGAAGCCTCGTATCGGTGTTGTATATTACGGTAATATAGGAATATATTTGGTCTGAGTTATCTATTAACACACACATATGAACTACCTCGGTAAGAAAAAAGCAACTTCCTGTTCCGGCAACTATCTAAACCGCCAGACAGTAATCATCCCAGAGATTAATAATCCGAAGATTGCAGAATTCTATCTTGCCATCAGGTATGCCGCCAGTCAGATCTCGAATATCAACACCCTCCAGAGGAGCGAGAAATCAACACTTTGCGTCTCCAGCAAGGGCGAGAGGCAGAGGGCGTTCTAGGACTCAGGAACCCTCCGAAACCAGAAGAACGTCCCCCGCCATAGTTAACATGGCGGGCCCTCCAAGCCCGGGAACAAGTGTCAGTGGGGAACTAACCATGCCGGTGCACACGGCACAGAATGACGCCTCAGTTTCAACCGGTGAGTTTGACTTCATTCCCCCCGCATTACTCGCGAGTAGAAATAACCCGGTCGATTTCCAGACCCCCCCCCCTCCTTTAACGTATTCGATTACCAACCCCACGCTTCCGAGAGCTCTTTTGACCCTATATCGGTCCACGTCCCCTTAAAGATCAAACAAAAAATCTGGGAAGGTAAATTTATCGAGCTTTCCATTCTACTTAAATCCGCGCGGGAACTCGCCGGGGACGAGTCGCACGGACAAATTCAAATCCGCAACGGCACTATGTGCCTAATTAAAAACAAGTCCTACATATTCCTGTCCATCGAGAAATGGACGTCAGCGTTTTTAATTTTCAAGAGCATAATGTTGGAAAAATACCGCGCTAGAGCGCAGGAATTCATTACGTACATGCGTGACATACGTATGGCTGCCGACAGATCCAGCAACGGCTGGTTTATCTATGATGAACAATTCCGCCTTCGTAAAGCCTCAGACCCTCACTCGTCCTGGGAAACTATAAACTCTGAGCTCTGGCTTATGTATGTCAACAATAACTTCCAAGCTAACAATAAACCCCAAATGCCAGTCTTAAACACCCATGTACAACGCAAACAAAACAATAACGCCCCCAAGACCCCTAGCTCTGTCCAACTTTGCCACATTTTTAATGCAGACAAGCATTGTAAATTTGCTAATTGCAGGTATTCACATGTCTGCAGTTCATGCGGTGGACGCCACCCCGCAGCCAGATGCGAAAGCAATTACACCCAGTAACAAGTCGCTCAAGACTCTGGGGACAACTCCCATTGATGTCTATACCCTGACTTCATATCTCAAAGACTATAAAGCAAAATCTTTCATTATTAACGAGCTTTTACATGGCTTTCATCACCAGTATTCGGGTCCAAGGTTATTTCGGGAAGCCAAGAACTTAAAAACTGCATTAATCAACGCACACATTGTTCAACAAAAAATAAATAAGGAAATTTCGTTACAAAGAGTTGGGGGACCTTTTCAATACCCACCCTTTCTGTCTATTCAAGTTTCACCCCTGGGCCTAGTTCCCAAAAAGACGGGGACTATCACCTCATCCACCACCTATCTTACCCAGAAAACCAATCTATCAACTCCTTCATAGACCCTATGGCCTGCACTATGTAACTATATATCATTTTTATACCTCCTGTCAGTTTGCCTCTATATAATTATTCACTACTCATCTATTTTCGCATAGTATACAAAGGGTTTATATAGCGTAAACATGGTGTGCCGAAATAGAGCACGGCAAATGTTTTCAACGAAAATCTTACAAGCGCCGACAGCGGGTTCCGAACTCACGGCCCTAAAATCATTACGTCCAAAAGCCCAACGCCTTACCGTTACCGTTATGCCACAGCACCCGATAATTGAAGAGGCGGTTATTCTATATATAAAACGTAGATACATACAATTGATATCCAGCATTTAAATTTACTAATTTTTCCTAAATCTCCTCATTATTGACGGGATTTTTAATGTTAAAGTTTCAAGTAAACTTTTGAACAAATTGATAAACCATTTTACAAAGAAATTGTACATGAGAATCACGAAAACGCTTTTTTAAATGACGCTTGATAAAGAATGTACAAGAAAAAAATTCAATGAGATTTCGTCTGCTAAACAACTCGAGTTTTCTCGGTAAGGTCAATCGTGTCTCATTTCTAAAAAATAACAAACGTTTGTTGATTTTTTGTGATTGTACAGCAGCTTGTTAATTAATCGATTAATATGAAAGAGCAAACGTTTGCTTTTCCGATGATTATTTTTAGGGACTACACAACACTCAAACGTCACAGCTACTTATAGCGAGGCACATCAGTATACAACAGTCAGCATAATAATAACAATAGTGTTGTGTTGTGCATGTACTATGTCTAAATAGTGGTCAGGGTTTGATACATAGTGCAATCGCCTCCGGCTCGTGCACTATGTATCAAACCCTGACTATTTAGGCATAGTACATGCACAACACAACACTATTATATAAATAGACGATGCAGCATCTATCATTGTAGCCCTGGGGCCTGGAACTCTGGTAGCCAAATCTGACATAAAATCAGCATTCCGTCTAATCCCAATCGCGCCGTCCGACTTTGCTCTATTAGATTTTAAATTTCAAGTAAAATATTACTTCGACAAAATGTTGCCATTTGGAGTTTTAATCAGCTGTGCAATTTGGGAAAAGTTCGCTACTTCACTCCACTGGATAATCCAATCTAAGTCCCGCAATCCTAGCATCCTACACTATTTAGATGGTTTTCTTTTCGCTGGTCCACCAAATTCTCATTTCACACTCGACCTTTTTAAACAAATTTGCAATTACATTGGGGTATTAATCGCACTAGACAAAACCATCGTACCAAACACCACTATAACTTTTCTGGGAATAGATTTTGATACAATTCATATGGTCATGCGGCTCCCTCCAGACAAACTACATACGTTAAGACAAACTATTCGATTCGTGCAGAATGCCGAAAAAGTCCAGCTTACGTCACTGCATTCATTAATCGGCCTACTCAACTTGGCAAGCAAAACGGTGGCGCCCGGCAGAGCCTTTTGTAGGAACCACTGGTATCAAAAAGCCCCACCATTTCATTAGAGTCAGTAGTGGCATGCGGGATGACCTAGCCATATGGCAACAATTCCTAGACCAATACAATGTGGTAACAGTTATCAGTTAAGGCAACAGTCTTCAGTTGTTCACAGGCGGGGCGGGGGGGGGGGGGGGGGGGGGGGGGGGGGGGGGGGGATCTTCTTCTCCGGCCGCTGGGCTCACTCTCTGTGGTACTCCAAATTGTCTTACAAACGCATTTTGTTCCACATTGACAACATGGCAGTTGTACATATCATTAACACTTGCACATCTATATCTCATAAGGTAACGAACATTGTAAGGAAACTGGTCCTACTCATACTAAAACACATCACAATCAAGGCAAAATACATTCCATCAAAAACCAACCAAATTGCTGACAGTATTTCTCGTTCACAGTAGGGAAGGTTCCGGACCCTGGCCCCAGACGCCGAGTGGTGGCCCACACAGCTCCCGCCCCGGATATAGGATGCCTGATGGCTGAGTTCAGGCGCCTCATCCATAATTCACTATCGTTTAACACATCCAAAGCTTACCAGGCTGCCCTCAATAAATTTCAAGTTTCCCTTACCTGCTACGGCCTCCAGCAAACCTGGCCCATCCACCCCAACATAATTTTATGCTACATCTCGTACCTATCTTTTCAACATCTTTCACCAAATACAGTAAACATGTATATCAGCGCAATATCTTACTATCACAAACTCAAAAATCTCATAGACACAACTAAGTCCTTCCTGGTAACCAAAGCCCTGCTGGGCCTCAAGCGTTCAAAAGGCGTCAATTTAGACAGTCGATTACCTATTACAAGCCCAATACTACAAAAACTCCTCGCAGCCCTGCAAGTAGTATGCAAATTAATCACCTTACGAAACTAAATTGTTTACTTGTGCATTTTCAATGGCATACTTTGCACTGCTCCGCATAGGTGAGATTAAAGTAATTAACCCAAACTTTCATTCCTCCTCACACTGCATTAAATTACAGTATGTGCAAGTGTGGGGCAATACTTCAAAGCTCAAGATAATTATACCCCACTCCAAAACCGACCAGATAGGCAGCAACACTACCTTAACCATTCATAGTCAACCACAATCCTCACTATGTCCTATAAAAGCTACAGTGGCTTACCTATCTTGCAGGCCATACCCAACACAAAACTATAACTTCTTAATCCATGGCAATTCTAAACCACTAAGCAGGTACCAATTCAATGCAGTGCTTCAGAAAGCTATCAACAATGGTGCAATACCAGGCCACTTCCTCACACACAGTTTTCGTATTGGCCGGGCCAAGGACCTAGCGCTTCAGGGCACACCTCACGCAGACATCCAGAGGTTCGGTCGATGTAAGTCAACAGCATTTCTAAATTACATCCGCATCCGTTAAACTCGCAGCATAGGGGGGGGGGGGGACAACTCTCATATTCCTAACATTCTGCTCCCAAGTCTACATGAAGGCGCAATCTCATTTAGTTACACCACTAACTAAATCAAAGTATTGCAGGTCCTTCAATCTGGATCTTTGGATCCTCAATCCTAAATTGGGCAGGTCAAACGGCCAGACATTCAAGCGGGGGAACCAACCTTAACCTACCGGCAACCATCCTCTGGAGGGCAAAGAGGGGCATGCAATGGCACCAACTGGACCCAGAAATCCTGCAGCTGATCCAGAGACAACCACCACCTAACTATATTCTCATACATCTAGGTTCAAACGACCTGGTAAACACCGAGTTCACTAGCAAAAAACTTCCAAGAAATTCGGTGAAGCTGCCTGTACTACAATGCACTTCTGCCAAACTCCAAACTTGTATGGTCCCATATTCTGCCATGCCGCTATTGGCATGGCGTTCCTCTCAACTGGGGTAAGAAAATTGACTTAAAACTTAAGAAAAAAAATAAAGTTATCTCTAAGTTTGTGGTAGACCTGGGGGGGGGGGGGGGGGGGGGGGGGGGGGTTATCACACATCCCAACATTACTGTAGCGAATCCAAACTTGTACACATTCGATGGGACTCACCTCTCAGAGTCAGGCAACGAGGCCTTCTTAGACAACTTAAGAAAGGGTTTGTGGTGTATTATCCAAGGAAAGGAGAAGATATCACCTAAGTGATGGAGGAACATCATATCGATGTCTGTGGCGGTCTAAGGGGACATTTTTTTTTTGGGGGGGGGGGGGGATTGTTGGCATATCTGGCCTCGGTGTCTCCCTGTCCAGCCGTCATACAAAGCGGTGAGCATGTGTTTTAGTTAGACGCAATGTCTACAATTCTATACGGACAACATCAAAAACATGTTATTCAAATATTAATTTTATTGGGGCCATATTCAAGACGGATGAGTCTGGGGCCCCCTCCACCTCTTAGAAAAGGAGGGGAGGACTAGGGCTGGGGTACGTGGTAGTACCACTAACCAGCAGACAATCAGGAAACAGGGTAAACAGGTGTGCCTCCTATCCCCCTAGGTTCCCAATGCCTCGTACACAAATTTGGGACCGTCGGCACCTGCGCATAACACAGGGCCACTGGTTTTGCCCGGATACTTTTTAAGTTGGTATACCAGGTCCTCCTTGGACCCAATATATTTAATGCAGGTTGAAAGATATAACAAGGTTTTATCGAGCACGTGGCTGTCTATTTATAGTTTGTTAATTAGGGGTAGTTTACGCGTAGTAATACTGGTTAGTCCGGTTATGTAGAGCATGACTGGCATGCTATGTGATTTTAAGTCATTCGAGCTCAAGAATTTGCGCTATTTACACGTTTCGCAATGTCGGACTCCGAGAGCATTTTGTTGGGCATGGACACCGATAAGAATTCTGCAACTCCCGCTAATGATTTATCCGATACCTTTTATTTGTTTAAGTGCTATTTGGATTTTTCCCTAAATTCCTTTAAAAAAGAACTTTTGGAAAGTCAAGAAGGCAGAGAAATCGACTCGCAGAAAAAACTGAAAAAGGGCATAGCGTCGTCACTTAAGGATAGATTCTTTTCATATTTCTTATATTCAGAAATTGATGAAATTAGGCATGTAAAGGTTTTAAGATATGCACATTTCAATAAAACAAAAAAAGTTTAGGGTCATCTTGCTTGATTTCCTTTGAAGGTCATTTGAAAAGTCAATGCTAAAAATAGATTTTTTCCATGTAAAAACACAAAAATTCCATGGTGGTATCTTAAATTGATGGTTCAAGAAAAAAAAGATGATTAAATGTAAAAAAGCAACTTAAGTCTAAAGTTCTATGATAAAGGATGGTATTAAGTAGTAAAAAAACGAACTTTTGTTCTTGAATCCCACAAAATATATATTCCGAATTTCCTCTGTACACTCGATAAATTGGTATTTTGGTGTTCGCCAGTCCCCCTTTTTATTGATTATTTCGATATAATCATATATTCAAAATTTAATTTTTTGAAGATCATAGTAAAGATCCATATTAAGAAAAAAATTAACAGTAAAGAAATCATTGGGTATTCATGCATATAAGATTGTCAGATTAGCTCGAATTTCCTCATCTTAAAATTTTTATTAAAAAAATGAAAATATTTTATGTATTTTCAAAAACACTAATCAATGAGGCCAGACAAGCAGTTGGATAATATATTCCTAATAAAATGTAATATTATGAATTATAGCTGTTATTACAATGTTTTAAGTCAATATATAGTAAAAATTTCAGTCCGAATTTCCTCTGATACAAAATATATTAGATTAATTGATTCTAAAAGAGTAACATTTTTTTGAATATGTTATATTGCAAAACAAAGCCACAAAATGAAGCTATATTGTGATTTTTTTAAATAAACGTATGATTAAGCATCTAAACATTGTACAATGAAAAATATCTTCATGTTTACAATGAACACTTGGCTAATAAAGTTTACAGATGTCAGTGTAAAACACGTTAAAAATGCGAAATATTATCAACTATGCAAATTAAAAATTTCCTACTTAAAATGTATCGATAATTAATATATATACCTGTACATGAAAAAATAGTACACCCAATTTACTAGTCCAAATCATAGCTTTCGCAGTTTGATGCAAAATATTTGTTTAAAAATAAATATATTTTTAAAGACTTTTTAACACGTAGACCTTTTTTCGCATTTTCAGAATAGAGATGGTATTTTTTGCGGTCTCTGTTATAAACAATTTGTAAAAAATGGATTCTTTTCATATTTCTTATATTATCATAATCTTGATATTTTGAATAATAATAATTGAGACTGTGTATAATATTTTAACATCAAGAAATTTGGGGGTAATCTTCCTTAATTTTCTGTCAATGTCATTTGAAAGTCACTTCTAAAATACTACATTTACACTGGTGAGTTTTTAAAATCTATGCATGTGAATAAACAACTCGGGCGAAACAAATATTTTTCGCCACAAATGTAAAATTTGTTATTTATTTTCAAACACAAATTCACATCTAATGAAATGATGACAAGAAAACGAGAAAAAGAATTGTGTTTAAAAATATCTTCATTCCGAGTTTCCTCCATAAATTTATCAAATTTCTATGTGTTTCATACACAGACACAAAATTTCATTTTGATTTTTACAATGGACCATATATTGTCAAATATTTAGTTTACTCTCTGAAGATATATCAAAGGTTCGTGATTATTCTACACAGTAAAACTGATCTTAGGAAATCGCATGCAAATTAAAAATAAAAAAATTAGCCTGAATTTACTCTACATTTCAAAGATCATGAATATACAGAAGGTTTGTAAAAAACAACGGTTTTATATCCAATATAATAGCAATTTGAGGTAATGATGACATATTTTCAGGAATTAATAATAGTAATAAGCATCTATTTTAATAGTATTTTATGCTTATGAGGTTTACATGTACATAATTAATCCGAATATCCTCTGTCATATCACATTATGAATATTAAAAGTTTAATGTATAACTTTTGCAGCTTTGAAAACCTCATGTGCATTGCAATTCAATAAAAGATAACTTTTTTAAAATTAATTTTGGGAGCAAGATTTCAACTTTGAATTAAAAAAATGGAAAAGTCACCTTATATATGTATCTAAAAACATTGCATTTCACTTAGAAAATTCATCTTTAAGTTTTTTTCAAAATAATTGAAAAATAAATGGCAGTGAAATAATATAGCATTATGGTCTAGCAAAACTACTTTTGACTAAAACTTTGAGAAAAAAATCAAGTATGGAATCAACAACAGCAGTGAGATTGATAGCATTGATTTCAACATTTCTTCAAAAAATTTTCCAGATAAAAATGTTATTTCAGTAATTTCTCTTTTTCTCTGTGTAAGATGTACTTCTGCCTTCTGGCATGACACATTCTGATAAAACCTCCTTTCATTGACAGCTGCTATTTGTGTGGTGTAAGAATATCTTACTGAAAATAAAGAACCTTAAATTGTACATGATATACACAAGATTGGAAAAAAAATTATTGATTTGTTCCAATATGTATTTTTTTTTTTTATAAAAACATGTCCTGTTGACTCAAGATGAAAAAGACAAATGTGACGGATGGTCACTGTCATTATTTTAGTACTAAGAAACATCACTAGAGTAGAATAAACCTTCTCTAGTTTTTTTTTTTACTGAAGCTGTCAATTTATTCTTGAAATTATTTAAGGTGGATCTCTACACCAAATAAGTGTAGGAGATTTTTGCTGCATGCCTTTGTTACTAATATTAGGCACAGCATTCAACAATAATAGACCTTAAAGTACAATACTCTATTTTCTAGAGAATTTTTAAAATATCAGTCTAGTTCCAGAAAACCCCTTATATTTCAAATATTTAAACATTTCTGTTTTAAAATTCTTATGAAAGTGAAATGTTATAAAGTTTAGATATGAAAAACAAAATAATCATGAATGAAGTTTGTATGATTTTTATTGGAATCCACATAAATATGAAACTAAAATATTAAAAAAAATCTTTTAAGGCAAACTGCTGGATGAAATCCCACAAAAATCTGAAAATATAAACAATATTCGTTGGTTAATGAGATGAAGAAAAGAAATTGAATGAAATTGAAAAATTAAGAGAAATACTGAATTATTGCAAAAATCTTGGTATGAAAGATCCTGTTTAAGAGTTGTCTTTCTTTATTTTACATGGTCTCAAATATCTTGGCACCAATTTTTTAATCAATAAAAATCACGAAGAAAAATTCAAAAAGGAACAAGTCTATGCTAAATATGCAGATATAAGGTTAGTAGTACTTATGATAATGTTTGAATCTGAAAAATTATATTTTTGATGAATGCATTATATATATTTAACTCTTTAAAACAAAATGTTAGTAGTTACATTGCTTTTTCCTTTTTTTATATACAATAACAATTATAAACAACAACCATACGCATATTAATATATACTTTAGATGTCCATAGTGATACACATGTACATGTGGTAATGAAAAACATGCTCCTTAATTCTATTCTGTCGTTCCCTCATTCGGCTTGCAAATCCGGGCTTCCACTGCTATTGCTACCTAGCTATATATATTTTAATTAAAATACATTAGTTTAATGACAGACTTTCAATGCAAGTCTTTTACTGCAAATGCTTTATATCTGTGAAGTTGGGATAAATTCAAGAGATCGTACTACGGTACTTTAGTTTTATATTCATCATACATATAAAGTTTAAGTGAAAATATTATATCTGCTTACCTTTTTCGATAATCCGTCACATATATATGATCGTCTGTTGCAGATTACACACAAAAATGTATTGCCAATAGCAGGGAAACAGTATATTATTTAGATTTCACGTTTTCCGTACAAAACAGCTGATAATCTATGTTAGTTGAAAGCTTTAACCACGAAGAAAATTGACATATTTTCTAAACGCTTTGGTGATTTCCTTCCTATTTCACCTCCCTCATTAGAAGAGTTCAATTAAACGGTGTATAGCTATTTTGTACCACGACATAATGTTATCAATCCGGAACAAAATGGCGTTTCAAACGGATGTCGGACATGTTGTGACGATGTAGCCTTCCACCTTAAAGAATCAACTCTAATGCAAACTTGCAACATGATGGACTAAGTGAAAAATAAATACATATTCACAGTAATGTACTTACTATTCAACAAGCAACCTTCCTGCCTTGAGAAATAATCTCCTTCTCTTTGATTTTGTATATAGGGAATTATATGCTGCTTAATTTGTGGCGTGTTCCTCTGGTAAAAGTCCTAATTTTTGCTCACCTAAAACAATTAAGAATATCTTTCACATTCAATAGCACATGATTATGTTGCAATACAAGACAGCCATTATATTCAATTTGTATATTAGACAATATGGATTTATAAGTGATTGACATAAAGCAACAGAGCCAAAAACAATAGCATACAATTTGATTTAAGTTTTTCCCCCATATTTTATCTTGTCTATGTTTAAAATTATTCATTATTGCATATACTTTTAATATAAAAATGATAAGAAATAAAATGATATTGTATCAATTTTAAGAATGTGAAGTTCTTAATTCAAAATATTTTTTTAGTTCTCCTGTAAAGTATTTTCTGTATCCGTATGGGCCGCCATAGATTTTACAATTGAGATTAAACATTTGAAATCAGAACTGTTCTCTGATCATTTTCTGAGGCAATTTATTCTTAATATTTACAAAATTACATAAGTTCATGCTATATAATGCAACGTATTGAATTACCCATCGTCTGCTTGTGCAATGGGGATTTAATCTGTACTGCAGTTCAAGTGTGATATGAACACTGATGAGTGAATATAAATAATGTTATATAGTCATGAATGTGCGATGGTTGAGCTTGCAATGTGCATGTTATGAAATTAGACCGCTGCATTGCTCGTTTTCTCAATTTTACTACGTCTTAAGCACTTGAAACTTACATTTTCTTCTGCAAACTATCTCAATTTCCTCGACTGGAATTTCCTCTGATTCATCTCGCTTGTTGGTTGCAGAGTTTCTAAAATAGTTGTGTTCGCGATTTTTTCTTGTTTGATTATTAATCCGTTTTATCCCATCTCTGTCAGTGCACATTCATAAAGGATTCGTACTGCCGTTTCCGTCGCTTTAAAACGAAGCGACCTTTTCTCCTTTCCCTCTCCATTATTTGTTGTTGTTCGCGCCGACAGTACCAGGGACGTAGAATCAGGGGGGGCCTGCCCCCCCCCC
>WFKH01011581.1:66870407-66885836 GCA_016163765.1 Magallana hongkongensis | reverse complement strand
CCCCCCCCCCCCCACTCCTCTAGATCCGCACATAAACGGTATTCTGATTTTACTTGTATTATCAATCGGTTCCATTTCTAATTGGGGATTGGGTATCTTTTTTGCAAAAGCGGTGGTGTCCTGAACTCTAAAATTCTTCTTTTTTTTTAGATCAGTGCGTGTAATATTTAGATATATACATGTGCATGTATAATTTCCATTTTTTTAAAAATACCATTCAGTTTTTATCTGTATCCATAAAACAACAATTTTCTAATGAAAAATTGAAAACAAAATAATGGGCAATAATCTCCAAAAGAAATATGTTTTAAAAGAATAATCATTTTCTTGTGTCAACATTTTTCCCAAAAAAACAGTATTTGTTCGAATGACTGTACACGCATGAATTTCGTTCATCCATGAAGAATAAAAGATAAACAAAAACACCATATGCACAATTAGATTTTGAGATTACACAAGGTATGTATTTTTATATATTTTCAAGGTAATAAAGTTATTTAAGCTGACTGGTAGATTAGAGAAAAAACCTCACCTTGCTCCATTCTCGTTCCAAATGCAAGTACACTTCTTTCACGTGAAAACTGTTTTTAAAACCCGCTGTCTATAGAAGCAAATTATTTAACCGTGATTTCTCTGTGTCTCTCTGTTTCTCTCTCTCTCTCTCTCTCTCTCTCTCTCTCTCTCTCTCTGGGGCCCTCGTGCTCTTAAATCTCTATATCATCTCTCCCTTTCTTTTTCTCTCTCTCTTGGGACCCCCGCGCTCTTAAATTTCCATTTCAGATTTCTCTCTCTCCTCTCTCTCTCTCCGTATTCACGAGTATGAAATTGATTAATATATATATATATATATATATATATATATATAAGACATGAATGCTGATTTGGCGCTATTGGCTTTCATTTCTACACCCCCTCCTTGTGACGACGATTTCATGCAATTGCTTATAGATTTATTTGTCGTTTTATCAATGCCACCCCGGAAAGACTGTACTATTCGGCATCGACTCGATGATCCTGGGCATCCATGGTTAGGGAGGGATGTGTTCCGTCTCTTAACACGACATCCTTATGAATTCTTTGAGGCAACGGGAGAATCACCTGAATGTAAGAGATATTAGCCGAAGATATACTTTAAATCATCCTAACCACGTTTTATCACCAAGAAACAGAGCGGTGCTTTTCATGCTATGGCTTCGCTCATACCCATGTTACTCAATTTTATCCTTGCTTTTTGATATTTTCCCCCGCGGCTATAGGCTCTGAGATCGATTTTTTTACTCCCAATTTTTAACAACACTGATGTTGCCAACATTCAGTGGCCATCGGAATTGGAATGTAGGAATATGCGGGGTATTTGGGAGGAACTACCCGACGCTGTTGCAGATATCGATGGGACTTCACACCACATATAGACCTCAAACTGAGCCACAGGCACTGTATAATAGTGGACATAGACATTATCATTGCATCCACACAATTGTTATCACCGATAATTGTAACAAACTTCGCTTTGTAAGAAGTGGGTTTCTCGGACATCAAAATGATGCGCAAATTCTGAATTTTTTTACCGGCAATTGGCCAAAATCAAGAACTGGCCTTTCCAAACGAATGCGTCATTCTCGGAGACAAATTTTTTCCAAATGGAGACCCTTTTGTCACCCCATACACGCGTGCAGAAATAAATAGACGACCTGCACATCAGCAGAGGCAATGCAGAAAATTATATACGAAAATAAATAAATACCGAATAAATGTTGAACATGTTATACGGGAAATGAAACGGTACCGCGCTATTGGTACCTTGTGGAGGCATCCTTGATATAAAATTCGGCAAACGGTCAATATTTGTGCCACTTTGTCATGTAGGAGAAAACAAATGATGAATTAAAACAGTGTACACTAAATTTTAGAATGTGTTTTTGTTCAATAAAGATTTACGAAAAAATCCGTGTATAACTTAACAAATATTTTTTTTAACTTTTCATACGGCCCCGTATTTATCAGCGTACATAGTACAAGTCCGAGTTCGAAGTCGCGCTATCCTGGAAATGTGTATAGGAATTAAAGATTTTTAGGGGCCAAAGTCTATAAACTTTGACGCAATATATCTAGAGATGGAGACATAATTTGTTAAGCATTGTAGAAGAGAAAATGTTTGCATTGATGATTCTAATCGGTTCCACTAATCGAAACACCAATGTCTGTACCCATTAATGATCGACAGGGCTGGCCCCTAAAATATTCAATCATTTGTATCTCGAAAATGAACAACAATTTTAGATGGGTGTAAGAACAAAAAATTTTAGTATTCGTTAGATCTTTCGTATGAAATCAAGAAACAGGGGCTGGCCCCTTTAATTAGGGACCAAGAGACTCGTAAAATCTATTACAAATAACTTAAAAACGATAAAGATTTTGTAATGCATTATAGAAGCAAAGTTGTTGATCGTAACAATATCTGTTTAAAAAATCATTGTCACACCAATTTATGACGTTGTTAGCGATTTTCAGGGGACTGAAAGCTTTTGATCTTTAATTTGCCGTATGTTTAAAACAAAACACACACACACCCCTAAAAAACCTAACCCCTTTGTTAAGCATTGTTTAAGATTTTGGCAATCCTATGCTTTATCTGAAAGTGGGGGAGGGTTCTAAAATTTTATGCACGAATATTGTGCACGCGATTTCTCAAAAAGTATTAGACCGATTTCAACTTTTTTTTTTCACAAGTGATTGGACGTGAAATGAACCTAATACATTTTTGGATTTTTGATGACGTCACTTCCAATTCCGATTTATCGTTGATTTTGTCAATTTTTACGACCCATTTTGTGCAGAGAAGTTCTGAGAAACTATACATGTTATCAATGTGAAATTTTCAGGATTGCTAGAAGATAGGTTAAAGTTGAACAACATTACGTTTTTATTCGTCAAAGACACAAATCGTTGGAGCTCGCCTGGGCTATGCAATGATATGAAAATATAGGGACCTATAGGGGCTAAAAGTATTTTCTAAATTTCTCAAAAACGATTGAGAATTGTTAAATATTTATTTTATGAAACAAAGTTGTTCATCGTGACGTTTTACAACTGTTTAACCCTTTAAAATGTCGATGTTACGTAATAACGGATATTAAGGGGCCAGAATCTTGAACATTTGACGTTAAATAACTTTTAAACGAAAAATATTTTGTAAAACTTTTGAATTTGATTCTAAACAACATGCCATCTTCAAAACTGTCATAGCGATTCCCATTAGGGAGTTATTTGGTTGGCCCCTCAAAATGATTGTCTCATTTATCTTAAGACTAAGAAACAAATTTGTCATGACTTGAAGAAAAAAATAATACAAGTACCGAGACCTTTTCAAAGATAACAAGAGAAAGTTGCAAGCCTCTTAAAGTAGGGATGCAAAGGGATCAAAGTCATTTTTTAAATATCTCAAAAACAGTTTAAAATCTGTTAAACATTTTCTAATCAAAATTGTCTTGACGTGTAAAAACTGTTTCATATAGACGAACTATTTTGTTTTTTAGATATTAAAAAATTCATCATAAAAAGGATTGACTTCGCACAAGGCGATCCTAATGGGGACATATATCGACAATTTCAATTTGAATTGAAAAAAGGACACAAGACCTGGTCGTTGCGCGCAACGAGATCGCATCTAGTTCATTCATATTATTAGACCATGATAATTAATCACCTAATTGTCTACGGATTTTTCAGTTTTTCCTGATTACGATAAAGAGCACAGGGCGGGTGTGACCGGTCAGCAGAGAATGCTCACTCCTCCTTGACACCTGATCCTACATCTAATTTTTGAAGAGCTCAGTGTTTGCTCTGCTCCTGTTTTGTATTTTTCCTTTAGACTTTTGATTTTGAACACTGTTCGTTGTCACCACATATCATTTACTGGTTTTTCGTACAACCTTAAATTAAATTTCCCCTAAATTTAACTTCTCGGTTATCTCTACTTGTAAAATTATCAATAACTCCCAATAGAACCCACTTTCACTTGTATAAATTGACACTAAAATAATTAGAAAACAACTAGAAACGAGCTCGTTGCAAAGCAACGACTAGGTCTTCCGTCGCAGCTGCGTCATACTTGTGACGTAATACAAAATTGATACCTGGCCATGATACAATGTTAGATGTATAGACCCTTAGTAATATAGACTAATGCTTTCGATATAAATAAGAGTTTGTTTCATGATGATTTCATTGTGAAATACAATTGCTCTCGAGCCATATACATTAACGTTAATTAATATACTATCGATGTGTTGTGTTATTATAATCCTCATATTGCATAAAGCCTAATTAGGCTAATACATGAATTTTTAGTCTTAGATTGGATAAAAATATATTGGGCATAGGACACTTGGCTTAGTTAGTCATTTTTTATCAGCTGTTGGGGGATTGTCTGGAACTTATATACTAGTTAAAATTTGTATTGATTGTTTTTGTTCTCGTAACTGTATTGTAAACTCTTTAGCGAAGCATGCTCAGAAATGTAATTTATCGTGTTAATCATATTGAACGTGTAAACATATCGGTAACATTCGTTTATTTTTAAAGCAGCATCAGTTGAGTCAATCTAAATCACAGTTGTTGCTATGTCTTTCTTCCTATAATACTATTGTATAGACGTCTGTTTTCTCCTTTCTGGACCCCCCTCCCCTTCAATTTTCTTCGAACATTGTACTAATTTATTAATTTTTGTGCATCTTTGCCAAGGCGATTGATGAAAAGAACATGTCTGCTATATGCACTATACTATATAAGCAAATAGAGATCTTTATAAGTTGTGTATAGTTTGATTCTCCGCATGTTGTTTTTAGCATGTGCAGTTTATTTTGAGAAACTTATTTAATCATCATAATTGTCTAAATATAGACAGAATCACATGGACGACGATTACATTTACACAGTGGGTATGCCCGGTATGAAGGTCAAAAGACATAACATTTTACCCGCTTTTTTTTATCGAACGCGGAAAGCGCCAATGAATCTTTTCAATAAATACAGTTATATGCGGAGATCCTGAAATTTTTACAGGGGGTTCTGAGGAATAATTTTGTTTTCCGGGGAGGGGGAGGACCGAAGCCTTTTTTCGGTAACTTTAATCATTTTCATTGAATTAATCATTTTCAAAATTATCGGAATGCCGATAATACCATTAACTGCAGTTAAAGGTTAAAATACGAAGCAGTTAGTCTCGGTGACGCGTACGTGTAAGAAAGAAATGGCAATACTCAAGAAATTCGGATTGGCGATCTGGGATTTTTTTTAGACTGAGAGCTACAGACCTGCCGCTTGAGATTGTCAGACTTTTTTGAATCATGTCAATTTATTTTGTTTCAAAGAGGCAGTTTTTCACATCAATCAGGTTTTCCCTAAAAAAAAACAAACAAACAAGAAACCGGGCACAATTTTCAGTGTTATCATTTTACAATTAAAGGTTCTAATGCAATTTTGTACGAAGTTTCAAGATACAACTTTTCATCGCTTTATCATAAAAAAATATACATCGCATTCTTTTAAAATAACAAAAAGATATGCACAATGAGCTTAGATTTACAGCTAACAAAAAATAATATTTAAGAGAGATTAAGAACAACTAATTTCTTCTTTTTTTTAAATCAAAAGAAATTCAAGAAAAAATCAAAAGGTTTTTTTTCTTTATATGCGTGAATGAAAACATTGATCAGCAGGGGGTTCCATATCGTTCCAGCACCTACCTGATACATTGTAACATGGGTCCTTGGACTTTGTTTTAAAAGCTTGCTTCTTTCTTTTTGGGAGTATTTTTTCTACTAATAATGTATTCGATTTTGTACACAAACGCAGTTATCGATATTATGATATCAATGTTAAAAGACAGAATCTCTCTCTCTCTCTCTCTCTCTCTCTCTCTCTCTCTCTCTCTCTCTCTCTCTTTCTCTCTCAATGAATTCAAAATGCTCAAACAACACATACGACAATTTTACGAATCAAACAGCGATGACAAAGATCGAAAAGGCAATATTGCAGGTGCAGGATGAATTTGTAGTTTGTTTTGGAGCTTTATTTTTGATAATATTTATCGGGATCAATTTTGTTTGTTGGTTTGTTTTGTTTATTTCAAAGGGGGATAAAGAAAGTCAGTAATTTCCCAAATGAAGTCCAGCATATTTTCTTATTATCATAGACCAAAAGCATGTTGGAAAAAACAAATATTGTATCAAGCAGTTCTTATGCGCAAATCACGCATTACTCTATGGTTTTCACAATTATCGGTTACTACTTATTAAGGAAGAAATACATTTCCAAAGAGATTATATCGGTAACTGTTAGTTAACATTGAGTTCCAGCTTGTCTACTGCCACATGCAAGCACGTGTGTAATCCTGATTTAAAAATACGTATCATGGCCGGGAGTGGGAGAGGATGTCAACGCAACAAGATTGTGAACTATGGTAGAGTTTACACTGTTAATTAATAATTGATGTTGAATTATTATTGATAAACAAAATCACAAGTTTAGATTGACATACAGTCTGGAAAGTTAACAGGAAGAACTAAAATGCCAGGGAGTTCTGTTTCAGAAGCCAAGTTTTCTCTATCTGCTGGACGATTTCATTCGTCTTAAATAGGGTGTAAGGTTGCGTGTCTTACTGAATGTACACGCTCTCACTTCAGCCGTTTAAAAAAAATGACGGTATGTTAGATTGATAAATCGTTTCTAAAACATTCGATCTTATGTATCGTTGTTAATTCAAAACTTTGAACGATTAAATTGATTTAATACCCCCCTCCCCCAATCCCACGGAAGAATTCATTCTAACCAATGAAAATTTCATTAATACGAAAGGTAAAACAGGACTTCGCGCCAAAATGTCTCATTCATTAATTTTTCCGCACCGTTATTATAGTGAACGAGTCCAAAATAGGAACTTTTGAGAGACACATCATACAATATGAATACTCTAGAGCATGCAGTTTACTTTGCGTTTATTTTCTTGTTTTGAGAGTCCATTAAGTGCTTGAAAATGACGGAAAGGCCTTGGATATTGTTATCTTTATGCCATATATACGGACGCGTACATTATCATACTTTTTATCGTCTTTTCATCATATAAACTATTATGTCGTTTTATTTATAAAAATATTTTGCATAATATTGAGGCAAGTTTACATAATTTAAATCACCTTATTGTAATTGATCAGTTTTCTTGCTATCTGTAATATCGACTTAACAAAATATGGGGTTAAATTAACAGTTAAGAATAAGTTTTAGTAATTAATATCAAGGAAATAAATGTTGACATAGAGCAGTGAAAATGTATACATTATAGGTATATCGACATAAATATGTTCTCATTTCTTAAAGACATATTGCGAAAATATTATCGAATGGATTTCGCGGGGGCAGGAGTTCTGATGGTATGTCACCTCACTCTGAAACTAGCTCTAGGAAACACATATAGACCGACATTTATGAAATCATTGGAATTTGTGTAGGCTCAATTTTTATGAATTTTGTTAACCCTATCAACAAATAAAGAGTAACAGTATTTATATATTTCTAAGTAATTCTACGAAATGTTGTACCCATTAACCTATGCAAAAATATCAATCTACGAATATTGGCTTTACGAAGTTTAATCCACAATATAGGAATTTAAACTCTAAAAATGCAACGCTCATGTAATCAGTTTATGCATAAACATGTATTTAAAAGCAAATACAATATGTAGTTATTTTTTTCCACGCTTTGGTGAATGTAAAACATATTATTTGTGGAATAATATAGTACGTGTAAGTAAAGGGATTCACGTAGTTCTACCGTTGGTCTTAAAACTTATATTACATGTTAAATGGAGAGTAACTGAAACATAGAGGATCATTACGAACTGCTTAAATGGCTCATACGTACAGCAACCCTCTAGCTACGATATCAAATACTAATGTGAATTGCAATTAATAGACATGTAAAGGTATTACTGCCTTTGATTTTTATTTACATCAAAATGTCAATGTCAGTCTATTTGTGCCGTGAAGAGCTAAATTCAGAATGAGGAACTTCTGCGCCCGCGAAGTTCATTCGAAAACAATTTTTTTTAAAAATGTTCCCCAGAAATGAAGGCATATTGATATCGATATGACACTAAATCATTTATTTTATTGTTCTTTGTCTAAACTTCTGTCTCAATATAATTAAATCACATTCTCAATTCAATATTTCAAACTCCATATCTCGTGAAGTCGATAACGTAGATAGCAATAAAACTGGTAAAAATCAATAAGGTAATCTAAATGATATAGAAACCACAAGATATAATTCCATAAATTTGCACAAATAAGAGGTCACAATAATTTATATTTTTACGATATAATAAAAAGAAGGATAGTTTGTAAGTTGAAACACAACAAGTGTAGGCCCCGATACGCTTCCGTACATATAACATGTAAAACTGTTTTTATTTCACTGAGAAGCTTGAAATAATGAAATAATGTTATTGAAAACAATATAAATGGACGTTATAAACCCTATGTCAAACGACCTATTACTATTTGAATCTGCATGTCTCTTTAATAAATTTATGAACAGCGGCAAATTTTAAAATATATTTTTAAGGTAGTTTTAGCTGCAAGTATGTAGCCTCCGGTCTGGAAGAATTCGGATGGTAGTCAATCTGAATTTTTTTTTTCAGACCGAGAGCTACATATATGCAGCTAAGGTAACTAATACATGCTTCCAGTGAAATAATTTTGTTTAGTCATGCAAGCTTTTAGGAAAGCTATTATTACTTGTTTAAAAAATTGCATCCCTATACTTCTTCTTACATTTGTAGAACAAGCAGAACCAGAATCAGTCCGGCCCTCACCATATTCATTGTTCGACTTTAAGTGCCCTAGCATTGTAATAGCATTGCTTTGCATGTACACAAAATCTTTTAAAAATTTAACCCTTAAACTGTTTATTTATATGGCTATTTATATGTACACATTATATGCATAGCGTACACGTGTGATTCAAAATATCCCAAATTGAAGAGGGTAAAGAATGCAGTCATTGAGTCTACATTTTATAGAATTTGTGAAAAAAAAAAAAACACACATTGCAGGTCTGAAAGGTTGTTAATTTGTCAATTTATCAATATACATTTTGTTAATTTCCTTCGATTGCTAAGTCTGCAGCGTAATTGATAAACATTGAACAGCGTTTTTTCCATGCAAATTTCTTCCTCGGATGATAGCGAGTATATTTAAAAATCACAATTTATTTAATTACCTCTTTAAAATTTTGTATGAAGTAAATTTATAAAGTGCTGATAAAGGCTGCCTGATATTTTCGTTTGTCGATGTTTTGCAAATAGTTAAAAAAAAAAAGCGAAACGCGGGGCAAATCATAATTGATATCCCTAATAACCTTAACTAAAATTTTACGGCTTTGGATTCAAATAGAAGTATTGAAGAATATTAAGTTCACTTTTTAGAAATCATCTCCAAAATGATAATAGTATCTTCATCGTAAATCAGTATTTTGTAATGCTTTAAGGGGGATGTGCGGCCATCTTCTACATTTGAGGATAAGAATGTAAACATTTCTTGAACTGGCTTTTTTCTACCCAAAGCTGACCAAAACCGTTGCCAAAAGATAAAAAAGCAATAAATATGAGGTTTTACAGGTTGTTGTTCATGCAAATTATGCATACAAGAATAGAACAATGCCTTTTTAATCACTCAGAAGAGCTGTCGAACTGCGCAGCTGCAGGCTTATTTTGAAAATTTAAATATCTGAAAAAATATGAAGCGGTTTCATTAATGTCCTCTCTACAACCATTTGTTGAGAAAAAGTTTAAATTTTGCACATTAATGTTGTAACTTTGCCTCAATACTGGGTACCCAATTTTTACCAGTCGGCATGGGATCTATTTTAAGAACAAGGAAAATCCAGTCTATACTTAGAACTCCTGTGTCTATGGAGACACATTGACGTTATATTTTCTTAGAAAAATATAAATGTCAATTCAAACCAATCTGTGCTGAATGTGACGTACATCACTTAAGTTTGGTTTTTTTGTTTTTTTTTGTTTTTTTTTTTTTGGGGGGGGGGGGGGGGGGGGGGGGGTGGGGGTTCAGTTCTTTAAGTATAAATTTAAGTAAATTCTTGTTACAAGTGGGGTAGGGGTCCAAAAAGTGATTGTCTTAGATAAAAAATATACATATATTTTTCAATGAAAATATAATTTCAATGTACCTCCATAGACACAGACAAAAATATCTCGTGACAATAGATAGTTTCTGAGACTCATTTTAAGAATAGGGTACCCTACTTTTAGACAAAGTTGCAACCTAAATAAGCAAGCTTAGACCTTTTCCTCAACAAATGGTTGTAGAGTGGACATGCAACATCGACATCGACCTTGTAGTGTCGTGTATTGTATGAATATTTGTTGTACGACTTAATGTGTGTCTGTGTATCCGTTTGATGTACGAGTTAATAAATGTTGTAAAACCTTCAATGGTGTTGAGCACATGGTTCAGTAGAATTTGTCATAATCAGACAGTACATTGGCGACGAGGATAAACCAAGTTATCTGCGGTGAAGATGAAATCGATTGAAATTGGTGGTATTCAGAGATTCGACCCGAATGGCGATGTAAACGATGTGGGATTTCGATGGAAGAAATGGCTGCGCGGTTTCGAGCTGTACGCAGTGGGAAAAGGCGTGACTAGGGCAGATCAGAAGAAAGCTCTCCTTTTACACTCAGCAGGAAATGAGGTACAAGATATTTACTTCACACTCACGGAAACGGATCCAGGTGAAAACCAGACTGTGTACGACGTTGCGTGTAAGTTATTAACAGACCATTTTTCACCTTTGACAAATGTTCCTTACGAACGATCACTATTCAGATCAATGGGCCAACAGATAAACGAAACCATAGAACAGTTCATTACTCGTTTACGCGAGAGAGCAGAGTACTGTAACTTCGGAGCAGGAACAGATGAAATGATAAGAGATCAAGTGATTGAGAAGTGCATTTCACACAGACTCCGTAGGAAATTATTAGAGATCAAAGACTTGACACTAGAAAAATTGAGACAAACGGCCCAGGCAATGGAATTTGCAGATAAGCAAGCTCAGGTCATGGAGGGGAAAGATTCTCAACAGTCATCAGAAAATCAGACCTCATCAGTGAATCGAATTCAGCACAAGAATAGACACGTGACTAACCCAATATGCTATGCATGTGGGAGGAGAGGACACATGAAGAAGGACCCTGGATGTCCAGCATTGAAGCGATCGTGTAACAAGTGTGGGAATGTCGGACATTTCGAAAAAATGTGCAAAACTGGAAACTCGAACAAACATTCTAAACGGAAGCCGTCAAGATACAGAGTACAAACTGTTGATGTGAATGATGATATGGGTCAGAATACCGAGAATGTCGAGGAGCATTATGCATTCAGTATTACTAGTAGTGGAGCAAAGGACTGTTTTGCTCAGGTCACTGTAGGTGGAGTGCAGGTGAAGTTGTTAGTTGACTCTGGAGCAACTGTCAATGTTATGGACCATAAGTTATGGGAGTTTATGAAAGTCAACCGAGTGAAGTGCGTTAGTCAGAGGTCCTCCAAGGAACTGTTTGCGTATGGTGGAAAACCCCTTACAGTTATCGGAAGTTTCCAAGCAGATGTGAGCTTGTGCAACGGAAAGAGTGTAAACACAGACTTTTTGGGATTCAAGAGGAGGCACCTGGTATTCTGGGGAAAGACACAGCTGTAAAACTTGGACTTTTGAAACTTGAGTTAGCTAATGTTAACAGTGTAAATGACAGAAAAACTGAGTTGATGTCAAAGTTTCCATTGGGTTTTACTGGCATTGGAAAACTGAAGGACTATCGTCTGAAGATTCCGATTGATCCGGAGTTGACACCTGTGGTACAGCCCCTTAGACGAATCGCATATCACTTGAGGGAAAAATTAGAGAAGAAGCTTGATGAACTAGTACAACAGGACATCATAGAGAAGGTTGACGCACCGAGTCCATGGGTCTCGCCAGTTGTTGTTGTGCCTAAAAGAAATGACATTCGATTATGTGTGGACATGAGAAAAGCAAACCAAGCTGTCATGCGTGAGCGATACCCTATACCTACTGTGGAAGAAGTTCTGCAAGATTTCAATCAAAGTACTGTATTTCAAAACTAGACATCAAGCTGGCTTATCATCAGATAGAACTGGATCCTAAGTCCCGTCACATCACCACATTCATGACGCATAGGGGAATGTATCGATACAAGAGACTAATGTTTGGTGTAAGTTGTGCGCCGGAAATGTATAACAAGATTATACAGCAGACACTGGATGGATGCGATGGAGTGCAAAGTATATTTGATGACCTTGTGGTTCATGGTAAAACAACAGAGGAACACAACAAGAGATTGGAGAATGTTCTTCAGCGACTGTGTGAAAGAGGACTTACCTTGAATGCCGACAAGTGTCAGTTCAACATGACACATATAGAGTTTATGGGACACATTCTGTCGAGTCATGGTATTGGAATGGCCAAAACGAAAGTCGACGCTATTGTGAACGCACGTCGACCAGAGACTGTTTCAGAGGTGCGGAGTTTCTTAGGTCTAGTGAATTTCAGTGGTCGTTTTATTCCAAACTTGGCGACTACTGCGGAACCACTCAGAAAGCTGACTAGGAACAATGTTCCATTTAAGTGGGAGTATGAACAAACTAAGGCCTTTGAAGAATTGAAGAAACAACTAGCCCAGCCTGAAACTTTAGGATATTTTGATCCGTCTGCACAAACCATTGTAGTGACAGATGCGAGCCCGGTAGGTCTAGGAGGTGTTCTTGTTCAGAAACAAGGTTCGGAATATCGAGTCATAATGTATGCGAGCAGAAGTTTGTCTGATGTGGAGAGGAGATATTCACAAACAGAGAAAGAGGCATTGGGAATCGTCTGGGGATGTGAAAGGTTCCATATGTATCTCATAGGATCCAAATTCGAGTTATGGACAGATCACCGTCCCCTTGAGTGTATTTTCTCACCAAAGTCCAAGCCGAGCGCCAGGATTGAACGATGGGTTCTTCGCCTACAATCATTTGACTATGTAGTGAAATACATTTCAGGGAAACGAAACATTGCAGATTCATTGTCAAGATTGCTCTCTAGACCAACTGAAAATTCATCAGAACGGAACGGAATCGAAGACTATGTGCACAGTATTGCGTTAGCAGCTACTCCGATAGCACTGTCCACCAAGGAAATTGAACGCGCGTCAGAAACGGATGAAGAACTGTGTGATGTCCGTAGATGTCTTCTTTCTGGCCAGTGGGAGCGTTCTACATTCAAGGAGTACTTACCTGTGAAAAATGAACTTTGTGCGATTGGCCAAGTCATTTTACGTGGGACTAGAATTGTTATTCCAAAATCACTGAGAACAAGAGTACTCGAATTGGGACATGAAGGACACCCCGGCATAGTTGTTATGAAGAGAAACCTGAGGTCCAAGGTGTGGTGGCCTGGCATGGACAAGGATGTTGAAAGAGAATGCCGTACATGTTGTGGATGTCAGCTAGTCAGCATACCAGCGAAACCAGAACCGATGCACAGAACTCAGTTACCAAATGCACCATGGGAGCACCTAGCAGCAGATTTTTTGGGTCCATTACCTTCTGGAGATTCGTTGTTTGTTCTTGTTGACTACTATTCCCGATACAAGATTGTTGAAATAATGAAATCCACAACAGGAGAAAAAACTGTCAGCTGTTTGAAGAAGATCTTTAGCGTTTATGGATTGCCATTATCTATTACCACTGATAATGGTCCTCAATTTGTCAGTGATGTATTTTCAAACTTTATGCACGAAAATCAAATTCAGCATAAACGTACTACTCCATTATGGCCACAAGCCAATGGGGAAGTTGAGAGGCAAAATAGATCCCTTATGAAGAGGATAAGAATTGCACAGAGTAAAAAGAAGAACTGGAAGGAGGAGTTAGAAACTTACTTGATGATGTACCGATCAGCGCCACATTCAGTTACTGGAATCAGTCCAGCTGAGTTGATGTTTGGAAGGAAGATTCGAACCAAAATACCGCAAGTGTGTGACTTTCACATTGATGATTTCGAAGTTCGTGACAGAGATTCAGAGCTCAAAGAAAAAGGAAGAGAATACAGCGATATTAAACGCGGAAGTACCAAATCCGATATCTTACCTGGAGATAAAGTTCTTGTGAAACAAACACAAAACCGTGACAAAATGACTCCAACTTTTCGACCAGAGCCGATGACGGTGAAGGCCAAATATGGGAACAGTTTAACTCTGGACGCAGATGGGGTTGAATACAAGCGGAATATTACTCATGTTAAGAAGTTTCTTGAAAAACATGATGACCCACCGGAAGTCAAGCCAAATGATGTGGAATCCAAAGCAACTACAGATGATGATGAGAAGATCGAAATACGGCCGAGTGATACCGAGAGACCTGGAATTGTGGAACCTGAACATGACATAGAGACTACAAGCAGACCGCAAAGAACGCGAAATATACCTGTGCGTTTCCAGGATTATGTGATGGGGAAATGACAATTGTGTTCAGATTTCCTTGACTGTAAAGTGATGATCATTTTTGATTCTTAGTTCCTGAGATTATTTGAAGTTAAAAGCCGAACTTTAAGAAACTTTTTATTTTTGAAAAATGAATACAGTGTTATTCTTTTCAACTGTATTATGCATCAAGAAATTGAGTTAGTATGCAATTTTATATCCAAGTAGGGGAGGAATGTAGTGTCGTGTATTATATGAATATTTGTTGTACGACTTAATGTGTGTCTGTGTATCCGTTTGATGTACGAGTTAATAAATGTTGTAAAACCTTCAATGGTGTTAAGTACATGGTTCAGTATAATTTTTCATAATCAGACAGTACAACAGTCACCATTATAAAATCAGTACCTGGGTTTCGAAAATCATTTTGCGACAGGTACCTGTATCTATTTTTAGTAACAGGTACTTTCCTCTCAAACACGGGTGTAGGCAAAATAATGGGAAAAAGCGCTATACCTCTTTGTAATAATGTAATTTTCAAGTATTTACCATTTCAATGCTTGTAGTATTTTTAAAACAATCCGGAAAAGTCTGTTGAAAATTGCAGTAATATCGAGCGCAGCGCCGGCGAGCAAAGCGAGTTCTAAGGACCAGTGCGCGGGAAAAAGAACAAGCTAAACCTACAGATTCATCAAGAAAATTTGGCAGCATCCCATAATGCTTTCTAAAAGAGTATAGCTCCCGTAGTGCTAAGCCAAAAATGACTGACATTTAACTCGCAATTTACGGTTCCTTAAGGTTTGAAGACATGTTTTGAGTATCGCTTTGGTAAGACCTAAGAGATTTTTTACACGCTTCTATTCCTTTGT